>CM017802.1:14569147-14969156 GCA_008086715.1 Sitobion miscanthi
CCATCTTTGACCCACGCGTAGCATACCAAATGTGCGATTAGAAAACACTAAAATGATTGCGTGTGGGTCAGAGAGAGAAATAAATGGTGCGCTAAAAATCAGACATCCTCTTAAGTGTTATCAAGTTGAACAAGCAGTTGATTGTTGACAAGTGACATTTTGACACCACATTAACTGTGGTAGGTATTATGATTGGAAGTAAAAGTAATTAGCAGCGCTGTGAATAATTTGCAATGAAAAAAAGTATAACAATAAATAATAATTCAAATTGGTTTACAAAAAAAAATTCTTTATTCACACACTGGTAGGTAGGTACCTATTTATTTTTCTAACGGATGACCGAAAATATAAAAACATTTTAAGAAAATAAGCGTAAATACGAATCAAATAAATGAAACATGCTATTAAACGAACTAACCCAAAAAACCGCATATTGGTAACGGTGTTGTAATAATAGGGATCTCCCAAAAAATACGTACTAATAGTTAAAACAAATCATAAAAGCCACAACTGTAATAAATATTAATTTATGAAAAAGTATATAAAAAACATTATTATGGACCGTAACATAGTATAGGTATTTCTATATTTTAGCTCCATAATTTCTGTTAAAATATAGGAAAATGTATTAAGTACCGTAAAAGTGCTAAATTTGAGCTATTACTGATAATATTATATTCATAAATAATTATCATAGAAGGTTAGGTACTGTTATTCCACATACCTATTATAGTTTAATTTAACTACAACCAGTGGCGCCGGGGTCCTTCAAAAATAGTGGTTCAAAATATCATATTAGTTTAGAACCTACCACATACCCACCCAATGGACCAATAACCAATAGTTAATACATTTTAACAAAATATAACATATAACTATATAAGTATCAATGAAATTATTTTAATATAAGATATACATTCATCAGTTTTAAAAATATAAAATCCTTTAAACCGATGAGACAAAGTTTAAAAATATAAAAGAAGTTAAGTGTATACATATAAGTGTATAAAATATTAATTTAAAAAATAAAATTCCATCAAACTTAATTAACAAACTAAAAACTATATATTATTAGTCATTAGTCATTACCGTGTTTAAATAAATTATAATAGTAAATAGGTAGCCATTATATTATGGAAACATTATTTTATATTCAATATTTGTATAATTTGAACACCTTGCTAACACAACATTACTTTAGGTATACATTTAAAAGTGACATTTAATGTTACTATTTTAGCAGTAGGTAGGTATGGTAGATTATGAAAATTTTATACACTTTAATTTAATTATACGATCTTATTATAACATTACTACATAGTGTTTTTTTTATTTATTCAAAAGTAGTAAGTTAGATTTTTGATAATGTAGAACTTAAACTAGCAAATATATTAGTGACATCTTCATTGTTTATTTGAACATCTGATTCACATGTTGTAAACGTTAAATCTTCCAAACGATCTTGAGAAATAGTTGTACGTAAACGGTTTTTGAGAATTTTTAATTTTGAAAATGTTCTCTCGGGGCTCGTACTAGATACAGGCAATGTACAAGCTATTTTTAAAGCTAAGAACAGAAATGCTTCCTAATCCAGAAGTATGGCAAACTTGAAATATATTGAGTATACTTCCTAAATTGTTCACAATTTTTTTTTCGTCTCCAAATTGGCTCTGTTCTTCATCATTGCTTGATTCGTTATCTTGGGCACTATCATTTTTTTCTGTTTCAATATCTTAATGAAGAAAATTTAAATTGGAATGCATGGCCACGTCAAATTGAAAAAAAAGTTTAGAGAATTGAATATACTCACTTCTTAAAACTTCAAATTGTATATGTTTGTTATATATTGTACAAAATACCTTAAAAACATCTTTTTTGTAGAATGATGGATCATTTTTTATTTTTAGCACCCGATTTATGAAAATATGAAATGTCTTTAATAAGCCCTGAGATTGAATTAAAATGGTTTTTTTATTGCCGCTGAATATTTTCCTTTACATTATATTATCTGCCAAATCAATAACCACTAGTTTGGTCAATCCAAAACTGTCGCCGACGTTAACTTCTAAATTTTAGCCAAAATTGAAAATAAAAAAAACAAAAATTTATAATACACTGAATAATTTACTTACAATGTTTTTTTTTTTAAACAATATTAATGATGTGTGAACATTATTACCTATCTACTAGAACAGAAAATAAAAATAATAGATTTAAAATCTTTTGATAAAATTAAGATTAAATATCATTATATTTGTATAAATATATTTTGATAATATATTAAAGTTTATGTACATATTAGTTATGTATAAAATATTAATATACTAAAGTCAAAATTCAAAATTCATCGAATAAATCTGAAGTCAAATTAACCAAATAATTATAGTATAATATTAATAAAGAAACTCACAATAATAAGGTTACCTAATTAAGCATAAAATAGTAATCGAGTAAAAAATGTAAAATAGTTTTTAATTTTTTTTTAATTTTAACTAAATAATTGTTTATGTAATAAAATATTGTAAATAAAATATATTATAATATATAACCTAATTACTTACATAATATGGGCTATGAGATAATTATTTATATAATACAGCTATTATTTAATATTTAATGTTATTACTTAAAAAATTTTAGTAAATACCGAATAAATTACTAATTTATATAATTATATCTATGAATTAGGTATTATTCATAAAAAGTATTTACAAAGAAAAAAAAGTACCTACATAGATTCTATATATTTATTAGCTATCAGACTATTAAAAAAAAAATAAATAATAATTTATAGACAAAATTAAACAATATTAATAAAAACAACAATTACCTAATTCAAAAGCATCTACCCACTCTATTTAGGTGGTCATTTGAACCACCTAAAGTAAGTACTCGGCCGCCACTGACTAAAACATTCTAGTAGGGTCTGAAAAAAATTTGTCCCACGACTCTGATCACATAAACTTTAAATACTAAACTACGGGTCTGGAATTCAGTTATATAGATCTAAATAATCCAACATCTATTGCTTCAAAAATAAAAATAAAGTATCTTGTATTGTAATAGGTAGGTAACAATAAAAAAAAAAACTAAAAAAAAATATATTGAAATCTATGTATAATATTATACGTATATTGTAATAAATGTTCAAATGTTTACTATAGTACATTATAAAAAATTACGGGTTGTGGTACAATCGCCGACAGACATTTGGTCGACAGACATTTGGTGACACGCAATAGGCCGACATACTAAATGCCGACAAATTTATAGCCGACACGATTAGGCCGAACATATAAATGGCCCCGATTTTAAGTTAATTTATGTTGAGATCGGTAAATTAGGCACACACACAGATATATATATATAGGTGATACTTATGCTTAAAATAAAAATTTAGTTGTATTGTTAATAATTAAAGTACATTTTATATTCCTATATGTTTTAAAAATTAAAAATTTGATATTATACATAAAAATAAAAAATACTAATAATTATTATTGAGTACATTTTATATTCCTAATATGTTTTAAAAGTGCAAATTGTATGCAATACTCTTAATTGTCTCGAGGTTGTTCTGTTTCTTTATCATTTAGAATATTTGAATGGGTTTGACGTTTTACGTACTTTGAAACTTGTTTGGCCTTGCTTGTCCGGATTTAAATAATTTGAATTGCCCTGGCATGGAATCAAAATGTATGTATAAATAAATTATTATTTTATTGTAAATTATAGAATATTTTATTCGTGAACTTATCTTACCCACCAACGTGTTGTTGCTCTTTTCTCATTTCTCAATATACGATACACCCCAACGTGATCAGCTCCTACTAATACTTTCCATCTTTTGTGCCATGCTTCGACTTTGTTTGTGTCCTTGGAATATTGTTTTCATGATTGAAATGTATTGACCAAAAATATGGTGGAAACAATGGCTCATATCGAGATACTATTCCATTTCCTAAATTTCCTTCGTACTTTCCATGCACGTAATTTTCTTCAAAGTAATTTTGAATGTCATAGGGTAATGATCTTCAATTGATCAAAAGCATTAGGTATATTGATGGGTGTAAAAATGGCAAGTGACCACATACATCGAAGTGTAAACTAAATTCTTCATTTCTCCATATTTAGTAGCCAATCCACTAGACTGGATTTTTCGCCAAATATTTTGGCCTAAATGAAAAAAAACACCCTTTTTGTTGGCATTCTGGAAATACTTTATTAGCTGCATTAATTGCCAGCTTTTTCGAAATCTGTTATAATACATTTTGGTGAAACATCGAAACCGAAATCATCACAAATTGATATTAGGTCTTAGAAAAACGTTCGTAACAACATTGTTGTTTACTGGTCATTAAAACATTATCCTATGGAAAATTCTAGAATTATTTTCCACAAAAAGGTGCATGTATGGTTGTAATTTGTAAAAATTACGTGGCACAGTTTTAAATGTACCATCCATAACCCAATAATTGGCATTGACAAGTTTTGATATTTCATCTTTAGTAGAAAAAATATATATTTTGTGACTCTCAATAGTACTTTCTTTTAGTAAAAATGTTTGACCATTAAAGACTTGACTAAGTTAAGAGGAATTCTATTTGTGAAAGACTTGTTGTTCTGGTGGATTCTGATGTTTTCTACACCGTGAAATAATTTTCGCGTTGCTTCAAATGATGGCATGTATGGCTGAGAATTGACGGGATGCGACTCGTTGCTTCCTGTATTATTGCGAAGGTTTATCTCTCGAAGACAGAGCTTTTGAAACAAATATTTTATGTGTTTCTTTACCAACAATCGGCATGGTCAGGCCCATGGTTGTGATTTAAAAAAGAATTATCTTTAACAATATGATTACCATCAACAGAATTGTTACTGCTCTGCATTACAATATTCATTATTACTATTATGCCGTTTAGTATGTTTCCTCTTTTTCACATTCCAATAATTTTATTGTTACGGTTTGTTTTTAATCATGATAAAATTGTCAATTAATAATTTTGTACCAAAATTTCAATTTTATATTCCATAATTATTTAATGCAAATACATAAATTATAAATTAAAAAACGACACAAAAATGAATCAAAGACGCGGCGTGGTTACGAATCAACTGAAACAGTATTTATGAACATGCAATAGCAATAACCAACTGTAGATTACCAGGCTATAGGTATTAGGTATCGTGAAATTTCGATAAGTTATCGATAAAATTAGGAAACAAAAGACAACACTACGTTATCGTATTGAAAATGTATAGTTATACTTAATTTATTTTAGTGTCGGCTTTTCGTAGTGTCGGCCTTTGACCTTGCGGCTAAAATAGTTTCGGCTATCTGACTGTCGGCCATATAGCCGTCGGCCGTTTGGATTCGGCCGGATGTCCGTATTCCAAAATTAACTATGGTTCAATAGAATACATATAACACGTGTTCGAATGTACATTTCACACCACATTTTTTGTTAATTCTCACAGTCTCTCTTCAATTTCAAATTTTTCTTTAATTATCCCAAATTATAAAGTAATAGATTGGAAGACTTGATTAAGTATTTAAACATTTATCTAAAAGAGACGGCCGGGTCGCCACATTACTATATTCGAGGGCCATGGTGCAAGTGTCGTACATAAATATCATACTACGAAATGTACTATACTCATATTATATTATGATCGTATTAGTTACAAACTCTTGAATTAGAGTTATGTTTGAGGATTCTTAATTTCTAAAAAGGAAAATGCCTCAAAGTCGCCACAGTAGGTTGAGGGACCGTAGTTAAAGTGCCGACCACAATAAAGTACTCAAAAAAAAAAAAAAACGATTAATTCAAATATAGAAGGTATTTATATCATGTGCTTTTATCAAGGAATGATTGTGTTAGTCACAGTCTGTGTAAATGATATTGTCTTATGTTTTCCTAATCTAATTAAACAAATACTGAAAATTAATGAAATCACAAATATTAATGCAATAGAGAGACTGTGCATTGATTTACAAATTTGTCTTAAATTTACTTTTTGCATAGAGGAAGGTGGCTGGGCTTTTAATATCAGAGTAGGGGGACAGGGCTGGGATTTCATATTATGAATTGAAATATTTGTGGACACTGGACGACCAAAAGGACCATCCTCCATAGCATGTTTCAATTAGTCCAAAATAAAATTAATTGAATACGTTATAAAGTTGCTCCCATGCTCGACATTATCCTGGTATTTTTAAGAAAAAATATGAAGCTAAAAATGTTGTTTTAAAAAACCTTTCATGTGCATGTGTTGTCTCCAAGTGTGTGTGGTGAGAGGATAGATGCTGATAAGTCATTAATAGAGACTCGTTGATCGATTTTATGCTGGGTATGGCCCATCATAATAATAAAGATATGGATAGGACATATGAGCGGTCTTGGAGGGGAACAATTGAGGCCAAATAAAGTATACCAATATCGAGTATCAATATAAAGTAGCCTTAATTGCATTCCCCTCCGGGAACGCGGCTCATATGTATTTACATAGACGTGGCCTATCCATATCTTTATTATATATGGGCTCCATCCATGGATTTATAAATTAAGGTGTCAACAGTCAACGGTTAACTTGATAATCAAACACTTAAGATCGGCAACCTGCAACTCAGGATCTTTTTATTCAAAGTGTCTAATAAGTCATAAGGAGGTTAGTTAGGTAAACCTATGGTTAGTTTTAAGCTATGGTGCTGATGGACGACTAGCGAGACAGGTCGTGAGCTTTGCGAAGATCTTTTTCTACTAACTATCAAGGTTTTCGATTATTGTAAACATAACAATTGGAGAAAATATTTAAATATTATTAATTTGGTTCGGTAGTTAGGGGTAAGGATATACAGGAATTAGACGTAACTAATTATCATAGTTTTTAACACGGTCTAAAGACTGTCAGCTAGAGTTGTACCAGTAAGTTATTAAAAACTTAAATACAGCCAACATAAATAATGATGGTTTTACCACGACAAATTATAAAATATAAAAAAATATTATTTTATTAGGATTTTATAATATTTTCAATATCATGAGTTTTTGTAAATAGAAAATGTATGAAATCAATAGTTTTTAATTTAAAATATGGTTTTTTTTTGTTTTGGTATCCTATCGTCAAAGAATTCTCAAGATTTCCTTCCCACATTCTTTTACATCCTTAATAAATTACATTCATTTTATACATTTTCTAATACATATATACAGTGATACACCTCTGATCATAATAACTGTTCATATTATTACAATGTAAACAATACCTAATTTTTGGAATGTAGTTATTAGTACTGTTGTATTTAGATTCTTTTGTTTAGTGTTATTCACCCCAGGTTTCTCAAACAATTTTTTCAATTCATTGAATTCTAATAGATTTGATTTGTATAAATATATTTCAACATTAACCGGTTATACCTAGGAGTACACTGAGTACCTGTGTACATACTATATAATTTGAAAAGAGGCTGTCTCACGTTCGCCATTCAATTTAATTTTTATATACTTGACTTTTTGAATTTTGATATATATCTAATTTAAAACATTTAAAAACTTTTTAAGATTTTGGATATTTTAGTTTGAACTATTTAATGTGTGGTTTTACTATTTAAATTTTCTTATAATTTTTTTGTTTTCTAAAATGCATTTGTCTACGGGCGCTTACACCTACCATCCATTTTTTTTAAAGATTTAATTTTAACTCTAGCTGATTTTTGAACATTTCAATTTTATTATAATTTTATTAACTGTTGTTGTATTTTGTAGATATTATTTATACATTGATAACTTGATACCCTCTGTATTATCGTTCTTTAGTGAGATTATCATTTTGAATAGTTTTTTCTGTTTAAAATTCTGGGCAATTTAGTTAGTACTTTGTAATGTGTATTCCTAAAGTAAAATTGTTTCTAAATATTTTTTGGTTTTCTAAAATGCATATGCCCGCGGGCGCCCACACCTACCTTCAATTTTTTTTTTAGTAATGTGGCTCTAGTTAATTTTGTGTAGATTTGAACATTGATAATCTTACCCTATGAATAATCCTTCTTTAATAAACTAAATATTTTGAATAGTTTTTCTGTTTAAAATTATTGGGCATTTTTGTTTGTACTTTGTCCTGTGTATTCCTAAAGTATAATTTTCTCCATATTTTTTTTTTTTTGGTTTCTAAATGCATTTGCCTGCGGGCGCCAACACCCCCTTTCAATTTTTTTTTTTTTATTAGTGTGTACTACTATTTATATTTTCTAAATTTTTTTTTGTTTTCTAAAATGCATTGCCTGCGGGCGCCAACACCCCCTTTCAATATTTTTTTTTAGGAGTGTGACCTTAGATGAAATTTTGTGGAGACTTGAACATTGATAATCTAGTACCCTATGAATAATCCTTCTTAAATGAACTACCTATAATTATTTTTAATAGTTTTTTCATTTAAAGATTATAATCATCTTAGTTTGAATTTTAACGTGTGTTCCTACTATTTAATTTTCTAAATTTTTTTTTGTTTTCTTAAAGCATTTGCTGCGGGCGCCCACGCCCCCTTCTAATTTTTTTTTATGATTTTGTATCTAGCCGAAATTATTAAACATTGATAACCTTGACTCATACGAATGATCCTTCTTTAATGAACTAAATATTATGAAAAGTTTTTTCGGTTTAAGATTATGGGAACATCTTAGTTTTGAACTCTTTAATGTGGTACCTACTATTTAATTTTTTTTAAATTTTTTTTTGTTTTCTTAAATGCATTTGCCTGCGGGCGCCCCAACAACCCCCTTTCAATTTTTTTTTTTTAGTTAGTGGACTAGTTAAATTTTGTGTAGACTTTAACATTGATATTTGGTACCCTATGAATAATCCTTTTTAATAAAACTAATTGTTTTGAATAGTTTTCTGTTTAAAATTTTGGGCATTTTTGTTTGTACTTTGTCCTGTGTATTCCTAAAGTATATTGTCTCCATATTTTTTTTTTTTGGTTTCGAAAATGCATTGCCTGCGGGCGCAACACCCCCTTTCATTTTTTTTTTTTTATTATTGCTTGTAACCTACTATTTAATATTTTCTAAATTTTTTTTTGTTTCTAAAATGCATTTGCCTGCGGGCGCCAACCCCCCCGTTTAAATATTTTTTTTTTTTAGGAGTGGTCAACTATATTTAATTTTTTCTAAATTTTTTTTTGTTTTCAAATGCATTTGCCTGCGGGCGCCAACACCCCCTTCAAATTTTTTTTTTTTTAGGAGTGTGACCTTAGTTGAAATTTTGTGGAGACTTGAACATTGATAATGTGGTACCCTATGAATAATCCTTCTTAAATGAACTACATATAATTATTTTGAATAGTTTTTTTATTTAAGATTATGGACAACTTAGTTTGAATTTTTTAACGTGTGTACCTACTATTTAATTTTTCTAAATTTTTTTTTTGTTTTCTTAAATGCATTGCCGCGGGGCCACACAGCCCCCTTTCAATTTTTTTTTTTAGTAATGTGACTAGTTAAATTTTTGTGTAGACTTGAACTTTGATAATATAATACCCTATGAATAATTCTTCTTTAATAAACTAAATGTTTTGAATAGTTTTTCTGTTTAAAAGTATGAGCATTTTTGTTTGTACTAGTCATGTGTATTCCTTAAGAAATTTTCTCCTTTTTTTTTTTTTTTTTGGTTCTAAAATGGAATTGCATGCGGGCGCCAAACCCCCTTTCAATTTTTTTTTTTTTAGGAGTGTGACCTTAGTTGAAATTGTGGAGACTTGAAACCATGATAATCTGTACCCTATGAATAATCCTTCTTAAATGAACTACCTATATTATTTTTAATAGGTTTTTCATTAAGATTATATCATCTTAGTTTGACTATTAAGTGGTTGTTCCTACTATTTAATTTTTCTAAATTTTTTTTTTTGTTTCTTAAATGCATTTGCCTGCGGGCGCCCACACCCCCTTTCAATTTTTTTTTTTTAGTAGTGTTTACCTACTATTTATTTTTCTAAATTTTTTTTTTGTTTTCTAAAATGCATTGCCTGCGGGCGCCAAACACCCCTTTTCAATTTTTTTTTTTTTAGGAGTGGACTTAGTTGAAATTTGTGGACACTTGAACATTGATAATCTAGTACCCTATGAATAATCCTTCTAAATGAACTACCCATAATTATTTTTAATAGTTTTCATTAAAGATATAATCATCTTAGTTGAACTCTTTAATGTGTGTCCTACTATTTAATTTTTCTAAATTTTTTTTTTGTTTTCTTAAATGCATTTGCCTGCGGGCGCCCACAGCCCCCTTTAAATTTTTTTTTTTTAGTAATGTGACTAGTTAAATTTCTGTGTAGACTTGAACATTGATATTCTGGTACCCTATGAATAATCCTTCTTTAATAAACTAAATGTTTTGAATAGTTTTTCTGTTTAAAATTATTGAGCATTTTTGTTTGTACTTTGTCATGTGTATTCCTTAAGTATAATTTTCTCCATACTTTTTTTTTTTAGTAATGCTGACTCTGTTAAATTTCTGTGTGACTTGAACATTGATATTCTGGTACCCTATGATAATCTTCTTAATAAACTAATGGTTTGAATAGTTTTTCTGTTTTTAAATTATTGAGTCGTATTTTGTTTGTAATTTGTCATGTGTATTCCTTAAGTATAATTCTCCATATTTTTTTTTTTTGGTTTAAAAATGCATTGCCTGCGGGCGCCCACACCACCACTTTCAATTTTTTTTTTTAGGAGTGTGTACCTACTATTTAATATTTTCTAAACTTTTTTTGTTTTCTAAAATGCATTTGCGCTGCGGGCGCCAACACCCCCTTTCAATTTTTTTTTTTAGTAGTGTGTACCTACTATTTAATTTTTTCTAAATTTTTTTTTTGTTTTCTAAAATGCATTTGCCTGCAGGCGCCCACACTCTCCTTCAAATTTTTTTTTTAGTAATGTAACAAGTTGAATTTATTGAATATTTTAAATAGTTTTTTTTTGGTTTATGATTCTAGACATTTTTGTTTGTACTTTGTCATGTGCATTCCTAAAGTATAATTTTCTCCATATTTCTTTCTTTGGTTTCTAAAATACATTTGCCTCCAGGCGCCAACACCCTCCTTCAAATTTTTTTTTTAGGAATGTGACAAGTTGAATTTTTTGTATTGACTTGAATATTGTCAACCTGGTGCCCTATGAATAATCTTTCTTTAATGAACTAAATATTTTATACAGTTTTTTTTGGTTTATGATTCTAGACATTTTAGATTGAAGTTTGTTATGTGTATTCCCACCATATAATTTATTAAAATTTTTTTTTGTTTTCTAAAATGCATTTGCCTGCAGGCGCCCACACTCTCCTTCAAATTTTTTTTTTAGTAATGTAACAAGTTGAATTTATGAATATTAAATAGTTTTTTTTTGGTTTATGTTCTAGACATTTTTGTTTGTACTTTGTCAGGTGGCATTCCTAAAAGGTTAATTCTCCATATTTCTTTCTTTGGTTTCTAAAATACATTTGCCTCCAGGCACCAACACCCTCCTTCAAATTTTTTTTTTAGGAATGTGACAAGTTGAATTTTTTGTATTGACTGGAATATTGACAACCTGGTTCCCTATGAATAATCTTTCTTTAATGAATTTATTATTGTAGTACGATTAAATTTGGCAAAGTTGGAAAAAAAATTAAATATCAAGCGTTCTCAATCATGAAAAAAAAAAACAATCAAACATCGCTTTAACCTATAATAGGTAATTTATACAATTTAATAAAGTTCATCAAACGTAAAATCTTAATACATATTTGTTATTTTCTCATCGACAAACGCAATAGATATTAGTAATGCTGCAACAGCCACTCATGGTTTTTACGTCAACCAACAGAAAATGCCTGTACCTTTATACTTTATATAAATAACCAGAGTATAGGTAAATGGCGTTCCCAAAAAAGGGCACAGTAATTTACAACGTAAATTACGATCCTGAACATTTAAATTTAAAAAAAAAAAAAACATGGATTGGTACCTATAGGTTTAACAAAGATTACCTATAGGTATTATTTAATATTATTCATTAGTGAAGACAACTAACAAAAAGCAAATAAAAATTATGGAAAAAGAAACAGTCATAAACATACAAGAAAAAAATGTTACAGTTTTAATCTAATATTAATATAGGGATCCCATATTTTATTTTGCTTAAACCAGGACAAACATTTTTTGTTTAATTCATATGGAATAATCATACCACTTCTCCTTGGTCAACCACCAAGTATATTACAATACTATTATATATTACAGTATTATAATACAATATAATACTCACAATGGTCAGCAATTTACAGCATATGTTTAGGATTCTAAAACTAACTCAACATTACAAATTTGAAAGAATATCCAATAAAATTATTAATTAGCGATGTGAACAAAAATTGTTGTGGGAAACAGAAAAACAGTGAACATTCGTAAATAACTGTTGTCACCAAGCCAGGAAAATAATTGTGAAATAGATTAAGCCAGTGACTCAAATAATTAACTTGATTGTATAATTATTTATCAAAATAATATTGTTTTTCTATTAAACATGTCAAGTAAAAGAGTATAAGACAAAATGTTAACATAAATGATAAATTATTGAAATTTGATTCCGGAACAAAAAATTGGTCATCCCAAAACACATTATTGGGACAATGTGACACTATATTTAAAACCAGTACTACGGCAGTACAGTCCCGGTAAAACTGGGATGTATGACAACTCATATTACTATATTAGTATTAGAAAATTCTTATGACTTAGTGATTTACATTACACAAAAATCATAGTAAAGATAAATGCACGTTTATTCATAAAATATATAGGTACAATTATAGTAGGTAAATGTTTAAATAAAATCAATTATATTTAACAGAACAAAATATAAATAGGTCAAACTCAACTCATGACCTATATTAATCATTAATCACAAACAAACAAAATATGAGCTCCTTAATAAAATATCTAAGTAAAAAAGAAATGAAGTAAAAATTATTGTAGATAGTACCTACAAAAAGTAAGAATATAATATAAATTGTTCTTTTAATTACACATGAAATAAAAATAATAATAATGTAGGTATACAACGTGAAATGCTTAAAATAACACTCCAAAATAATATACAATTATATTTATGGAAAACTTTTCATAAAATATCCTAAATTTAATATTAAATTATTTTTAGTAATGTTTGTTTATTTTCAGTCGTAAAGACAAATTTTAGAAGTCTATCAATAATGGACTACGCAAGTATATTAATACAATATCACAGAGCGCCTCAATAATAAAATATATCAATTTGGTAGAAAACAAAATATTTAGTATAATATAATATGATTAGGTACTATTTAAATAAAAAGTAGGTAAATAAAAAGCAATAAAAAATATAAATAAAAAAAAAAAAGAAGAGATTAATGTTGATAACTAAAGTCAAATAGAACTGTCTGAAGACAGTTACTTAGGACCTTATGAACAATTCGGCAAGTCTTATATTATAATTTGTTTTATTCAACATTTAAATTCTTTTTGCTTTCAGCCTTTAAACTTGTCGACATCCGTTGGTAATGAGGCTTCCATGTACCGTTAGGTCGCTGATAGTCCAAATGGTCGTATTCTTGTTCTATATAACAAATATTTAAAATTAATGTTAACATATAAATTAGTAATCACACAAAAATCATTATGTGTTCATATTTTATAACAATGTTAATAATATGAAATTTATAATTGAACAGAAATTTTAATAGTTAATAAGAAACAAATTTAACATAATTCATTATTTTTGATGAGTTACTAAGATATTACAATATTCAATCATATTATAATAATTAGTAAGTTATTATCTTTTAGATTCAATAATATCTCACCCGCTGCAGCTAGTTTTTTGTCTTCAATCTCATCATACAGATTTTCTGATTTTAAATCATCTAAACTGTGATAGATGTTAGGGTTGTTTAAATCAGCTTCCATATTTTTGAAAGATGAAGCGCTAGTTGATGGCATACCATAACTATCACTGTCGTCCATCAATGATGACGAGCAACCAGCTTTCACTAAATTATTAGGCTTACACAAATTGTTTTTAATTTGACAGTTGTTCAATGTTTGGTGTTCACTAACCATTCCTACTGTTGTGCTAGTCTGTCCAAAAGAATATACAGGATTGTCAAAATGGAATCGATCTGAAATTATATAAAAACCATTAAATAGTAATTTTATTCAGTTATATGTTACATAAAATATATTTTTAACTTAAGCATGAACCAAGAGTCAAAATCACGAATAGTAATACATAAAAGCCACAAAGTAATCCACAATGGTCATTTATGTTATATTATATTAATTTAATAAAATAAATATTATTTTATTTCATTAAATTTATTATGTTTATTATTTATATATTATAAGAAAAATATATTTACCTTGATTTAAGCTAAGTGGATCGGCTCCATATTGGACATGTGCATGTATGACATTTTTGAGACCGGCAACACGATTGCGGTAGTATAAGAACAACATAATAAATGCAGCTATTACCAAAATAGCAACAAACATTCCAGCAAAAGCACCTGAAGAGCTCTTTTCAGTTTCTAATGTACCAACTCGTCGGTCAGTTAACGGCTCATCACAGTTCTCACCTAGAGCATTTGTTATTTTTAAAAGTATCCAATATATTACAATAAACAATGCTATTACATTAACTGTAAAGCAATAAGTAATTAATATTATTTAAAAAATCAAGTTAATTATGGAAACAATAATTGTAAGCACCTATAAGGTTTGTCTTACAATCTACAATTAACAATATTTAAGTATCTATTTGTTTCAAATTGTATTAAATTTTTTTTTTTTACTTATTAATAATATCATAATATTTTTATATCACATTTATTCTACATATCTATTATCTATACATAATTAAAAGTTAGAAAAAACATCAAAGAATTTAGAACAGATACCAACATGCATAGCTGTAGGGTGATAAAATATATTGTAAGAGCTCTGAAGCTCCACTATACATTTTCAATATGCCATATTTCATGAGGGGCTCTGCCTCCTACAACCACCTTCCAACAATTTATGTTACTAAAATCATTTTTCAAAAAAAATTGAGCATATATACCTTAAATATTTTCAAATTGCTATAATAACAACTAATGAGGAACCTTGTTTTATAATATTTTCTTTTTGAGGGTGAAAACATTTTGATCAACATTTAGAGAAGAAAAAACTAAATAAATGATTAAAAAAGCTCAATAAGCATTAAAAAATGTTGTGAAAATAACAAGTATATCTGGTTATTCATTTTTGAGTTAGGTACACAAAAAAAAAAATGATTTTGTCGAAGTGAAAGACGTCTTGTGTAAAAGTTACAGTTGTTCCTTAATTTTTTTTTTGTGATTTCGATGATACCTAGGGGTAAGTACTGGGAATTTTAAATTTTGACCTCTCAATAGAACCAGCTCTAGATCCAATTTGCTGTCAGAAACCACTCTCAAGAACTTTCTTAAGCATTTTGTCTAATACTTTTTGTTTGTACAGACACTCGTCATTAGTTCAATATAATAGGCTCAGTTAACCTGAAAGAAATGGACAATAACTTTGGGAGGGCTAAGTTCCCCCCTCCCCTATATATACTTATGGGTAGGTATATATTTTGTTAGGATGGTGTAGATATTTATTGATGAGTCAGGCTTCATATTATTTTATTAGTAAGCATTATAAAAAAACCTATGAATTATTTAATTGAGTAGAAAAATAGATAGGAAAGTAACAATATGAAATAAAAATGGACAAATAGATCATGACAATAACTGTGCCTATAATAACTGATACAATTTAAGCATATCAAATGATTTGATAATATAATATATTATACCAAACCTACAAAAATCCACTTAAAGTAAATCATAAAATAAAAAAAAATACACAATAAATATCTTTAAAAATGAGATATGAACAGTGATGTATTTATTATAGGTAGGTAAATTGTAGAGGTACCTGTGTAACCGTGTCTGCATACACAGCCGTCGACTGCATGACAGATAAATTTTTCACTGGGACAGTTGCACATAGACATGCAGTGATCACCATAATATTGATCAGGACAAACTATAAAATCGTAGAAAATTTGTGAGTTTTTGTGATAAATGCTTAACGACAGTTGAGTAGACGTATTAAAGAGCCCAGCGTTTCTTCAATTTTTGGCTTCGAATTGAAACAAAATTATATAGTATACTGACCTTCGGAGCACGAAGGGCCTGTGAATCCTGGTTTACAGTGGCAAACTCCATCAATGGCACGGCAAGAACCGCCGTTTTGACATTTACATGGGAGCCCACAATTGATACCATATGTGCCGTGCGGACATACTTTCGTGCAGTTGGAACCGGTCCAGCCCGGATAGCAGTGGCAAGCTCCTGGAGATACAGAATGAAAAAAATTTGTACAATTTACTTTTACATACCCCCTTTAAACCAGCAATAGAAGTCGTCCTTACCGGTGACGTGATGGCAATCTCCGTATTCGCAATCACACTTCTTTAGACATCCCCGTCCGTATGACTTGGCTGGACAAGCGTGCTGGCATATTGGTCCGATGTAACCGGGTCGGCATTCAAACTTTCCGGTCACGTGGTCGCACGACAAGTTATCTGTGGAAACGGTAAGTGAAACTTTAGTTAAACTGTAGAACCACCTTTCCGATTACCAAAATCACCTTCATTATTTTACAAATGCTACTTTTATAATTCTAACTTAAATGGACTCTCTCCAAAATCGGTACCCAGTACCCACTTTCAACTGGGACAGTCTCCCCCGGCTAGCTCGGAAGGCTAGTACCTTTTAATACGTTTATTTAGCTATGTACGCCTATTGCATATATTGTTCAGCTGTGCTATGCTATTGTTCTATGGCTATAGTATACCTATATTATTTTACACATAAAATTAACAACGCATCGTACCTCGTATTCGCAAGTGTTTATCAATTTGTACCGTGAATAAAAAACTATCGCAATCAAGAATGTCAAAAAACAAATAAAAATAAAATGCATTTATTATTTACATGAAAAAGCGGCAAAATTAAGTGTTTTTTATTTTAATAGAGATAAAATGAAATACATTTCATAAATTATTAATGTACAAGATACATAGGATCCTATTTCTATAAATTATTTCAATAAGTCATTTAATTTTAAACCCGAACCCTGTGTTATATTATCTAGGTAATATAGATAGATTAACTAGAGACAGAGAAAACTACATACCATCGGAATGTCTTTCCGGACACTCCTCTCTGCACCCGAAGCCATACTTGCTCGGCTTGCACGGCAGATCACACTTAAGCCCTTCCCAGCCACGAGTGCACGTGCACTTGGCCGTCTTCTGATCGCACGAACTGTCGTTGTGACAATCGCACTCGTTCTGACAATCCTCACCGTAAGTGCCGCGTGGGCAGAGCGTCTCACAATGTACACCTGAAAACGCGAAACAAATAATTCAACAATAAGCCTGAACTCGTACAATGGGCGTGCAGGCTGCAGTTATATAATATAACACGGGGTGCCGAGAATTGTGCAGTATCTATATCGACACGGCCGTGAAAATATATTGTTAATTGTTACGAATTTTAGCTGTAAAACGTATAACGCAATAAGTGTGACATCGTTTACCGTTCCAGCCTTCGATGCATTTGCATTCACCAGTCACCGGGTTGCACGACGCCGTGTTTTCCCAGTTGCACTCGCAAGTCTGCTTACAGTCTCTGCCATAAGTCTCGGGCGGACATGCCGAGTTGCAGTTATCACCCGTAAAACCCGGTTGGCAAGTGCAGGTGCCTAAAACAATATACGATCGATTAAATACAATATACAAATATAAATTATTATTACTGTCAATAGGCACCGTAGACTTAAGAAGCACCGCGCATATAATTTGTCCAATATACATAACTGGTCAACTTATATATCCCTAAAAGGTAGAGGATATTTGCACCCTTCTTCCATAATCATATAAATATACTAACACATATAATATAATGCTACAACATAGTGGCGTATTTACGCGGGGATCAAGAGGATCAATCCCCCTCCATAGGCTGTATATAATATGCAAAATTATTCGGAGTCCTAACTTAAGGCCTCTAGCTTTAAAAGCGGGGCTACTGGATAAAATCATACCCCCCCCCCCCCCAGTCAAAAACCTAAATATGCCACTGCTATAACACAAATATAGTATACATGCAGTACTCTTTGACGAGTTCTTGTCCAAAAAATAGTAAATTATCTGCGAAATGCATTCTTTCCGTCCAGAAAATTACATTGAATGTACAGTAAAAATTTTAAAAATTTCAACTTTAGAAAAACCAATTTATTTAACAGAAAACCCTTAACCAAAGTACAAGAATGAAGAAAGCCACACATATACAACAAATCCAAATTCAGTTTTAGAAATAAACCTTATGGCCACTTCAGAATTTTTTCAAATTCACTACAAATCTTTCAAACTCATAAACTCATCAAATTAAAAAAAAAAACAATCTACAAACCAAGATAAAATACTATTCAAAAAACATTTTAATAAATAAGTCAGGTGTTTCTTGAGTACCCAAATCATATAAAATCTTCCGGTTAAGCAAAAATAAATATATTTAAAAACTCAATTGATCACCTATATATCCGAATTACGTTCAGATAAGCCTGCCTATATACCTACATCAAATAAGTATTTTTAAAAGTTATATGAAAATATACCATCACCATAATATTTTTGATCAATGCATAAGAATCCGGAACAGTATAATTACTCCGGTCTAGCATTTTATTTGCGTTTCTTAGTTTTCAATACACGTATTTAATTTTTATATTTTAATAGGTATATATTATTATGTTTACGAGTTCACTACGTATTATTTCTATTTATGATAAAATAGAACATTTTTGATTAATACATGGCTTAACGTCCGTCCATGGTATATAAAGAATATCTACTGACTATTATTATCGTATTATAAAATAATTAATAAGGCTATCAAGAATTATCGAATGTCAAAATCCATTCTATAAAAATATTTATCTTCTTTTAATATTACCTAGCGAATTTTGAGTATACATGGAGATTGGAGGTATAAAATATGCCAGTCATCGTTATAGCGCATCGTCGTTTACTTGCGCTAAATATCATACAAATCGTTTGCGCATCAACATATTGAACAATTAAATGGTACATACATTTTTGAAAAGATGTAGTTGTACATCAGTACATCACATACTAAAATAACTTTTAATGCCAAATTTAGGTCGAACTTAACAATTATAAATAAATTGGCTTTTCAATAACATTTTAATTAATAGTCATAACTATAATACATATTGCGAAAAAATGTATGGAATAGTTGTGGTTGTGAACCTGCAGCCACTCTAGTTGTTTAATCTGATCGTAAAATACGTTTATATTTTTAAATAAGAAACTATATGACTATTGACTACTCAATATTTTAAAATTGAATAAAATTACGCTGTTAAATTTTAAGTTGGAAGTAAGTTAAACCAACTTACACTTTTCCTAATCTCTGCCAGTCCTAATAATTCGGGATATTCGAATTGCACTTTTTACCTAAATTAGAAAGTCGAATTGCATTTGGGTTAAAAAAAAGGTTTTCAACAAAAATTAATATTTTTTTTATGTTTTTTAATTATATATGTATGGCGTATATGTTGTATGTATATCATATCATATCATATATTTTTTTTATATTTTACATAATATTAGGTACATATAAAACTGTAGATACGTATAAAAACATGTTTAAAATAATTTGTGAAAAGTGCAATGAATTAGGTTTAATATTTACGCCAAATTCATAAATTATTTGTTAAAACATATTAGTTAAACCCGAGCGCAGTTCGACTATTACATGCTTTTTACGCAAGTGCAGTTTGACAACTTCCTTTTTTAAATCAATTGCAATTCGACTGAAATAATTGCAATTCGATCTCACCCCTATTGTTAAATATATTGATGCTCAAATTATGTATTATGATTATTTTACGTGAAGTAAACGGAAGATGCGCAAACGGTATCATAAGCCAAAAATCGAAAGATATATCTTACAAAAAAAGGCCCAAATGAAAAATAATGCCGCGCAAACGTTTTATGGCCATAAAACACTTTTGTACAAGACGTGTACAACTCATTATCTACGTATACCTACATAGGTGTATAAATTTAGTATACATTACGTCAGTACCAATATTATATTGCTTGGAATACTAATATTTTTTTTACGTTGTTGATATATTATTATATTTAAAAATACCATTGACATCATAATTTGATAAACACTTAACTAAATAAATTAGTTATTTATTTATTATAAAAATTCTGAGTTTAAATGTTCTGTGACTACTGGCTAATATTATAATAATTTACTATCTATATAAAAAAACAAACTTTTAATTATTTTTACATTCATACATCTAGCGTGAGAACTTGCATAATGGAAGTATAGCTGCACAAATTCGTCGTAATAGTTGAACAACTCAATTAATAAACATTATATCTATCAACGGGATGTTTATTATTATACTCACTAGGTTGATTTTAATATTCGGGGTCATATACATTTTTCAGTTGTACTGCTGTAATATTATACAAATACGATATGTGGATGTATAATATCTGTTAAAGTAAATATTAACTACTTTTATTATTTTATTTTCGTACTTTTCTATAGGAGTTTAAATTTACAAAAAAAATAATACTAATCGATTACCAATCAACAACCTTGGTATACTAAGTTACTACACTTTTGGAGCTTTTTATACTGACCTAAAGGCAAAACGAGGTTTTCATATAACTAGTAAGCCATTGAAAACCAATTACTATTATAAGATTTTTTTTGGATAAACCAATAATATTGATAAAATCTGTATGACCTAGTCAATAATATTCTCGATTTACATGTAACTGTATAATGACGTGTGTCATTGCATGAAGCCAACCCATAACACACATTTGAAAATATAATGTAGATACTTGTAGATTATTTTTTTTGTGAGTGCTAAAAATATCAGACTCGAGTCTGCACAGTGCACATTATTATTTTTTGTAAAACCACTTCAAATTTAAATTCACAAATTCATACATATATCCAACACTTGATAAAAACACAGTTATTACGTGTGTTATCAGTACCTATAAGTAATAGAAAAATATGTTTGGTCCTAGTAAAAATAATTCTATTAATATTACTACCTATATGATCAAAATTTTTAATTTGATATAAAACGAAAAATATATATCATGTGCTATTATAACTAGGTATTTAGTATTTACCGTCGACGGGACTACACGCTGCATCGTTTTTACATTGACATTCGTTTTTACAATTTTCACCGTAAAATGATTTTTCACACGGCAAATCGCATTGCTGTCCTCTCCACCCAGGAGGACATAAACACATACCAGATTCAGGAGAACACTTGGCTCCATTGTTGCATTGACACTGGTTGTTACAGTTCTCGCCGTATGTACCTTCAGGACAGGTTTCGTTACATGATAATCCACGGTAACCTAAAAATAACAATTAGAATATTATCTAACTCAAATGAGAACATAATATTATGTACGTACGTCAAATAGTTCATCATTTAAACGAATGCATTGTAAAATTAATATTAAGTACTCAATTTTATTTTTATTTATTCAATTTACATTTCAAAACTAATTGAAAAAGACGAAGTATAAAAACGTAATTTATCAAATTGTAAACTGTAGTCTAAATATTATCAGATTAAAAAAGATTAATAAACATATTATATTATTATGCGTATACTAGGGGCCGTACTGTTCGAGAACTATTGACTTAATAATAACATACCAGGACCACAAATGCATGTGCCGTTATTAGCCAAACATTGTGCGTTGTTGTGGCAATCGCATTTTCTTCGACACCTTTCGCCATAAGTATACAAGGGACATGTTCTAGAGCACGTAGGACCATCCCAACCAGCTACACACTCACAGGTTCCTTTCCACGGATGACACCTAAAATCAGCGTTATAATATTTTTTTAACCCAAAAACAGTTTATTTTTTATGGCAGAAAAATAACGTGGTGTTTGAAATGCAAAAAAAAATAAAACCGTTAGAAACTATTCAAGACTATTTACAATAGTATTTTAAGTTTCAATAGACGGGGATAATAAGTTATAATACACTCAAAATATTAAAAATGTTTACTTACGAATTGGTATTTTCAACAACGCATTGACATATTTTGTCACATCTTTCTCCATAAAGACCATCTGGACATATTCGTTTGGAACATTTATCACCTTTCCATCCTTTTTCACATATGCATTTTCCGTTTTTTGGTTCACAATACGAGTTTTCTGGACAAGTACAATTTTTTAAGCAATTTGGACCATACATTCCTTCCGGACAGATATCTTTGCACTAAACCAAAACGTAAAAAATTATTGTTTGCCATTTGACTTTAAAAAAATTGACGTTACTTTTTCGCCATAATATCCAGGCATACATTGACATTGGCCAGTAATATGATGGCAATAACCTTCATTGAAACAATCACATGACTTACTGCAGTTAACTCCCCATTTTCCAGGCTCACATTTTTCTCCACACACCATTCCCTAAAAATGAACTTGTATTATTGTAATGTAGGTAATATAACTACCTAGGAAAAAAATGTACAATTTTATATATCTATTTAGACAAATAAACATTTTTGAATAAAAATGAACTACACTTATTTTTTATTAGGTATTAAATTAGAGGGGACGGAGTGACCGAGCGGACTGAGGCGTCGGTTGTGACGCACACCGGCGCTGGTTCAAACCTCGGTTCACGGGCGACATTTTTCTTCGGGCAAGTCACGGTGTCCGGAGAGAAGTGCCGCCATCCCCCACCCGGGCATGGCAGATACCCACGGGTGCCCACTAAAAAATCTGCCAAAACTACACACACGTGTTACACCACCTACAGTTCCCTTCCCTATAAACAACAACAAACAGCCAATGGCCATAGTTGTCGGGCTTCACGATCAATAAAAAAAATAATAAATAAATAAATTAAGGTTGTTTTTTAAATAGTTTTATCCATATTAAATAAAATAAATTCAGATTTGATAGTACGCTTACTTAGTTATTAATTATTAGGTATATAAAAAAAAAAAACAAATCAATTTATAAGTGTTTAATTTGTTTTATATATTTTCTTTAGTAATCTTATAATAAACTCTATGTGGCGTGCTATAAATTAGGTATGAAAAAGTTATCAATGTTTTTTTTAACTATTTGACATGGTGAAATAAACATGGATTTTATTCCGGTCTGATTAGATTTAACAATCTAAAAGATAATAATCAATAAACCTTAACGGCGTAAAAAAAACAATTATTTAAATGGAAAAATCGGATATTTAATTGTTATCAAGGGTATTTGATATAAGGGATATTTTAGAATGCGATTTATAAAATAAATGTTTAAATGTTACATACCGTCCATCCAGAAGAACACAAACAATGACCAGTTTGTGGATCACAACTACCTGCATTCTGACATTTGCATTCGCTTTGGCACTCATCTCCGTGACGACCTGATGGACATCTCTGATCACACCTATATTTGGAATTTGTATAATAGGTTTCAAAACATAGAATATCGGTAATAAGCTGTGTTCACCTGTTCTAACACCAAAAAATAAATAAATTGGTTTACTCGAAATGATTACTTACAGTGGACCTCTAAATCCCGGGGGGCAGTCACATTTTCCAGTGACTGGATCACAAATAGCACCATTTTTACAAGGGCATTCTTCAACACAGTTAATGCCAAAGTTATGGGGCGAACATTTCTCTGAACAGTCTACTCCCGTCCAACCTGCTAAGCATTTGCACTGACCGTCATATGGATCACACGGTGATCCATTTTCACACTGACATTTTTCTGTGCAAAACTCGCCAAATTTTCCAGATGGACATGCTATATACGAATAAATTATACTTAGACTCTAATTATATTATTTTAAATATTATTTTAAATATTATTCATTATTACTTTTATTGCAATAAGGTCCTCCATAGTTGTCATCGCATTTACAAATATTTGGAAACATGCAAGTACCATGTTCACAGTTGTTCTGACAAACTGGAATGCAATTTGTTTTATTTGGTGATATAACAAATCCTTCACAGCATTCTTCAACAGGCTTTTTTTTTTCTAAGACCTGCAAATGTGATATATATATATAATATTTTATACCATTTGTTCAAACTTTAGTCTAAAAATAATAATGGTTAAGCTAATGCGGGATAGAAAATGGAAACACACTGAGCTAAATAGATACCTACATCAATTTATGTTAAAATTATTGAATTAAAGCACAAATTAATAACTAAAAAATAACTTTTTTTATACAAATCTAATATTATTTTAATGAAAAACTAAATAATAATAAATATTAAAAGTAAGATATTAAGTACCTATCACAAATACAATTAGATTTAATAGATTATGAAAAACGTTGGGTACAAGTGTTTTATTTTTAAATTTACCTGCTGCGAAACAATTGATTTCATTACGATTCGGTATCTGGAACATTTTAGTTTGAAGTCTGTAAAACAAAAATAAGACTCTCGTACTTGGTATGGTTTCATTTCAGTCACATTAACCGTCACATTATACCTAAACAAAAAATTTGAAAAATTAATGAAAGTTTTACGTAAATAAATTATTAAAATTAGGGTTTAAAAAAATTGAATTTATATATTAACTTATGCCTATCTAGGTATAAGTATACCTAATTATATAATAAAGGCTTTATGTAAAAAAAAAATGAAATACTATAAAGATGTACTGATACACATACGAATGACTACGTAACTTTAAAAATACTATGTAGGTACCTACAAATTCTGTTTTTTGATATATTTTCATCGTTATTACAAATGTTATCTAACACAACCATACTATTCATTAACATGCACCTCTCAAGTTAAGCAATTTCTCTTTCTGCACTGTGGGAACTTGTCGCATAGCCACATGGTTTTTTATTTACATTATTATTACTAATTATTATTAACATGCGCATATCTACAACAATATGAACAATAGTGTATAATTTATTAATTAGACAAAAACATAATATTTTAATTTAAATATAAGATTATTGGAAAAAAGATTATTTTACAACAATATTATTTTTTCTACAATAACGTGACTATATTGTGCATGCAATCTTGAATATTAATATTGAATTATGCGGTTCAAAAACGTTCCATATAAAAATTGATAAGTATATAATTAGTAAACGGATCGACCATGTTTAAAACCGAATAATAATATATATTATTTATCAATATATTTTATTGACATTAATTATACGTATCATGTTTTTGAAGATTAAAATGTTTGACAAAAACATATAACGGTATCTTATTTGTATATAATATTATATAGTTTATTTATGTTTACATTTAAATAAATGTTATCACATTTAAACAAAAACAACATTTGATTGGTATATTCATACATGTATACAAAAGGTTCATTAAATTGCAATTTTAAAATCTCGAAACCAATACTAAATACTAATTACAAAAATGTACCTATATGATGTGTAATAATTATAAATGATTATTAATTCGTAAAAGACGCAGACTACAAAGCGGAATTACTATCACCTCTGAGTAGAATAATAGTGTATTATTATAGTAAATTTGAATACTATGCAACGGTAAATCACCACATATAAAAAAATATTCTGGTCGGAGCTCGGTTAACGTCTGTGATCACAACTCTCGGTTATGTAAAATAATTATAAATAGTGATTTAAGATATTGTTTTAAATTTTTACATGTTAATAATTGCTCATAATATGATGCATATTATGTATAATCAACGATTTAACATCAATTTTAACATTAACTGAAAATTATATTGCAATGATTAATGTAATACATGATTAACCTTCAATTAATTTGCAAAGTTATGAATAATGAGCAACTTACAAAATAGTATTGTCATATTATTTACACTTTAAACACCCTTCAAAATTCAAATATAAACAACTAACTAAATTTATTTATTTAGAAGAATATAAGATAATATATAATATAACTTTGGTTAAGATTTTCTACATTCAACTTGTATATCTTATATTATAACTGCCTATAGTTAAGGATTTCTGTATTCAACTTTCATGTTTTGGTAATAACAATTTACATTCTATGATAGTAAAACTGAAATAAAACAATACATTCTTAAGTCTAATAAATTGTGTGTTTATTCAAAAATATTCAAATAAAATAAAAATAAAAATGCTAACTGGAACTTTAGTGAGAAAACTCCTATACTTATAAAATAATTTACATTACTTTTTAGAAAGCATTGAATTTTTCACTTTGTACAGATTTTAAAAATAGATAGAAAATTTAAAAAAAAAGTATTTTTATATTCTACTTAATAGAAGTAATTAATTTAGTCAGTGATTAAATTTAGATATTTTTTTGTGTTAAATAATTAAATATAGTCACGCACGGGTAACATTTATATTTAATATTTAATTTCATAGTAACTTTCGTCTACTTAAATAACTATAACATAATATAAAGTAAATGTATTCAAGCCCCGTCAGGTGACATTTATTTAATAAAAATTAGCAAACTAGTGGTGGTCAAACAGCGTGGGGAGGGTGGAGATTAATACCCCTACGGCCCCATTATATTTTTCATTATAAACAATATAAATTATATTTTTAATGATCAAATAGTGCCAATCAGCCCTCCCCCCCCCCCATGATAAAATCATTTGACCACCACTGGCACGAACAATAGGTTAGAATAAAAATAGGCTTAAATAAAAATGCACTTACAGTTCTAATCTGGTACAAACATTAGATCCTTTGAGCTCAGTTTCCGATTGAGCTGGATAACACAGGTGGGCAAGTAACAACGCCGCAGCGTATATACCCAAATTATAATAACGTGTCATGATGGATAGTGATCACGTTTGGTGAAAATTGTCAATTTACATGGTGGCGATTGTCCAAATGTTTCGAGTATCTAAAGAAAAAAAACAAAAATCATTGTAAAACCTATACATTCATCACTTAAAATATAAAAATTAACAAAACAATTTAAAATAAATCAATAAATATCCACATATTCTAAAAATTCGAATTTTATTAAGGTACCTAAAAGAATAAGATAAATTATCTATTATTAGGCACGTTTTAAAAAACAAAAAACTGAAATTCTGTTAACATTTTTTTTAACGAAGGTACAATTTGTGGTATTAAATGTACCTGCAAATTATAATACACAATAGGTACATGTATGATGTATTTAATGATCGCAATATATTTTTGATTTAGAATATATAAAATGTATGGACTATAGGTATATATTTTATACATAATAAAAATAATTTTAAGTTTATAATTATGATAGTGTCTACTAATTGTTTTGCATGCATTGGCAATATGCTTGACAAAGGAAAAACACTTTTCCCTTGATTAGTTGACAGTAATGAACACACCTCTTAAATCTATATACAACCAACCATAACTAGTGATGAACAAAATTAGTTTTGGTCTTGCGATCTCGCAAGACTCTTTCTAAAAGACAAAGACCAAGGTGGTACTGGTACTAGCAAAACTAAGACCAAGATTAAGTTTGCAAGACCAAGAAAATACCGACGCTGCAAGACCACGACTAAAACAAGACCAACACTGCAAGACTCTTGCACATTTTTTCCCCTGAAAACACATTAGTGTATATTTAGATTAAATTAAATAACTTATAAAGAAAACAATATGAAATTATCTTAATAGTTATTACATTTGAACAGTATTCGAGGAAATGGCAAATTATGGAAAAAAAGATTAGAAATAATTGGGTTTAATATTACAAAACAATACAGATGTTTCATACTAATTAGTAATTAAGAGGATGTCACATCCGTATGACGTGTGGTCTCCGTCTTACAAATGTATAACATGGCAAAAACTGTTTTGCGGGGGACAACTTTTATCTTTCTGTGTTCGTAGTAGTAGCTCCAAATTTTTTGAACATATAGGTTGGAAAATTATCTATGCAACCACGTGCCCATATTTTAGATAACATAAATACAATAAAAGTTATTTGCATCTAAACATTTGGTTTTTTTGTTTTTTAAAAAAAATTATTGGATAGTGCTATTAAAAAAAAGAGCACGCTGTTGCACAAATAAAGTTTTTCTTTACGTGTTGTAAAAATTTGGCAGTTCTACAACAAATATGGTGCGAGAAAAGTTGTCCCGCTGCCCGCGCAAAACAGTTTTTGCTATGTTGTACATATTTTGTAAGACGGAGACAACACAAAAATTATTTTATATTCCCAAAATTGATATAGACGTCGAAAGTTTCTGTTGGTGTTTAGGATTGGCACTCCCGGAAATTGTGTAAATTACTTTATTGTTATTTTTGTTAAAAATCGATTTTGCGTAAAATTTCCGTTTTTCCTTATTTTTTTCTCGGTGCTTTTGAAAATTATTGGGAATTTAAATTTTGACCTCCCCAATGTGCCAACAATATTTACTTTCCCATTAAACAAGATACTGAAGTTAAAAATCGAAATATTATTTCGACTACTTATCGCGTAATAAAAAACACACATCATTGTAAAACCAATACATTCATCGCTCCGCTTAGAATCTAAAAAGTGCCGTTTTAAAACTAATAAAATTAAAATTAAATTGTTTGACTATTGTTTTATGTTTATGTTTGAATTATTAATATATTGTAGATATATATTGGACATGTAAAGTTTCACACATAATATGTCGGCCTGGCCATAGCCGCTGGGCCGCGAACGTTGCCGGACCCCTCCGTTTTTTGTTTTTTTTATTAGTCTTGTAAATTTTTTTATTTGTGTGGCGTGTTTCTGGTCTTATATAGGGATAGTAGGGACTCTTCTAAGTATTTATCAAAATATTGAACCTTACCTACTTAAGTTTTAGGCACCATTTTTTTTACAGGGTCCAAGGCCTGTTCATTATGTGGTCCCTTAAAAACTGATCCATGGGCCTTTGGTGTGCCAGGCCGACATTACACATTTTTAGCCCTATAACAGGTATTTTTATTTTTTACACATTTTGCGAAAATATCAAGTATTGCAAGAGCTTTGTGCAAGACCAAGACCATTACTAACGTAATATGAAAGTCTTGGTTTTGGTCTGATTTTGATCATCACTAACCATAACTGACATAACCGATAATTTTATTTTGGTTTAACCGAAATCAAAATTAATTTAAAAAAAAAAATGATTTAGGTACCTACATACATTTTTATTAAAAATATTATGTTATAGTACTTGTCAATATATTATCTCATATCTACAATTCATTAACAGATGCAAGAAGTGGCAAGAAGGTTCAAGGAAATGTATATTTAATGATTTATATATATTCTGATATACCATACAATTTTTTAGTGGAATCCTTACAAAAATTATGTCACTTCGATTCTTTGTTACTGTAATTCTAAAAATAATATTAAATACCTACACAAAACCAAAATAAAAGAAAGAAATGTAAACCTTAACCTAAACCATAATTATTATTTCCCTACCTGTAGCTAACAAATCGTCACTGTATAACAGGCTATGCTTTTAGTATAGATGAAATACAAAAATATTCTATACGGTATTTTTAATTTCTCAATTTGCGTGTCTCCTATAAGTGTTCGGAACAACGAAAATGGTATATAATATTCTTAGGTAGTTCATTTTTTCGTTCCGGGGTAGATACATATTTTTTTTACATTTATAATTTGTGCACCTTTTTAAACAAAATCTAGCCAAACTACAACGTCTTCTTGATAGAATTGTATAATAAATAATAATATGCGAAGTAATGAGGTTAAGTACATTTACTATATAGTCTATAAGACATCACCCTTTTTTTTAACGGAGGAATATAAATATATAATATGACATCGGTCGTACACGCGTTGCTGTAGTAGTATGGGTACCTACCTAGCTATAAATAATATACACCACATCCCAGAAAAAACTTAAATCATATGTTTTGAATTATCATTATCGATTATGCGTTTGGCAGTGCAATAAACTAACAAACCAGTACCCAAATCAATAACATACCTATCACTACATTTATCAGTTTTTAGAAAAAGGAAATCCGTTAAAGACCCAACAAACTATAAAATAATAAACAAATCGTAAAATAACAGTACCAACGCTAAAATGTATGTATCCATGAAAAAATATTGATAAGGTGAATAATTTTGTTAGAAGAAAAATATGTTTGTCAAAATAAGTAGACCTCCCCCCCACTCCTATACTATAATCAATCACATTATATTTTATATGTATAATAAAGTAATAAAATTAACAAATTATAGATGACATTTAACTTGCTATACCTACATTTGATTGATGCATCATAATACCTATATTAAAGTATCTATACAATATGTGTTTTACGTATTGTATTATAACTTATAATACTTATACAGTTATACCTAACTATATTTTGCACAGTTGGACATCTCGCGTAATAAACAGTACATATGTCATAGGCAAGTATATCATATTTCTCAATTAAAGTGTAATTCTTTTTCATCACAGGTGTTTAAATATTATAGTTATAATTTGTATAGTAAGAATAACCGTTATAAACACACAATTATGTAGGTAGCTAAAATATTCGTTGACGTGTCACCAAATTCGACTAAACAAGGCTCAACTAAACACGGGTTAACAAAAAAAAAAAAAAAAACACTTTAACTGTTTATACCTGCAACATAATACCGCAAACATTGCAAGTCTTGCAATAACACTCCAACATGATTCTCAGGTGCCTAAAATGGTTACAACTAGTGTCGACCACGTACGTACCTATATATAATAATATATTGTATAGGTGCGTAGGTATAGGACATACGTATTAATGCATAATATGAGGTTAGGTTTAACGCCTATCGTTTCTGTGCGACACATCGATCGACGAAGTATCATAATATTATTATAACTGTATTACACTTTCTCACATAGATGTGACGTACTTATAATGCGTTTACCTATAATACAACGCAATAAGCAATCGATGGATCGGTTGCGCCACACGGTGTGGTAATTTCGCACCGGGTTGGTGGCATAAATATATAATATTATATGGAAGCTTTAGCGCAAGACAACTGAAATATTATAGAATAAAAAATACGGCAGTTCGATGGAGACATTATGTTAACATATGACGTCCGCACGTGTACAACAGCCGTCACCGTTAAGTAAAAAAAAAACTGTTCAATATTTTTCTCGCAATTACCAAGATGTCAAAGGAGCCACAAAATTAGGTAGGTTAGGTACCCAAGTACTCAATCCCCCCTCTGTACACTATGGGAATCACTTAATTTTTCCCCAATCTGACAAGAGCTTTTTCCTCGTAATTTATTGTAATATATAAATAAATTGGTATTTATAGTTAAGTTTTAAGATTTAGTTTATTATAATATTAAGTCCTAACAGACTGTTAAAAAATAAAATATTATTATTACTCATTATAGTTATTAGTTAAACTATAGTAATATTTTAGTAAAATGTTTACAAATTTTTTAAAGGATTTTTATTTATTACATATTATAGTAATTTCAAAGTCGTTATCTTATTATGTAAAGTATACATAGTTTATTATGCATATCTACCGATAACTGATATCAATGTCATATAAAAAAAGGAATGCACTAACTAATTGTTCGTTGTTAATAAAGTGGTCTTTCATAAAACCACTGAACACTCACTCTTTGTTCTTTGTCGACTCAAAAAAATCTGAAGTCACTAGAAATATTAGTTTATCCTTGACTATACAGGGTGATACGTTAGGCATGCTTTTCCCCTTTATTAATAATGCAATTATTTGAACTATGATTTTAGGAATTCTTAAATGTACTTTAAGACCATATTTTCAATTTTATTATTTATTATACTTTGACCAATTTTATAAATTATAAATGTTGATAGATTAATAATAAAAAATGTCGAATCACTATTTTAGCCGTCACTATATCTTACCCATTATCATTATCATTATCTACGAGGTATAATTAACTCAATAACTACTTGTTTGAGTTTTGATATTGGTAGGTATACGCCCAAATTTTTAGAAATTTTGTATCCCCACAAAACACCATTTTAAAAATGTTAAAATATGGGCTTTGAGTATATCTAAAATTTCCAAAAATCAGATTTTTAATAATGAAATATTTTAATAAGAAAAGGGCAGCATACTTTATGAATCACCCTGTATGTATAAAAATAAAATGTAAAGAACCTCATAAACCCAGAAGAATTTCACTGCCAAGAATACGGCCACACTCGTATACAGCCTAATTTTGTTATTCAGCACGTAGTGGTGCCTCACACCCATCCTCAGATCGTACCAAACCATATTACTATATCCAGCCAGATGTGCTCTGTATTCTTTCCTTTCATGAGCGAAGTGAGCGGACTGACCATGTGTGTTAGTTGCTAGTGTGCTGTAGCAGGGGCGGTAGTATAATACTCTTATAATTTTAACTATTTAATGCCAACCACTTATAACACCAAGTTTATGTAGGTACCTACTTATAATCTGGTTCGAAAATAGATAACTGATCAACCAATTCATAGTCAAGTTTCATTGATGAGGTGGGTTCTTACAGTGACGCATCCAAAAGGTGGAGTGGTGAACAATTATAATTATAATTATTATATCACTATATATTCACTTATCCACCCAAAATAATTTTTAGTTTAAAATTGTATTAATAGTATTATTGTTGACGTACCAACTACGGAGTCTATATCTATCTCATAACCAATAATAATGAAAAAAAAGTAATTTAAAATAATCACAATAATAATAACAACAAATAAAATAATATGTTTTTAAAAAACTTAAATTTTAGTACTTATGAGTTATAAGGTCAATTTTTAAAACTAAGTAGAAAACCAAATGACTTATTTTCTTAAGTCTTCTACAATAAAAGACAAAAGTCCCTTGAACAATGAAATGTTTTGAAAACAAAACTGCAGTTTTAATAGGGAGTATTAGAACCCGCACGACTTAACTAGGGTAACTCATCAACGGCTAAATTATATAATTTAGGTAGGTATATAACCTATATATGTATTAAGTCCCTATAATATTTACGTGTGGGCTAATGGGCTATCGTGTGGGGTGAAAGGGCGTTCTCGTATGGCACGCGCCTAAGCGCGGTTATTCTTATGACGATGGACTGTTTTGAATGTTGCGGTCTGTAGCGGTGTATATTATATATATAACATATTAACATATTATATGGTACAAGTTGTTTCCGCGGGCCACTCGAAGGTTATTACACTCGTCAGTGATACTGACGTATAGTAAATGTTGTACAATAATATATTACCATACAGACACACAGTTCACTGTAACGCGAGCATTTACTGTAGTATTTGGTGTGTTATATACTTATATATAATATAATGTTGCAGATCTCGTAATCCCACGAGTAAGAATAAATCATCGACGGTTTTCGAAAAAAATCCAAAAACTACCCACAATCATCTATACGTGTATGAAGATATCGAGTACAATAAAATATTAATCCATTACTAATTATAGTTATCTAAAACTCTACGTGTTGTATATTATGTGTAATCACTAGGCACTGTTTGTCGAAGACAAATTACATATATTATAATATTTCCGGTATTGTTATAAATTACAATAATATAGTTCTCAATATATTATTAAAATCCTATCTACCTAAGTCCTTATCTACCTAGTAAATAGTAATAATACGTCATGTATCACGTATCCACGTCACCATGATATCGTACACAGCAGTTTACTCATGTAGGAACGCACAATAATTGGTGTGGTGACGTATTTTCAACTATATTTACGGTATAAATTAGAAATATTAACGGTACAATGGTTTCTGGTAGATGTGTAAATTGGTTTGGAAAGTAAAATAATATATCTTCTGTAACATAATATAATATATAATAGTTATTGATCACTTAAAATACCAATATAGTCTAAATATATTTTCTAGTCAACAAATGAAAACGAAATTTAAAAAAATCGTCATTAATATAAAAATAAAATAATGATTTAATACAAAAAACGCGTAGGTACTTCTACAATAAAATTAAGATACAACATAGTGTTATAGGTATCGTATAATTAACACAAGGTACCAAAGTATTTTATAATATAATTAGTAATTGCTGTAGGACACAACTATTTAGATTATTATTATTTTTATAGTTTAGTTCATTTCATTAACAGTTATTATTTCTTATATCAATATACTCTTCCGTCAACATTACAATATTGAAATAAAATAATGACAAACAAAGCATATTTGGTGAGAAAAGTTAATGCGTCATATTTTCGACATTTCTGTTTTATAAAAAATTAGATAAAAGTATTTGTTTCTAGAATCATTTATATAAAAAATATGTAAATAAATACAAAAATAAACACGAAAGACTAAAACGCTGATCATTTTTTTTCTTATTTTGTTTACTAAAAAACAATATGAATAGATTAGTCTGTGTAATATTCTAAACAGAGTTAAAACTATTGTTTGACGACTATAATATTATTATGAATATGTTGCTGTAAAGTGTACATAATAAGATAATTTAATATTTGTATTTCATTATAATATATTATAATATAAATTCCTGTATAGTACATTCGTTTTAAAAATAAAAAATACATTTTTATTAATATCGAACCTTTAAATATTTTTTAGTAAAACTAGAATGCGTAGGTATGCATCCAACCAAATGCATTGTAAAATATTTGTTTATGTAATAATAATATAATATAATGATGTTCTTTGTTATATTACCTATGACAATAAAGTGCATTTAAATTAAATCAGATAATAATCAAAAAATATAATTTTCACAAGACTAGTCTATGTATTATATATTTATATATGAGTACCACAAGTTAAAATTTCACTTCCGTAATATCCGATAAAAACCAAACATTATCTAATTACGTCTATATTGAACTTCACGTCTTCATGAATACCTACTCTAACATAATCCACCAGTGAAAATTACAATTTATAAGGATATATATATGAATAAAGAAGAACAATATTATCATTGTTTTGGATCAGTTTACAATTTCTCAACTCTCCGATAAAAAAACCGATTATTATTGTTTGCATATACATACAATGAAAAATGTTTAATAAACAGACCATTATGTATTTATGGAATAGAATACTTCAATATTTTTCATATTATTAATTCACTCGTCTAAATAATTAGTTGGAAGTCTACAAAATACATAGGACAGAACAGTTATCGTTTTTACTATTTTGATATATACCAATGGTTAGATTTCAACAAAATCAGGATCTTTAAAATCGCAGACAACGAAATGTACAACCATTAACGATAGCAACCGAAACTTGAAAGCAAGAATAATCGTGAAAAATTAAATGAACAAAACGTCGTGATATAATAATTAATAAGAGTGGCGTCACGGACGAACCACCGACAATGAATGTAGGACATAGAATAGAAGTATAGAACCCGTGGAAATAAAAATATTAATATTTAGGCAGTCAAATAATGTTTTTCACTTTTGGAAACGCTATAACATATAATGTTTAAAATTTTACAAGATTTAAATCAATCGACTTTATCGTAGTTACCTATACTTTTTCCACTAGTTGCGCACTTTTCATTGATATTAATTTTTCGTTCGTCCTGGGAAATGTAAAAATAGAATTAATGCTACCTACCATTTAATGCTGTTCATATTGTTTTGCAGCGTTATACTATAATATTCTATATTATTCTTTAACATTAATATTTGGATTTCAATACAATAATATATAGGACACGCTGAACGCGGCTATGTTGATAAGTTCTAAGTGCTAGAATTAGATGTCACGGTCCAAAAGAGCAGAAACATCTGACTTACAAAGATCCCGGCTGTATCTTTGTTCATTTTATCACTTATTTAAATTCAAATTGTACTATCCAAACGGTATTGTGCTCCAAACGTTATCCAACCAATGCGATATCATTATTACAGTCCAATATTACTTTATTAAATAATAAAACCAGCGATTCGGTTATAATACCTAAATAGAATATAGTGTTATAACCTAACCTATAGGTATTATATTTTAGTATAGGCACATTTTTTACTTGGTCCATCAATGTGTGGTTTGTTGAGCTAATCACAAAGACGACTCAACATAGCCGTTTAATAAGTGAGTATTTTTCAAAGATATGATTTAAAAAGTTTATATAGAAATCAGGCAAATTCCTGGCAACAAGTACAAAAATGTAAAACAGATTGGTAATAAATTATTATCTATTTTAAAAAATGACATCATGTTAGGAAAAATTCTCATGGAATAATAAAAAAGCACATTACTTCTTCCGCGTTAACGCGTGATAACAATATAAGCGTAATTTATTATTTATGGGCCTCTCCAGATTCGCCGCACTAGCGGTATATACCGTGTCGCTCGCGCGTGCGGAACGAAAACGATAGCGTTACCGCGTCGGTTGTTAGCATAGAGTTGGACGGTTACTTACGCCAAAGTCGCACAGTGGTTCAAAAATGAAAACCATGTCGACCGAAAATCGCTTTCGTGATTTCTTTAAAAATAAAATGTATATTGTAAAAATAAAATCTTCCTTCTATTTTTAACAAAAAAATTGTTATTTGGTATTAGTGAATTACACGAAGTGCGCAGGCGTAGGTGTATCATTGAACAATTTATGCAAAAAATATTATTGAAATATTTATTTTCGCGTCGTCTGATCGAAAAACCGCGGACAATCGGTTTAACGCCGGAGTTGAGAAACGAGTGGGCACCGATGTACCAGGGTCCGATGCTGGCGGGTATCGCTAGGTGTGGTCGGCCTCGAAAACCGCCGACGCACGCCGTTCTGTGAGAATTTGAACGTCCGGTCGTCAGCTGCAGAAGCCCGGAGTAGCATCATGCATATTGTGTGCAACACGGCTCGTCTCCAATGGTTTCTCGGCGTGATATTTTTAATTGGATACTGTACCTACGTCAAGTCTCAGCTCACCCCTTCTCCTCTTTCCCAACACATTCCCAAAACTACAGGATAGAACAAAACGGAAAATGTGTATGTAGGTTACTATAATATAGTATACACTATTATATAATGATAATATATTCAAGAATCTAAAGTAATCCAAAAACCTTTGTTGTTGAAACCTTTTGCCAAATATAAAAATATATATGTGTGATAACAACTGACCGTTAGGGCGGGGAGTCACCGTTGTTGTGAGAGCGATGTCACTCATATTGTAAGTTAGTTAGCTTTGGTGAGCGGAGGCCAGAGGCCTTGTGAAGCGTGCAAGGTTCTGAGCTCCCTTATATGTGAAGTTACTAATAATTAGATAAAAGTGATTAGTGAATGACTCGCCTTGCGTTGTATTATTGTTTGTCTTAAGTTTGATGTATGATTGATTCGTGAATTATAGTGAAGATAATACCGAAAGGGATAGGGGATAAGGAGTTCATGCCTAAAGCTGGTATCACACGGCCGCCTGATGGGTGGTTAGGTTGTGCTGCAAAGTTTGTAGGCGCGGCGCGTCTCTTCGCGACAATGGTTGTCGGTCTCTGTATCTTGCGCCAAAGAAAAATTGGCGCGCATGTCGGTTTTAATTTGTGCGGTATACACGCTCCGCACTCCTTGCACTGTCTAATCCCGGCTTAAGAGATAAGCGTGTGCTAAAGCCATTTACTGATTTATAAATAAAGAATAAACATCAGCAAAATGTCAGGAAAACTTAAAGAGGCTGAAGTTTAAGAATCATTTGTGTAACGTTAATTGCCGAGTACATTCAATTATTTAAAAATGATTTAAATTTGTTTTACGACCAATATAATATAACATCACTACATCAGCCGATCAGAATTCTTTCAGTATACTCATACAATTAGGTTTGATAAGGTTTTATTCAAAATTATGCGAACTATATTTGAATACAGATACTTTAAACAAAGTGGTGTATTATTTTATTAATTTTTAATACCTAACATTTAATATAGTTATCACTTAAAATTTATTTTTTATTATTAATATTTCATACGCGATAGTTGATTCACTAAAAATAGATACATATTACTATTTTAATAATTTAATAAATCCAAAATTATTACATTCTGGATTATTTTAGTTACTGTGTGAAAATAAGTGTATTTAGTGACATTGATGCGTGATAGGTTTTGTTTCTCATACATTATTTTTAGTTTTCACTGATCTAAACGATTTTTATACTCAGTAGATATTATATTGTTCCTAGTGTTTTATTAATATTGCTTTAAAATTGAAAAGAGAGATGTTATTGACGTTACGTTATGGATAGTATGTAGGTAATCCGTAAAAAATCAAATTTATCGAACTACTTTCCAAATAGAGATTTCAAACACACTAAACGATTTTCTAAAGATATTTAGATATCTCATATCAAATAAAATATCATTAAAGTTATACTTTAATATCTAAAATATTATCATAAAAATAAATTTTTAATGTTCTAAATAATTTTCTTTAATCTAATAAGTAACAGTCATTAGTTTAATTGGATAATTAAATAAATAAGGTAGGCATATAAATATGTAAACATCAATAAATATAAGGCAATTCTTAAAAAAGTGCTGTAGACACTGTCTTATTTTCTAGAAAAGTATTAACATTTTCCTTAATTTTTAGTACTTATAAGTCATAATATTAATTATTATTATCATATAATATATATACATATTTATATATAATAATCCTTCACACAATAAAATGAAGTATTTGTAAAATTCAATAAACCTAATTTTAGATTCTGAGTGGAATTATGAATGTATTTATTTTGCAATGATGTGTGTTTTTTTTTAAATTTTTATTTTTGTGTCTGTCATCACCTTTTAGGACAGTAAAAATGCTTGGATTTTCTTCAACAGTATCTTTTCTGATAGGAAAGTGAATCTAGTTGGTACTGTGGGGGGGGGGGGTCAAAAGTAAAAATTTCCCAGTAGTTTTCAAAAGCGCCGTGAAAAACAAAAGAAAAATTAAGGTAAAACGGGAATTTTTACGCAAAATCTGTTTTCGAAAAATTCGATTTTGGTTTTTGGTGTAACTCTAAAAAAAATGAAGGTATATACATGAAATTTTCACTGGTTATTTATATTTGCATTTTCTATACACGATAAAATTTTAAAAATATTTTGATTTGTTTTGAACTGCAGTTTAGGAACATTTTCAGTTTTCAATTTTATTAGTATTTTTTTCTATAGATGTCAATAAAATTTTATTTGTTGGGTAAAAAAGCTTCAAAATTTAACAGAAGGCTCCTACTATATTGTTACAATGACATTTGAAAAATATTAAAAATCCTTAGTCACAATTTTTATTTATAAGCATTTAAATTTCAAATACGACAAAAAAAATACGAAAAAATCACGAAAATTAGCAAATTATTTTGAGTTGAGAATTCATAAACATTTTTCTTTTTCGATCTAAGATTTGAAAATGTAATACAAGATTATCCTTAAGTTTGTCTACCTTCAACAAAAAAAACCTACTTGAAAATTTCAGTGAACGTTTATATTAGAATTTTTTATACACCATAAAATTTTGAAAATAATTTGACTTTTTTTGAGCTGTTTACGGACATTGTCAGTTTTCAATTTTATTAGTTTTTTTTTTCTATAAATATCAATAATATTTTATTTGTTGGGTAAAAAAGCGTGAAAATTTAATGCAAGGCTACTGATATATTGTTACAATAGCAGTTGAAAAATATTAAAAATACATAGGCACAATTTTTTTTTATAACCATTTAAAGTTCAAATTTTTACAAGATTTATCAAATTTAAACTTTAATAATTATTTTATAGTTAAAAATGAATAAAATGTTCAACTTTTATTGCTAAGGATTGAAAATTTAAAACAAGCTCCACGTAAATAGGTTATATATAAACTATTTTATTCACAATAATATCATCAAATATTCTTGGTAATATCATAGGATGATTGACTGTTTTCGCTCAGAATCGTTTTTCTTATACAATGATATTATACCATTGAATTCAAATTTAACACCATCCATTAAAGTGACCCACTTATAACCTACTGTACATCAGAGAGACATCCACTTATCCACCTTTTTTATTATTAATTGCATGAATAATATTGTAATATTACTATTTTTGTCTAAGTATTTCTTAAAAAAAGAAATTATAATACATAATTAAAAATAGTGACCACGTATTCTTATAACTATATATGTAAAATTCAATTAATCCTAATCATTTTTCAAATAATTTTGTTACTAGGTAACTCAAAAATTAATGCTTCCATAAAAAGCTATTTACAAATACTTTCGTCGAATCCGTATTAATCTTTGAATAGGCATTTGCAATTGTTTATAACATTCAATTTTTAAAAACTAATAAACATAAAATATATTAAATTATTGTTTATTGATGTGATGGGCATCAATATATATTAACAAACATAAGTTCGTCCAACAAAAATGCATGTAACAATAATTCTTAAATATTTACAAAATGAAGAAACAAAATATATCTAAACATAAACTATATTTGCAAATCAAAAATAACAACATCTTTAAGTTAAGTTAGTTATTCCCAGTATTGAGGCAATTTAGTTCAGACAAGTTTCTTCACATATTATTAATTATGCAATAGTTTGTATAATTTGTTTCTACATAATAAATCAAACAATGAATTTAATTGAAGAATGAAAATAGATATCAATAAACATTGTAATATTAAAAAATATTAACATCACAACTCACAAGCCTAAAAACTATCCTAGCGAACTAGTGAAGGACAAGTAAATATAAAACTAAAAACACATTTTTTTATTATATTATACATCAGTACCTAATATAATCTTTAATACGTGTCCAAAACACTACTTCGACGTACTGTAGTCTATAATGGATGTTACAATGTACAATGTACCAAAATAACAAATAAGATTAAAATTAGTTGGTGTTGTAGACAATAGGGACATTATATTATCATCCATCATGAACTTAAAACATTAGTATACCTTTTAAAATGCGATGTTTAATGTTTATTGTATCTAAATATTCTAATATGAAACATACATTATAACAAAAAACACATTGAGCTGTTATTTGTATAATTTGATTTAACAAACAATTACTAAAGCATGTGTATTTAAAATGTCTTATTGATTTAAATGTTAAATCACGTATTGATGTTCGCATGAAATTAAAACTATTGTAGATAACACATATATTATTAAGGAAAAATTTAAAAAGCGGATAAGTGGATATCGTTCTGCTGTACTGTAGCCTACAAGTGGGTAAATGTATAATGGATAGTATGAAACTTGAATTCAATGATATATATCATTTTATAAGAAAAACGATTCTGAACGGAGACAGTTTTTCAGTTTGAATATTTTATATTGTTTTTGTTTATTACAGCCTGTAAGTTGGATTAATATTATAATATTATTATTTGTTATTCGTTTCTATGGTAATAAACGATCCAATTTTCTAAAATATAAGATACTATATGTTGAAATCGAAGCACTCCTTCTGGTAGAAATTTTGTATACAGGATGAAAAATAAATAAATAAAAATAAACACCATTGTAAAACCACTAGCTTCTTCGCGTCAATCAGAATCTAAAAATGAGTCGAATTTTTAGGGTAGAGTCTACCCTAAACATAATTCTATACATACAAAAATCTGTACCTTTACATAATATTACGCGATGTTATAAAAAAATTTGATTTTTTCAAAGTACTTTATTTTAACATACCTAATACCGCAATAAAATATTGGTTTTTTTTATCCAATCCACGTAGGTACTGAATTATTTTTTAAATTATAATTTTAGTTTGTTTAAGTATTTCCACTTCACATTCTCAATATAAATAAATTGTATCTACCTACTTGTTGTTTACAAAATGATATTATTTTAATATATTTCTAAGTTACAGGTGTTTATTATTATTGTTTGTGGTTCCAATATATTAAAAAAAAATTATTTCGTTAATCGCTATTGATAAAAAAAAAAACACTAATGACAAAGCATCTTTTCTATTGTTTAAAATAATTTAAATCACTTTCTATACCCTAAACGAAAATGTTTATAGAAAGTTTATAGCCATATTTTATTATCTAAACATTCTAAGCTAATGCGAACATTTTTTACTTCAATAGTTCATTTCCAGTTTCTTGTAGACATCGAACTTATAATATAAATTACAGTATAAACAATCAATTTGAAATACATACACATAAATTAATTATAAATTATATTTTCACAATCCTAGAATTCGGTAAAAATCCGAAAAAATCAATATTCGTAATCTGGAAATGAAATTTATCAAATATTAAATGATATTGATTTTCAAAACTATATATTATAATTTATAACTTATAACTAAAAATTAGTAATAAACTAATAAATGATCTATAACATAACTATAGTAGTAATTGGATATTTAATTAATATCATAAACCTTCAGCAATAATACGTCTAAAAAATCCGAGTTCACTAAAAGTAATCTTAACTGTTTACAATAACAATAAATTGGTAAAAAAGATCATTACTTACCAAGTATTTTGTGTATAAAATTAGAACTAATTATACCTGAATATATTTAAATTATTTAAATACTTTATTGTTCAAAGTATGCTTAAATCCCGTTATGGTTTTTATATTTTTTGTTTTGTTTTGTTTTAATTAACTATTTTCGTCAATATTCAAAATATTCCTAATTTGAGACAAACGCTATGTATTATATTATATTTGGCCTAATTATGTTTTAGTAGCTTTAAAGTTCTAGATTAAACATAGTAGTTATGTACCACGTTTATATGCAATCGTTTACCTGTATTTCTTTCATTTGGGATTTAGATGCATCTTTTTAATTATAGGTTAATGAGTGTTAATTATTAATCATTAATTATTCTATTGAAAAAATCGAATAAATCCCAACAATGCAGTTAAATGCGAATTAATATCTTTGTGGGAATATATTTTTAACTAGTTTAATATCAGTTTTAATAATTCAAGATAAAATACTATAGAAAAAATACAAAATAAAAAAGTAAAAATAAAAAACCATTACACCAAAATTAACTTTGGTTTTAAATTAAAATTAAACAAAATATTTAAGACACATAATATTATATATAAACCAGCATTTTAATGCGCATTAGCCATTCATGATTGCATTTCCACGTAGGCAGTACGATGGTGGTTATATATTATATAAAATATACGCGAACAAAAGATAATAATACGATCTAATTATTGTTTTTAAATTATGATAAATAGGCAATAGCATATACATATACTATATACATACTTCAATAATACTACATTATGCTTGGTACTAGGTACAACTATTTTCTATAAACTGCAAAGTGATGCCTACTTAATAATAACATAATATACTTAATTAATATCTTTTTGGAGTTTAATCTAAAATGTCCGCTAGAAATTGTCTTAAATTACTAAATAAATATTATAATAACTAATGTATAAATCTGTATCAAATGATAGAGAACTTTATTGAAATGTTGGTATAGCAATTAAACCGATTAAATGTTGCTATATTATTTACTATTCATATCAAAATATTTAAATAGGTATGCGATCTGAAAGGGAACTGGAGTTAAAGTATTAAAATAAAATATGTTACATTATATAATATACTATAAAATTATGTATAAAATCAAAACACTAGTTATATCAACTAATAAAACTGCTAATTTTAGATTAACAAAATATAAAGTTGCAGTATTATCCACTGTATGAATAATAAAATACAAATTTTAATATGTTCGTGCATACAATTTTGACCTATCAGTACTATCTGTACTACAGATAACAAAAAGCAACAAGGTTAATTTTTTGTGTATCATTGTTATTTTTACAAAATGTATTTTAGTATATTAATAGATCCATGTACATTTTGTATTTTGCACTAGAATAAATAAAATAGTTTCAAGTTATACGAAGTTATAATATTATGTACTTCTCAAGTTTATTATTGTTTGTATTATCAATATTAATTCGGGTATTTATTGAACTTATTTGATGACGCATATTTCCATATCATAATTGTTTTAAAAAGCATATCAACGTTAATTTATGATAAGCCAACTGCCAACCTAAAGGCCACGGACTTGGGCATGATAAACTAACCACAAATACATATGACGTCAAACCACAATATATCTAGGAGTTGTCAAAGACAAAAGTGTATCAAGGGTAGAGCGTATAAAGATTAAAAAGAAGATAATCAACTAGACTACACATTTTGCTTCGGTTACTAAAATCCAAAATAAACCTTAAAAACTAATTTAAAAAAAAATTATAAGGACACATTACATTGGACACGTGGTATACAAATTAGGATAGGTATTCAAAAGAAACTGGCCAAGAGGATGTATGTAAATTTGTTACAGAATTAAAATCAATGCCACACGTCATGCAGAGTCTTACTACATACAATAATGTACATTAAGCCTGTTTACTAACGAGTAGTGACTATAGGTCATAGAAAAGAGATGCTATACTCACCTACTAGAGAAGTAGTAATAAGACACATTGTGTAATCATTTTCCGATGATCGATCGCAAAAACCGATTAATTAACCGTGATCGTATTAAACCATCAAACTCATCAAAGTAATACATTATTTAGTATTAGAAGATTTTGACTTTTGGATCGGATAGTTTTAGATGATAAGCTCATTGGATTCAGGAAGTTTTTAAACCCGCGATTATACAATATAATATATATACCGTAGCTCGTTCTTAGCCCAGGTTCTCATATATATATATGTGTGATATTATGTCTTTAGACAAACCGACGTGAGTGTACGATAAACTTATTTCACAATTCCATATATTATTATCACCTATTTACGGATGGTGCAAGTTAGGTACATCGTACATATCAATAGTTAGGTTGAAATTTAAAATCATATTTCCAATCAGCTGCGAGGTGCAAGATCATATTTATCTGCTACCTGCAATGAATATACACAATACCTATAGTCTTATACCATTTTAATAATCCGGAAAGTATTTACATAATATTATTACGGTAGTCCATAAACATTTGAGGTCACACGATAATACTACAAACGGTATTATGTGACGTACTATTTACAATGAACATTTTAATGTAAATATATATTACGATTTATTAAAATAATGCAAAAGACTGCAGTGAAACTGGAAATACTTTAAATATTTTAACGGTATTTGTGTTGAACATCGATTCCTTCAATCCTGCACAAATACCGGTATACTTAGGTTCATAAGAAAGAAAGAATGGGACATTCGTCAAGTTAACACGTAGGTGCCTAATTTGTTTTATAAAAGAATTAATGAACAGAGCGGCGAGGTGGATTTCGAACCGAAAGTTTTCCGGCTATAGAGTGACGTTCATTAAAATCTCTTGCCGTGTTAGTAACTCAGTAGGACGATTATGTGGCCCGCAGCGCAACTCGACAACAAAACGACGTCGTTGCAGTCGTCCAGTCGACGTAATATTATAATTAGGTAAGTGGGTACTGATAAACTACTGTAGATAATATAAGAAAAACCGTATTTTTTAACGACGAAAAAGTAAAAACAAGTGTGCACGTGTACAGACAAAGAAATGTCGACTCGTTTTGGAGCAGGTGTAGCTGCGGTATAGACATGGCATAATAATATAATTATTTCCTTCCAACTACTTTTGTCTGATGTCATAGCGTAAGTATCACAAAGACGACTGGGTAAACCCGTTCACGCAATATTAATTCGTTGCTCGTCGTCTTTTGTGCGGTTTCAAACAATTAAATAAAAAAACCGAACTTACGACAACCACGTACCTAAATCCCATCATTCCGGTAAATCACCTGCAACACGCGGATATTGAGGTGGTTTTAAATCACCCGTAAAAAAAAGATATTTAAATTCACCCGCAAGACGTCTTATAACGTAAAATAACTGTAATTTATGTTTAATCGGTTCGAGCACCCCCTCTCCCCTCGTATATCTGCCTAAAACCATTTATCGTCCGACTAATTTTGCTCATATAATATTATAGTTGAGGTAAACGCATCCGATATTAGCAGAGTAATCGATAACCAATTTATTACATCTTAGTTACTGCTGATCAAATTTAATCGTTATGATTACAAAAACGCGGTATTGATAACTTACCGCCGTTGAACGCTTTTCAACTTTCAAAACTTGGGAGGGATGAAGCGAACGCGGTAAAAAAGAAGACGAGTACACGGAAACAATCACAAAAGCGATAACGGAACGATTGAAATAGTAAAAAGAAACAAACGGAAACAGCACGAACGACAACAACAATAACGCACGACGACGTCACGAGACACACTGCCCAGTCCTCGTCAGTGTAGTAAATATTATGTTACATTGAATTTGAAGAAAACAATCAGGAATCTCGCTCCCCCTTCTGGTCACGCAAACGAGTGAACGTCGAACGACAAACATTAGCGGCGACAGCGGTGACGGTGAGGTGGCGGGGTAGCGGTACCATGCTCAGTGCGGCCCGGTTCGTTAGGTGGTATGCAATGTGGTCACACTCCTTGTGTTCCCGCTCCGCCGCCGCCGCCGCAGACCGTCGACAATTTGTGCCTTGACGTGTGGATCATGATCACGGACTAATAAGATATAATTGACTGGAAACGATATGGTCGGCGGTGGTCGGGGAACGGCCACCAAAAGGTTCCGCACACCGGGGACCCAATGTTTTCAGCGCTACTGGTGGTTTTATTTGGCTTCACATTTTGTATCTAGTCCGTAGTCCGTGTTTTTTGCATAAGAACTTTCTTCTATTATCTATGGTTTTATACAGATGGCGTTGTAATCTCTGGGTCCTCATTGCGACCTCTAAAAACCTCCTCAAAAAATAAGAACCAATATAATATTATGGCATAATATTTGTGCCTTGTGGGTATATTACAATATAATATATATAATAATAGGTATACAAAATCAGGTTTGTAATGTTTTATACGATATATATATATTATATAAAAAGCGGGTAAGTGGATGTCGCTCTGCTGTACAGTATTATTTTCCTATTTGCGGCACTCGTCATTACGCTTGAAGTGACGTGATAGTCATATTTGATTATTTTTTATTGAAAAAAAAACTTTTTTCATATTTGTATTACCGTTTGTGTACCTCCTAAACTTTAATGTCACACAAATTGAAATATTGTAATATACTAATATGTATTATATATTTATATGCAGAGTAGGGACTACCTACATTAGTTTACAGTACCTACCTACGACACACGAATACGAAAATGTCGAGTATGCATTACAAGATTAAAAAATGTGTGGTGACTGTTTTATAAAAATACCAAATGCATTATTATTATTATTATTATTATTTTTTAATTGATATTTTATTCAAACAGCTTAATTGTATTATTGTAAAAAATATCCCCTTCCAATATTAAATTTAGCCCCTCCAAAAATTTGTATTTTAATTGAAGTATTAAATCCTTTATTAATTATCTAATCGACTAAACTAGTTTGTAAGTCTGTTTGTAAGTCTATTTCATTTAAATATGTAAAGCCGGGCTCCTCTTCAAGTAAAAAACTTAAATTATATTGCCACATTGGCCTTTGAATACCTACTACTATAGAATATAGATAATAAGTATATACTATAAACAATATACATAGTAAGTATCTGGTATACTAATTACTAGTATAATATATTAATATACCTACTTAAATACTCAATGGTAAAAGATAATAGTAATAAAAAGTAAAAATAATAAAAATCATATCATCTTCGGTCATATTCTGACAAAATTATATTAAGTTAAATAGTTAAATGCGAAAATGCTTTATTTTGACTACAATTATTATCCATGGGATATCTGTATTAGTGTATTACAGTTGTACACGTGTTGTATTTTTCATTACTCTTAATAAAGTTTTAAGTTGGGTAGATGGCATATACTGCAAGTAAATGATAATTGTTTTTTATCGACACACCACCGGCCACTGCGCCGTACAAAATTATGTCTGACATCCGTAATAGATTATAGTACTTAATACTATGATATTTTTTATAAACCTTTTTATAACTTTCAAATAAAAGTAAATAATAATAATAATAAATTGTTTACAATTAATACACTAGCAATAGTAGCATGGTTAATAATTTATAATTTATAACTACACGTAAAAAAGTAAGACAGTTTCCTATAAAGAACCTTGTGTGTCACAAATGTCTCACATTTTAATGATTTGAACAATTTATTTTTGCTATAAAAATAGTATAAAATATGTTGTTTTAGTCTGCTTTAAGTATTTTTGCTTTTCTTAAATGCGGTGGCCGGTGAGCCTTATATGCGACTGGCATACAAAAAACTTACTAAAACGATTAACGATAAAGCGTTTCTTTAAATAAAGCTGAAAATAAGTAACTTCTTATATTAATATAATGATAAAATGATAAATATACTATCACTTATTAGGTAGTAAAATTAAATATTGTAATATTTTTGTATTAAGACTAAGCAAAATTTTAAACAAACTTTTCTTATAAAGTTACAAACAGTTCATAAAAAAATGTATTATAATACATTTATTTATTAGGTACGCTTAAGCCACTGTATCATAAGACATATTGTTTATTATTATGACTTTATAGGATTATAATATAAGTATGGTAAACTGCAGATAAAACAACCTAGGTACAGGCGTACAGCCTACTAAAAGTACGAAAAATGTAATATACTTTAGTACTTTACCCTATGAAGATGTGAAATTATTTCATAACTCGATCTTAAACTCGTATATATACCTATAATAGGTAAAATAGATTTTACAGTCCTTTAAAAATACAATACCTTGTAATTCATTAACAGTCATATTATTAGTATCTCACAGATGCAGCTATTTGGACTGCTCGAAAGTCTAAAAGGGATTTGATGTGTATTACAACCTCCTCCTCGACAAGGACACTATTCCAATAACGAAATAGTGTTCCGAGTTGTTCGAACCCAAATCACGGTATCTCGTCAAATAATAATATATTCCGCCTATACCTCTAGTCACATACTCACAGGCAACGTCACAAACTCGCAAGCCACCACGGAATCTCAGGCCTATTGCACAGGCGCACAGCTATAACGTCTCGTGTAGTTGTGTGGGAACCGCGTGTGAATATATTTTTTATATAACAATATTATTCCTATATGTGACACTTACGATTGATATACAAAAAACCAAAACGCAATAATAAAACCGTATTCGCAATAACACGAAATTACCATACATGTAATTTTTGTCTGAGAAGATTTTAATATAATAATATAATATAGACGCTGAGACACGTCCAAAACTAGGTCAAAGTTTTTAAGAGCCCTGTTAATATATAGGTAACAAGTGAGAATAACGTCGAGCTATACCGTATAAGTGGGTTACGCCGCGGCCATCACCACCAACCGGCAAGTCTAGCACGAATTTGTGCGAATATTGTAGTTTTTACAGTTAGGTACACTATAAACGAATGTCACGAATGGGTGAATCGAGTAAATGGCGATTATTTCGTGAACTTCTAGGTATTATATTCACAGTATAACACGAGGAATGTGATCCGATATTATTTATTGTTGTGACGTCAATCTCTATAATATATAGATTAGAATTAATTACTTTAGGAACCTACTACTTATCATAAGAACCTACTTTTTTTATGGAGATTAGCTATTGTTCTGTAATCTGTGGTACCAAATGGCAAATACTGAAATACCGTCACGAGGTATAAACGATCATAATTAGTTCACTCAAATATGTACTTACTTTGACATTCTAGAGTTGTAGATATTTGCTGACTAAAATTATATACATATGATAAATTATTAAAATAATTTTATTAATTTAATTATTTTGGATAGTTGCAATGGATGTTTAGCATTTTTACATAGATATGAATATGTTATGTTCATTGTTTATACTTCATAGTTCATATTATACGCAATTTAATAAAGGTTATAATAATTAATATAATAATTTCTACCATGGTTCAAATATGATTTTAATGTCATATTATGTCTAATAAATGTAGACACAGTTTATACTTATTTATAATATAATAAATAATATATTATACTCGTACATATTATAATAAAAGGTTAAATTATTATAAAATATCTATTATTTTCCTAAAAATCACAATTAACTATTATCAAGCATTCAAACTTTATATTTACTACAATAGGGGACAGAGATTATAGGTATATGGAATAATATTTTGAACACAATGATAAAATCGTCTTCAAATTTTATATTATAGGATTGGTACGTTTATTCTTTACCATCTAAATTATCTGCAACGTACAAACTTGTGAATTATTGTGACCTATACCTATGCATAGCCACATCAATTCAATTGATAAGTATTTACTATTTAATTTAATTCAATATTCTGACAATATTTTGACTGTAAAAACATTTAATGTAAAATTGTATTGAAATTGTTTCAAGGATTTCATACATTAAGAAAATTGATTATTTTATTCTTACACTAAGAGCACATGACAATTGATAGTAGAAGGTCGACAAAATATTGACCAACAAAATAGCATGTAATTGCCAGACATGACTACCTCCTACTAAACTCTAGTGCGCGGTATATACATCTTGGTATAGTAGCTACTATTTACTGTGTATAAACTATAAATTATTAAAAAAAAATTGATTAACGTTTGAAAAACGTATTACTCTTAAAATATTTTATTAATACCTCACTTTATTAAACATGTATACATACCTACTACATATTTGTACATTTATGTATACAAATAAAATATTCAAATTTGTATTGGTACAATGCGATTATTTCTCATTGTGTTTATATTAGTTCTAAATTGTAATGAAATGTTTAAACACATTAAAAAAGTATTAAAATGAAATTTTTATGACGTTTTGTAACATAGTATAAAGACAGTAAAAAAATGAGAAATTAATATTTAAGAGACAATTATTAATTCATACTTAGAAATTATTTTTATTTACTTGTCAAAAAACATGCTATACTTAAAAGGTATACGTGTACCTACTGTTTAACGATTGTCTGTAAATTTTTTTTAAGTTCTCATTTGTTTTATTTTAATTTTACTGCTGCATTTACCTGACATGAAGTAAAATAGTATAATTATCATAATAATATGAACAAATACAATTAACACAAAACTGTTTTATAGAGTAATAAAAATATGTGTACCTTACAAACCCTCATGTATTTATGCACTGTCTTATATCGTTTTTTTTTTTTTATAAATTATTGATATATTTTAATAAGAATAATACATTTTTATAAAAACAAAGGGCTTTACTTATAAATGTACGCAGACTTTGGCGGCTGATAAAATGTGCTCCCCAAAAATATAAATGATCATACTAGATATTGCCTTAATACTATAATCATTTTTATTATCACCTTAGAAAATAATAAGTTTTTTGCCTTTTTTTATTTTTGTGTAAACAATTTTTTATAAAGACATGTTTATTGAAAAGGCTTTAATTTTATAATCTTATTGTCACATGATCGAGCTGAAAATATAAGCTGCATGTGCCTAAAATTTTTTTTTTCTTTAAAAAGTGTTTTGGATTTTTTTCATAAGGAAATTCTCTAAAAAAATGTCGGCCCCCAGCTCACAGGTCATGGTGTCATGCAACCGTATATGGCTATACTGCTGGTGTTTTAAATAGATATAAAAGAATCATTATTATTGAAAACATTTCGATTCAACTTCGACATTCAGTGCAAATCACTTTTGCTTTTGCATTTCTTAGCTGCCATTAAAGGTTTTTTCTTAAAAAAAGCCCTTTGATTAAAAAGCTAATCCATATCTATTTAAAACTAAAATATATACCTACATGGTTTTTAAAAACAACGGCATTAAGTATTTATAATCAACATTCAATATAGGTATCAACGTGTATTGTTAATATCACGGTAGATTATAATCTACCATGGCTTATAAAAAAATTTAACTCTAAATATTTATGTTAAAATTGTATCTAAGAACTTACTGTATAAAGTATATTCAATATTTTATACCTTTAATCGAAAATAAAATAATTATTTATAGTTTTTTTGTTTAATATATTAAGTAAAATAAAATGTAACAGATAACAATAAATTAAATAAAAATTATTTAATGGTCCATATAGTGTATCCAATTGAGAAAAAATAAAACTTTCTAATAAAATAGAAATAATAATAAACAAATCATATTTTTACTCTTTTAGTTATGGGGTAAATATTTTTATAATAACTAATTCATAATAGACACAATATTATTACGACGTAGATAAAATAATGAATAAGTAGGAGAGTAATTGTGGTTCGCTGAAATTATGTGCATGAAGATCCATATTTTTAGATTTTGTAAATTACCTCATTATATCTATATATACTTCATTGTTTTAAAAATTGTGTGAAAACGTAGATATTAAAATTATTCAGCTTAAACTTAAACTTATTGCATGTATCCAATCGTTAAACGCTATCCCTTCAATATTCGTGACCCCGAACCGGTATAAATAGGTTTTTCGAACTTTATAAAAATAATGTTATAACTTATAAATTATAATATAATATATGGGCCAAAACTGCCCCAAAAACATACATTTCACGCATTTCCAATATTATAATAATATTGTATATACTATATACGATTGATAATCGATGTAGTGTGTATAATATGCTAACCATAACGGCATAACTATATTATATTTTACATTACATTATGCCTATTGCCCATAAATCAAATAAAAATGGCATGTTTAGATTAAAATAATAAAATGAACAATGTAATACGATAAAAGTTATATTAATTCAAAGCGATGTTATTGCGTTCGTGGCTCCTATTGTTTCAAGCTCCTTAGCGTTTCGCAATTTATTTTCGTGGTATAAAATACGTTCATGTGTACCACTCATTCGAATCTCATTTCGCAAAAAATATAATAATAATAACAATAACAAACAGTAATGAAAAAAAAAAACCCGAGGATGTCACGAATTTGGCGGAAAGTACGGCAGTACCGACATAAATGGATCGTGTCACTTCGACCTGTTTTCCGTTTATTATATATAATAAATAGCGCCGATGGTTTTTGGTCATAGAATTCGGTGCCAGGCGGAGCACAATTCGTCGTTAAAAGTTCAATTGCAATACTCTGCGTAACCCACTCGATCGTCAGTTGTAGTTCTTGACAAGGGCGTGCATGCCAACACACAGCAGTGCGTACAGGTAAATAAATGCAAGGAAATAATAAAATATACTCTAATAAAACATAATATTATATTTTCATCCCAATTTTTCGATTTGGTTTAATAACTTATTAAGTTATTAACTTAAATAGAACTATTTGTGTAATTTTTGCGTCCAAATGATCATTGATAATTAGGTAATAATTATTAATTATATGTATATTTAAAATTTAAATATATAATTATTTTTTGAAATCAGAAAATAGTTTTTTTTCTATTAAACGATTAAATATAATAATATGTGATTAAACAATAATACAGCTTACCCATGTTGTTCGGAAACAGAAGTCAGTATTGACTACTAAACTATTATAAAATTACAAATTTAACTCAAAGTCTCAAGTCAACATTTTAAATTAAATAGGTATTGTGTCAGAACTTGCTTAATCATTTAATTCATACAATATTAACTTTTGTACAGTAATATTAATATTATATAATTGTATTATTTTTGAAATATTTAAACATGAAATAGGTATATAATAGCAATAGTATATTTAAATAAGAAATGTTGGATAAAGCTTAAAATATTTTATTAGGTACCTATTACATAAATTCTTAAAAAATACTAAAATTTAATTAATAATTTTTTTGAAAAACGTAGAAATATATTTTCGAAAAATTAACACAATAATAATATAATCTATTACGCGGTAACTAAAAAATGTAAACACACTGTGTACCTTCTTATGTTACACTTAACAACCTATTATTATATCCTTGTGCGAAAAAAATGTCGTTTCCGTAACCGCTGAACCATAAACTCAGTTTTCGAGGTTAAGCAGTAATTACTTTACCCTGCACCTATTTAATAAGAGCCAATAGACTCGTTGATATTTACTATTAGTTGTGTAATAAAAAATGTCAAAACAATTTTTTTTATTGAATTCAATTGACTGCACCCTAAAAAGCTCAAACCGTATAAATCCTTGGTGGGTATATCCGAAGGAACGTGCCGATATGTTTTAGTGGTATTCTAGGTACCGTTGTGAATTGTGGTTGTGTCCGTCTTAAACGTTTTCATAATTATATATGCGTAATATGTCTAGTGACAATACAATGCCTGATAATGAGTGTCATCGTTGTTCTGCTGGAAAAAAGGAACCTGTGACACGCACGTGTGATGAGCAGAAAGAAGTGAGTTCATTAAATTATAATATATTATAATGTAGATAGAGTTTCACGCGTGAAAAAAAATAATATGATATTTTTGTAATGCATTTAATTTTTTCAGATTCTCTCATCGGTTGTTGACGATTATTATCCTTGGGGAAAACCTGGAAACGGTGCTCCCAACGACGATGGTCTTCGAAAAAGGAAAATATTTGCAGATCCTCCGTCTCCTCCTTGGAAGGTACAGTGATTAGTCGTGCCTTTATAATCTTATATAAGAAATGAAATATAAAAAATAATGAAATATAAGTCATGAATTAAGAAATCGTGTCGGTAATCGGTATTATAGTCTGTTGGCATAATATAATATCATACAGCATAAAAAAAAATGTTTCTTGCAGGTCGTGAGATTTAATTTAATATTATTCTATATTATGCTAAAATGGTGGTACCTAGCTGTAGAATAATTAACATGTTTATTACTTATGCATAATATAATTTTTTAATTTATATATAATATATATAACTAGAAATTAATAAAGAATTTATTACGAAAAGATTAATTTGATTATACAGTTCCCACGTTAAATAATTATTTGTTTTATTGATCGTAAAAACTCACTTTAATACCTGTTAAAAAAAAAAAAAAATTTGAAAAATGTTTTTTTTTTACATACATATCCAAATTATAGATTAGAAAATAAGATAGAATATTACGTGGGAATTGTAAGTCCACGAAAAAATATACTTTATTATTATAATATAATATAATATTATAATGATATAATATATTATATAATACTATGGTTCCGTGTATTTTACAAAGTTAATTGTAAAAACATAACCAAACATGCTCTATGTATTGATGGAATCTTTAAAGTTTATACTTTGTTCTACACTTGATTTGTAATTTAGGTACTAAAATATACATATTAATATTATTATATATATTATAGTTGTGAGGAATAGAGAAATATTTTAAAATAAGTATATAGTAAATCTTCATAAAATGTAACTAGACCTCTTGGCTCTTGCCTGAAGAAAATGATCTCAATATAAGTATAAATAATATAAATAAAATGCTTCAATCATAAATCATATATAGGCAGGTAGACTCAATTAATGTTATAACAAATCACATGCCATTAAAGTGCATACTCCCTATAAAATATTATTTGAATAGTATTGTATAGAATGTATTATTTAATAGCCTAACATTATTATTTATGGTGTATCAGTGTATGTTCTACATAAAACACAATGTAGAAAATATTATAATATTATAGGTAGGTACTTTCTTTCTATTGGTAATATATTATGAACCAAATTGCATATTATAAAATAATGTTAGATATGAATAATATACGATACATTATAATTGTAATTGGGTGACAACATTATTGGTTCTATTATTAGAGTATAAATATTATGAGTGTAGAAATATGAAAACTAAAACGCACGTATAGGTATAGTTTTATTATAATATAGTTATATAGGTACTTATTTCATAGAATAAACATACATTTTCAGTACCATAAATGTTCGATGTATAATTTACTAATACACCTTGACTCCTAATCAGTGGCGTATTTAGGCCGGGGCCTCCAAAGTATTTCCAAGTTGGGAGCCACTGGACCTTTATCATTACATTAAACAAATTATTTAAATTATGTTTATGTTGAAAATATTTCGATTTGAAACACGAAAAAAAATATACAGCGGTGACGTTTATTATCTTGTATATTATCTAACCATATGGGTATCTAATATAATAAATTGCCATAGACTGTACTTAGTAATTGTAGCACAGCTATTCTAAGAATATTATTTAAGGCAGTCACTATCGTCTTCGCAGCTCTGTATATTATATTGATCATTGATGAAGATATTGTGATATTTTGTACGTCGTACGTCTCCTATCGTCGTCTCCTTACATTTCAAATAATAATAGTATTAGCTCCTAGAATCACTATTTAATAATTAATATTTTCTGTGTTAAAGAGGGCCTCCGTCTCTTATGTTTATCGCAACTGCTCCTAATATTATAAAATAATTTGTTGAATTAAACTAAATATAGGTGCCTTACTATCTACACGATATTTCATAACATAGCTGTATTATTTGCAATTAACATAACATACATATTTCGTTATATTTAGGTAATTTTAATAAGATACTATTTCATAAAGTAAAATAATATTAAATAATAATTACTAAGGACGTTTTTAGGAAATTAGTAATGAAGTGACAAAAATGGGAAGACCAGGAGGCGGTGCACCTCAAAAGACGTCGTCCGGCAAAATCAAAAACTTCCGTATCGAAGACCCACAACTTAGATTTCAATTTCATGCTCCCGATAGAAATATGGTTGACAATGATCTTCGATACAGAATGCCATTGAAAGACCAAAGAGCATATAAGTTGGAATTAGGTAAGAATATTATATTATAGTGTATACTATTACTAAAAACTAAAATATTTATATACTAAATATATTAATAACTATTTTAATTTTTAATTATTATTTTAGATAGGTAGTTATGTAAAAAAAAATAGTAAGACTTGAAGCATTTTTTAAATTGATGTTTAACTAATATTGTTTGTCGAATTATGTGGAAGGTATTAATAGATTACAAAGATAAACTGAGCCCAGGTATTGCGAGGTATTGGACTCGAGTACACACATCTCATTTACCGCGGATTGATTTTTATTATAAATTTAAAAGCAATGATAAACCATTGCATTCAAAAAACGATTGAGATATAATCAACTTTCTGTTAGAACTTAAAGTCTTAAAAGTTCTTAAAACAAACATTTATAGCATTTATACGTAATATTCTACAGTTCAGTACCTACCTAGTTTTTCAAACGTCTAGTGAGTTACTAAGAAAATAAAAAAAAACAATTAATGTGATATGCAATAATATTTTGTATAACCTAAAAAGTGTACGAAAAACCATAATTACAAAATATTAAACACGATAAATTCCTAGAAACTTAGACGGTTCAATATTAAAAAATAATATTTGTCAAAGACATTAGTATATTATGTAATTATCTGAAAGCATTATTTGTATAATTGTATACAATGAATATATTCATTAGAATCGACCTTTTCGGGCAAAATACGTCTCCAGGTTACAAAATTATAATAACTTATTACTTGGTAACTACATCGAAGTGTAATTGAACAAAACTGTACTCTAAACCGTAAAAAATTAAAAATTAATAGGAACGCCTGAAAAACGCACACCTCGGCAACACAACGATGTGCAACGCGTGGCGTATATAAAATTCTGAACCGCTCAAACTGTTTATTTTAACTTGATGGCATTGTTTATATCTTTTAAAATATCTAGCCATAATATCACTAACCAGCTATACTTTTATATTACCTGTTTTAAAATATTAGAAAAATTCCGAATTTTTTGAAACAATGGTAGGTCTCGTCCAATGTGAACCTGCAGTTTGTAATATGAATTAAACAAAATGTAAACAGGTCGCTTCTGTGTGGCCCTTGGAGTTAATCAGTGTATTGCTAAAAGCATAAACTAGTTAGAGTGTTCAAATAATTTTAAAACAAATTAATGAGTATTTTAAATATTTCAAAATATATGAGGAAAGATTATTAATGAATTTTAGAAATACTTCATATAATCATATTGAATACCAAATAATATGTCTGTACATATTTAACTGTTGATTGCATTTTCATAAACTTACCAAGTCGATATAGTCTGTGGTAAAAATAATTACAAATTCATAAATGTTCTCAGTTTATAAAATATAAATACAAATAAAAACAAGTAAAACATAACATGGTACAGTTGGGTGTCGATAACTCGAAAACCTCGATTGCCTGGAAAGACCTTTAAGTTTTGTTTGACGTATAGTACTCGATAAATTCATAAATCAAATTAATTTTTATTTCCCTTGAGATACGATTAATTGAGCTCGACTGCATTTTTTTTATACTGCGTATATAGTTGTGTAACCATTCACCTATTATATTACCTAATTGGCCGTTTACCATAATATTGTACTACCATTAATCTATTAAGTGCTTAATTAATAATTATATTATTGCACAAAATGACGAACAAATCATATACTTAATGCATTTCTTAGTAGTTGAAAGCTTGTTTATGCATTTTATGACCATCAATAATTTTGTATGTTCATTGACATTGACTGATATCTGATGTAGTGACGGATACAATGGTAAGGGTACAGCAAAATACCGTATCATGATTCATGGGATCAACATACCTCTAATGATATCGGGAAAACCACCCAGGGAGGTAGGGCAGGAATTAAAAAATACGTGTTTCATCAATTAAGTAACTCTTATTTAAACTATAAAATCTAAAATTCTACGACATAAATAAACACAGTTTTTTTATAGATATTTTAAGTTCAAATTTTGACAAAATTAGATATTAAAACAGTTACTAACAATCTTGGTTATTTTGTTGCAATTAAAAAATATTATTCGTGGGTTCTTGATACCTTTAAAGTATATTATTATATTGCATATACACAAAAAATTGTTCAGCTGACTGTATTACCTACTAATAGAAAAATAAATTATTTTTATAGTAATAACATCATAAAACATACTTACTTAGGTTATACATTTTATATCATTGGATTTAAATTTAACACACAGTGACCTACACGACACCTAATATACAGCAAAGTGGTACACACTAGACCACTTTTTTTTATATAATTGTTTTATTGGTCTTAATTAACATTGGCGACAATGGCCATTAGTTACGATATTTTTTTAAAATTCTATTGTACAGTTTAGTTTTGTTTAAGAATTTGTATGACATTGTCTGCGTCTGGACCGAGTGCTGCGTCTAAGGTGTTGGGTATGTTGAAGTTTCTTTGTTCATCTGTGTATTGGAGGCATTCGTGGATTAAGTGGTTGACTGAGAGTTCAGTTCCACAAGAAATGCACCAACATATTATATTATTTTTATAAACGTCGTATCTGAATGTTTTATAAAGTTAAACAAATCTTTTTGGAAAACTTAGTTTTCCTATTTTTATACAAAACCTACCATTTTAAATGTATGTAAGATATAACAAAACGTCTACCGTTAATATTTGGGGACTTCTTTTTTTATTTTTTAAACTTCTCTTCTCCGTGCAGCCAACGAGTGACCACCGTTGTATATAAATCAGGGCTTGAAACCGTTTTGAAAACCGATTTCAGAAACCGGTATAAACCGTTATAAAATCGAAACTTAAACAGGAAAAATTAGATACCGGTATTATAATTTAAAACCAAAACCGAAAAAAATTGGATACCGGTATACAAAATCAAAACCGAAACCAAAATTTCCTAATACCGGTACTGAAGAATTGAAACCGAAATCGAAAAAATTAAAAACCGGTATACAAAATCGAAACCGAAACCGAACATGTATATTATTATTACTTATCAGACATCAGTCATATAATAGTAAATATCTACGGGAACAAATAATTTTGTATATTGTATAAGTACAGCCATATCTATATCTGTACTATTACTATTGTATTCCTACAGGCTACCGGTTATATTATTATTATTAGTGTTTTGGTATAATAGTGGAAGGGCGAATTCAGCCCAAGTTAACTGGTTAACAAATAACAATAGAACCCTCAAAAAAATCCCTCTGGATCCGTCACTAAAGTGACACTGTGGTATAAAACTGACAAGTTATAGTTTGAGAGCCTAAAATGCACAGTAGGCCTTTTATTAGATCCAGTTCGACCCTGGTTATTATTCATTAATGCAAATACACCTAGCTATTAGACAAACCTTACATTAACGTTGAAATTTATAAACTCGGTAAAAACTATAAGCTACTTATATTTAACTATGTGTTTTGTTTTTTATAAAAGCCTAGGTTCTAGGTATCTACATTAGGTATATTATTATTAAAGAAATATTTAGATTTTAAATACAAATATACCACCTATGTATTATCTGTTAGCACTATATAATAATATATATGTATATAATTACCACTTAATTAGACAATTAGCTGTAGCCAGTAGGTATTGGTAAAAATCATAGTTTTCAATCAATTATTATTTTGGCGTCCGAAATAGGTAGTATGCAAAGCCAATATATCTAATAGAATATATTTTTTTATTAATATGCAATGTAGGTACATCGTGCGAATATTTTATGATTGTGTAATATCGAAAACTAATTACAAACATTAATAAAGAATATAATATAGTAAGACAAATACCGTGTGTCTGCAATAACAGGGTACACTGTATAATTAAATTTCCCATATTACTCAATACCCTATTCATATTTTTGAATTCTGTTTGCGAGATATGAAACTAGACTAATGGATTATCAATCTCCCACAAACTGAATATTAAAATATGTACCTATAGGGCACTGAGTGTACCCAGTTTTCACGAACACGCGGTATATAGAATATTATATACATGTTCTTTAAATGATATCCAAATTCATATATTTTAAATATATTCTTTGTAGTGTTTAGATATCTATAGAATACTTAGTATATTTAACTATTATAGTCAAATGAGGAATACCATATGAATATACTGTGCTATTTGGGTGAAAACACCTTAATGTTATTTCTACATCGTGGATACTTATACGTTTTAAATGAATGGCACCTCACAGATCTTCACTCTGGATCCATGCCTGATATTAATTTACCAAAACAACATGTTGTGTATGTGATGTTGCGTTGTATCTAACGGAAATTAATTGTGGAATATTTCGTTTGCCCGTCCCCAACTTCTTACATGTAATTCATAATATGATTAGTATACAAATAAATCACTGTAATATTTTCAGATGAAATGGTCAGGGAAAAACAAGAAATAGTAGAAGAAAACCGCAGAAAAGAAATGATAGAAGATCAGAAATTGGTAAGTTTCATCGTAGTGTACATCTAAATATTTCATACAACTTTTACATGTTAATATTGATTGGGTTAGTTGTAAAATGATTATTAGAATTCGATCGCAGATCCCTGGGGTACGCCATGCCCAGGGGGTGTTATTTGGAGAGATCCAAAAAGTATTGGAAAAAACTTCTTTCGATCGTTGGTAAAAATTATTTCTGAACATTGATTAACATTATACATTTACCTACAAACGATATATTCTATCGTTGCTTTGTCAATTTCTCGAGCTTTTTGCCATAATACTATTTACAAATTATTGTTTGTGTTTTTATTATTATCAATCATTTTAATTATATAATATAAGCTTAAGCTTTATGGCTTGAATATAATAATATTATAATAAGATTTTAACTTGGTTGAACACAAATATCTTAACTATAATAATATTTGCATGGTAATTTAATATTATAGCGTATATTGCTTACGCATAGCTCATAATAATTATTTAAAATGGTAAAACCATAATATTTTATTTTATTTTTAGGGATACGTGGATGGAAGGATATTAAAATTGGGATCGCATCCAAACGACAATAAAGAAAGCACTGAAGATATTGTAATATTTTTTTTATAAAAAAAAAAAACATTTTATTATTAAAACAATTTAGTATTGCCATATCTTACGATAATTATATAGTTTTACGTCGTCGCCTCAGGCGTATAATGTCAAATAAATTATCATTAGAAAATGCATAATATTATGTTATTAATATTTTAATGTTATAAGTTATAACTATTAAATTCAGATAATATGATATCTAATGGCGTATAAGTAGGCAGCACAATTAAAATTTTCAGTTTAATTTTTATACAATAGATTATCCGATTATCGTTAACTTTTGAAGTATTAAACATGCTTAATTTACATATTTTGTAGGAATCGATTACGGGTGGCGTTGAGTTAGCTCCGTTACTTGCGGCAAGAAGAAGACATGACAATAAATGGCCATTGCACACCAGCGACGTAACGAAAATTTATGATCCCAAATCAAAGCAAGTTATGTTTTTATATAAAAATACTTATCATAAAAATCTATTACTGATTATTATATTTTTAAAGCTTTTTAACTATATAAGTTATTGTTAATAATGAAATAATAATAATGATAGGTAATGCAAAACATTTAAATTAAATTATTTATAATGATTAAATATTAAACTAAAATTATTTATAAGTTAAACGATTTGCTTCTAGTTTCTTGGTAGATGAAAAAGAATATCACAAGTTTCTTGAAAGACAAATCAGTGGGCGAGAAAAACGCAAACAAGTAAGAGTGGCATTAGTACCTACATGTAATTATATTCATTTTATTATATTATATTATATTTTATTATATTATATTATATTTTATTATATTATGTTATATATATATTATACAATAACATAACGATTGAACACATAATATGAACCTATAAGCTTTATATGTAAAAAAATTAAGTAGATGAATAATTACTTTTTAAAGTTATTAAAAGTGAAAAAAAATAATTGATCATTATAATGAACTAAAAAATCTATTACAAAAGCTGTTGTTGATTAAACCTTTTGACTTTTATTTAATTTTATAATTTTAGCACGAACACGAAGAAGATATACAAGAAGGACAAAAGCACCATCAACATTGGAATGAATTCTGGGGTAGACCTGGTGGTGGAGCACCGAAAGGAACAACGAGACAAAAAGAAAATCTTGAGTATATGCTCTATCAGCTGCCTATAATCAACAGGTTAAAAGAAAAAGAAGAGAGGAAAAATTGTGGCGATTGCAAAAAATCACCAGAAAAATAAATCATTTTTTTACAGTTTATCTCTTTGGCTCGTTTATAGTATTGAGCTATATAGTAATTGTCCACAATGGGAATAGTGTTATAGCTAACACATTACGTAATGAGTTATAATTTAGTTCATAGAATAATGTTATTAAATTCAGTTTCTTCATTTATAAAAATCTTTGTTGCACATGGCCCAATTTTAAATTTTGTTCGACTTTATAAAATTATACTTAGATACCTAATTATCGTTCATAACATTCTTAATTTCACGTTGAAAACAAAATAATAGATATACTTAGAATCTGAGCATTAGATGCATCTGATGTATTAGTTCTACTATTTTATGATGAGGGTTCTTAATTTTTTTTTATATTTTCTATATTTTATGGACCTACTTTTTTTGAGTTGGATAATAATTAATAGTGTTTAAAAAAATTACACACTATAATAAATTGCCCTTGGATTGGAAATTAAACACGAATAATTTTAAACTATGATTATAATCTTAATTTGAATGACCCTAAAAGACTTTCATAGTGCCTATAAGATTGAAGATTAAACTAATAACTCAAAGATTTCAAAAACATTGAAAATTACCTATGTCTGACGAAATGTTTTTGACCATCTGCCCTAGTCCCTTTTTTATACAATATGAATTTATCAGTAAAATTACACGATTTATAATGATTTTATCAATTATTTTAAATTGTTTTTTAAGTATAGATTTGTGTCTATAATTTTTAAACATTTTAATTGAATCATGTATTGTAGTTATAATTGTATAGGTTTGTATTTCAACGATTACATTTTAAAATATAAAATATTATAGCACAACGTTGGGTGGTTCAAGGTAAGTGAAGCTGAACGAATGATATCCAACATCAGCAGGCCCTATTTTCTATTATTTAAAATAGGACGAGTGTTAATCCAAATGTCTCTTAAAAATGTTTTTAAGAATGGTTATGTTTACATTTTTCTGAATTGTTTTTTTGATGCTTTTAAATTGTGTTTGTTACTGATATTGTTGGAAAATTTAAAAAAAACCATGTTTTTAAAATACTAAATAGTATAGGTCTAATTTATAATTTAATAATAGGGGCACATGGGGCACATGTACAATAAATTAGCCTGCTCAAGAAAAACGTTTTCCAAAAAATAAATTAGATAACACTAATTTTTTTAAATATAATTTTTGAACTTAGCTCAGTGGATAATACAATAATATATAATAATGATGTAAAAAACCTGTTTATCCATTTAAAAATCGATTAAAATTAATGTGCGATATGTTTTTTAAACGTACTTTAACGACTTTTCACTTTAAAAAATTTTGAATACGATATAATTATAGACATAAGCAAGTACCTGATATTTTTTTTCGGATTTCTCTTTTGTTACCTACTCATCGTAAACGGCAATTTTCTTTAGATTTAATTGTTTTATTAAAAAAAATTATATGTTATCGTTATACATTATGTACCAAGTTTTTTTTTACTTACAAATAAAACTGTCGATGTCATAACTAATTGCATATACTCGTAAATCCATAATCTATATAATATAATTTGTTCACTCGTGTAAACTAAATCACTAGAAACTAAAAAATAACAATTCTTATAGACACTAATGACATCACGAAAATACTTCATTTAAAATAATTGTACGCAACTGTTTGTTTAATTTGAAAAATGAAATGTAATTTTTTGCAAGGTTTCGTTTGATTAAATAAAAACTATTCCTTTCGTCGATTTCCGATTTCAAAATATAGTCTTTATATACCTAATAACATATTACATTTGTATATGTGTAAAATGAATTATTTTTCGATTATTTGTACGATTAATATTTTAAAACATACCTACTAATATATTTTTATTTTTAGCATAATGAATATCAAATAATAAATTATGTATTATATGACGGTTTTTTACAATGTATTTTGTTACAATATTACAAAAATAGTTTATATCAGAGTTTATTCGCATACATGATTTGTTAATAATTGTTGTTTATTTATTGATTTTATTTTTGTTGATTAATACAATAAATGATATTCGTCAATGCTTAATAAAAAAAGAATTATATAATGCATATAATTAGTCTTTACTTTTTAGAATAATATTTTAAATTTTGATTAACTATTGATTCCGATGAGTTAACATTTTTTAGAACACACGTGTAATAATTTTTCGAATTATTTAATTACATTGCAGACTATATGTACTTCCTAAACACTGTTGGTTTAAAATATTAAACATATAAAAAATATATGGTATAGCGGACAAGGTAAAAATCTTACGTGTATGTGTACATTTATTATTTGATATAGGTAGGTACCACTACAACTACCTATACGAAAAGATCAACAAATATTATAAATCATTCCATAGTTTGTATTATTATTTATTATTATCATTTTTTTATAATAAATGCGTTATCCATATTTTACTAAATGCACTCAAAGAGCTATTCGCGTTTATTACTGACCTTTTCTCCTAGGTATACTATAGTCCATAATAATACCTACCTACTCCTCAATGTTTGACTTGTTAATAAAATAACCGGAAGCATTATACATTTACACTATACTATCTAATCATATATCATTTCACGAGGGATTTATTGTTATTATTATTATTATTCACATTGTTCATGTTGAGATCATCAATCGCCGTGACCTTAAAAAGTGAAATTTTCGCCCCCCGGAGACTCTGATAGTTCTCCACGAGGGGACCGGTTACCGTTACGATCTGCTCATCGTCGTCGTGATATTGTTTTTGAGACTGGCTTAGTCGCCATCCAGAACGTCTACCAACAACATCACCATGATACTACAGGTTAGTAAAACACAACTATGTATAAATAATATTTTTATGTATAAACACGTAATTGTCATACAATTATATTATTTTTTATTTTTTAAATTTGTAATTCCATAGCCATGGTTTTACGCACTACTCGTGTCCTAATATAACATTTTTGTTTTCATATTTCAACTCTAATAAAATTTATTTACATAAATTACTGTTGATTCTATTTGATATATGTCACTCGAATGAACGTATACTTTACTATCTAAATGTATAAATTTTAACTACTTAAGCTTTTGTTAAAAATATTTCTAGTAGAATATTTCTTAAGTATAAGGGTAAGAGTTGAATATGAATAATAGTATTTTAACTAAAATTGGTATTGCAGTATTTAAAAAATGAATTTTTCCTCCAAAGCTGTGAGACTTGATATCAGTAAAATAATAATTATTAACTATTGATGTTATGAATTTAATATTTTAATTATAAAAATTTCAAATTGTTACTATTGAATTTTTGTTTATATTGATAATATAATATAAAATTAGTATTATTATTTATACATTCCGTATTCTTAAACAATTATTATTTGAGATTGAATCCGGTAAAGCGGAAATATGAAATAATTACTTGGGTATACATCGTATATGTGTTATATTTTATTTTCACTTTTACGAATTTTCTAACAAATATTATACTTACCAATTGTCTTAGCAGATTGTGTGTGAATTAATATGTATAGAGCTGAAAATAATTATTCATGTTATTAAAGAAAAATACATAATTCTTAAAATTACATAATTGTTGTTAACATAATATAAAAATATATAGCACCTATATACATTATACATTACACATACATACATACATACATTCATACATAGGTATATAATACATGGAAATAGCGTAATCGTAGCATGATAATACACGTTAAATGGAATTAACATACCTATTTTTCCTGATGATTTCATGATTTAACTTCTACAACAGTAAAGTCATGCTATGATTTGTAAGATAGCTTAGGGATCTTCAAAATTAAAATACCCATTTCTTTTTATTTGGAGCAAAATTGTATTTTTTACCGTATTTTGGTCATCGATTAGATGTTTGTTAAGTCCGAGTAATTACGCTAATATTATTTAAAATTATTATATTATTGTATACTATCTACTGAATAGTCTTTTTTAACCAAAATAAGCGGGTCCGTATTACATACAATAATGTTTATATCTTTGTAATTATTTTACACTTTTAAAAAAGTGTTACATATAGTTAAATATTATTTCAAATTATAACACAACATTAAAAAAAATAGTTCCAATTTTTTTAGTTATGATTTTTAAGGTTTTTCTGTTTTATAATAACTTATATATTTTTAATTTCTTAATCAGAAGCAGAATATTATTTCAAAAATGTTTGTGTATAAATTCAACAAATATAATTTTATTAAAAAGGATTTTACGTTCAGATAAGTGGAGTAGTGGTCCACATATTTCTCCGGTCTTATCTAAAATTAAGATATTATCATTAATTTAAAAACACTATTTAATCTGTATTCGATGTTTCTACATTACCACATTTATTAAAGTAGAATTTTTCAATGGGTAATGAAGCTAAAAATTCAGAAAATTTAAATCAAGATAGTAAAAGAATTTACAAAAAACAAATTTTTTTTATATACATGATATTGCATTATGGTATCTAACTATATATAAAGGTACTTTTACATATATCTTGTTGCGTGAAAACGTATTTCTAAAACGAACAAAATGTAACCAATATTATAATGTATGGTATAGAAAAGCCACACTGTGGATGGTATGTATCAGGTGGGTATAATTCAACAAGTTGTTTACTACTAGACGAGAAATTTTAGGTATAACCAGACACAAAAAACAAATGACAAATATGTAATATATTAGCTAATCATATGGAAATCATTAAACGCGTTGATAGATTATGTCAATTGATAGGTAAATATGTTACGTGAAAACGTGAAATACTGTTTGTGATCTTACGTGTACCTATAAACAATATTACATGTCTATATACGATGTTATCTACGAATCGCGTAGACCGTCGAAACAATATAATTTTTATTGGTCTTTGCACTTTGCAAAATATATTATTCAATTTATCCATGCTCGCAACAGTTCGTTAACACTTCGATATTTTGTTAATTGTAAGTACGTTTAAAGTGATGCAATCATAATTAGATATAATTAACATAATATATTAACCCATATTAATATAACTATGGAGGTAATTATGGTCAGGTAAAATCTATGAATTCGCTTCACAATTGTCAATTCGTAGTTCAGTTGTTCATTTGAATACCCTCGTCAACCCTCGTGAAAATAACTCGCAATTGAATAATAAATAAATAAAAATCAGTACATCGCGTACTTTAACACGGCAAATCTATTATGACGTTACTACTTCGTAACTTACTGCTGGTATTTTTTCATGTTTTAGTTATTTTTAATATAACGCTGGTTTTATGCTATTGTTATATATTTTATTTCCTAACACAATATATGTGTACAAAAACCAAAAACACATCATCCTTGAGGGCGATTACACGATCGCTTTTCCAATTATATAATATAGGTAGTATGTACCTATACATCTATAATGTACACACTCGACTGAAGTAGGTAGTGTTAGAACGAAAATAAATACGTGACATCCAATATTTATTCATGACTTCTTTCATTAAACGAGTTTCTTGCGTTTCGGCTCCTAGTGTTTTTAAGAGGATTATTTATGTTTATGTAAATTCATAGATTATCCTAGATTATACTGTATACAAGAATACAATTTACGAAATAATAGATGAAAGCACTAATTTTTAAGTATTTATGTTTATATAATAGATATTATGTATATGGTACCTAACTATCTAAGTGACAAATCAAAAATTAATAATTTTGGTGAAATTCGAAGTATACTTAATATATTATCACTATGCAATAATATTATGATTGGAAATTGTCATTCAAATACCTTGTTAAAATAATATACAGACGAAATAAAAATCTATGTAAATACCTGTTGACCAAAACTTATTACCGTGTAATAATAAAGACGTATCCATTCTACATAGAATACAACAATGAACCATACAATAGTATTACTCAATAAATTATAAAATATAAGTCATTCGTGATCATCAGACCATTTTGTTTTACAAAACACGGCTAATTAGTTATTACCTACTTATTTTCGAGTGGGTTACATCGTAATACAATATAATAACGACAATTAACTCTTAATCTAGATAACTATCTTGACACTAGAACAGTAAAACGTAACGCCTCAAAAATCATATCAAACAATATTAAGTTGTATCAAAGCATATTAAAAACACAACTATAAAATATGAAATGTATAATGTATAAATAAAAGACAACAGTTTATATCAATATTTATTATAACGTGGTAATAATTTTTTTCTGGGCCAATGTTACTTTTTTGAGCATATGACTAGAACAATAAATTCTGTATAATTTTTTCAATATTTACAATTTGTAATATTTTAATCGACTCATATAAATCATATTAATAGGCAAAAATATATACGCATTTGAAATATTTTAATATTTATAATTTTTAAAATTATCTTTTTTTCAAGTTGGTCTCATCTATTGCACCACTTATTATTCAATACGTAGTAATGAGATATTAATATCAAGTGTGTGCCCTAATATTTTGTTAGTTAAGTAAGGAACACCATCGCGATCGTAGTCGATATTTATGTAAGAATATTAAAGAAACTCGAATTGAACCTAAGTAACATAAAACGTCGTTAATAAGTTTTCAAATTTTACAATTAATGAATTCATTAATTGCAAAATTAAATGATATAGGTAGTTAATAATTAAAACCTGTTTGTTATCGTAAGCCACCCACATGAATAATTATAAATGGATATAATATACTGTGATGCATAATATTTTAGTGTTGTAGTGTTTCTAATATATTTTCTGCCATGTATAATAATATCTATTTATGATAATTACAAAAAACTAGTTTCTTTTTCGTAAGATCATATCGTTTCTAAAACCAATCTGGTAGCGGTACAACACAGTTTGACTGGATTAAGCCTCAGTGAAAAATACCTCGATGGATTCCCAATAAATGCATTATAATGCAGGGTGTTCCATAAAGAATGTCCTGGTTTTAAAACGATATATTTAGTAAAGTAATATACTTACACATTTTAAGCAGTAATCAATCAAAACAGTAGGTTATCAAGTTTTTTACATTTTTTTCTTCCCATGGATGTTCAATATACCCCTTCCCGTCAACGGTTATGAGGTTATAACTCATAACGATAACCAAACTCTCCCAAATCCTGGCTAACATGTAAGGTGTAGGTAACCGACGGTCCTTAGGTTATTTCTCTCAGTTCTTCAAGCAGAGGTGAAAAAACCAGAGATTCAACTGGTTAATTTAATAATAACTGCAGATGGATTGCGCTACGACCAAAACCCGAGGAGTAATGATTTTTTAAAACCACAACATTCTTTATGGAACATCCCGTTTTAGATTTATGACGTACCTACCTGTACTCAGTCCAGCAAAAGAAGACGCCGATTCTACGCATTACCACGCAACACCCTGTCAACGAATTCGGTTCCACTATGGAAGAGTGACGCGTGGGGATGCGCAGAAGAACCGATTTTCGTCGGGCCGTGACGTGTTCTCTCACTGGACAGAGTGTAGTAATATGATTTCATTAAATTGTACAACCAACCCAAGTCACGGTTAAAAAACTGCATGCGCATCAAGTACTTACTAGTAAAATGATCTAAGACACTTAATAATTGAACACTAGGTGGGTAGGTACTTATTATATAATATAGCTATGATAGCTATTGAAATATTGAATGCCTAATAGGGGTTGTGGATTTCGATGAATTTGGAATTAGGTACCTCAATATTATAGGTATTAAGGTATAATTATTATACTGGCACGACAAAACAATGATAATATTTTCTTCAATGTTTTGAATAGGCACCCACCCATATAATATAATATAGTTAGTATAGAATATTATTGTGTAACAGCATAATATTAATAATGTAATATATATGAGAAAGAGTGTGGAAAGTTCGCATGGGTCGTAGCCAATAACGAACAATGAAAACAATGCATCTACAACTATAAATTATTTAATAATTTCGGTATGAAAAAGAAATATAAAATCACAAACAACCTCTGTAGGTTTCGGCACGGTGACGAGGTTCAAAGTGTTCGTATTAGAGATTCCGAACCGTGCAATCCATAATCTTTCAGATAACGTGTACTGCACGTCTGCACGCTATTACATTATATTACATATTATGAGTATATTATTGTATTCTACAAGATACGTGCCGCGTATGCTTTGTGATATCAATTATAACCAATAAATTATACAATAATATGGTATTGATCCATTCGTGCAGGGAACTTATAGGTACATTACGTGCCGCAATAAAAACATCATACATATACATGTTATACTATAAAGTATATATTTTATTTTACTCGCGCATATTGTGAAACGCGTAATCCTGTAGAGCTTACGTAGAAAATAAAAGCGTCCATGTAATATGAATTACCTCCGCGATGGTATACCTATAATGGGAGTAGGTACCTATTATATACCTAATACCTACATTAAAATTTTTTTTTTTCATTAATGGCAATTATTTTAAAGGTAGGTTAGGTAGGTACCATACTTAAATATCGAACTGTTTTAACGTTTTTGAAAATATTTTTTTTTTAAATAATTATTTGATGTCATAACCAAACAACATAAACAAATAAAATATATTACTAATGAATAGCTAATATTAATATACTAGGTAATAATTTTTTTTTTTTAAAGGATATAAATTACAATCTGTGTACAATAATAATACAATAAGTAAATAAGTTGACATTTTTGTACACTAGACATGGCAGCGTGAGTGAAGGAGCATCCGTCGATACTACTTCCAATTTAAATACTAATAAGTTTAGCTAATTAACTGCTTAAAAATGTATAGAGTCATTAAAAAAAGTAAAAATCTTAAAAAAAATGATTGCCATAAATAAAATATCTAGTAAAGAATTCAATTTTATTTCATAAATATTTTGTAATTAAGTACTTTAAATTGTATTAAAAAATGATTTACGAAAACATTAAAATGTTTTGAGAAAATGATTGTAAAATTGAAAACCTTTAAAAGAATCACACTGTTCATAGCATATTTTTATTGCGATTCGTATCGAACGAACGTGTAAAGATTTTATTTTTGTTCGTCTTAATTTACCGGTCCAACGCGGGTTGTTGCGCAACTCGATTTTACACAATTCAATTATACAATATATTATATATAATATATGATAATAATAACATAATACAGATATTTTCAGTTTTGACCCAGTGTACATGGTCAGCGCATCGTAACACAATATATAAAATAATAAATATATATATAGCTATTGCGCTATATAGCTATTGCGGAGGTAACCGTGGCGTATAAATATTATAATATAAATTAGTTAATTAATTAGTCATGAAAAAAACACAGAAGAATAAAAAAAAAAAAAATCGAAAGCGAGCTCACTGTTTAAACATCCATAATAATATTACAGTATAGAATTATAATAGTAGTTGTAGACGGTAGTCGGCTGCAGGTGGGTATAACAATAATTGGTATACCTACCTGTAGCCTAATGATATGGGTATTTTGTTTCCCGGCGGCGACGTAGGTACAGGCGAGAAAAACAAACAATCAGAAAGATCACATCAGTGCTGTGTACATGTTATAGGTACACAACATTTATTATTATATGGTACCTATCTATTTTTTTTATTTCTGCGTGTGATGAAAATTGTCTTGCGTAACGACTGACGGTTGTACAAAATGCATGTTTGGCACGTACATATTATTATATCTTAGGGTTTCTCAAGCGGGATTTTAAACTTTACAATTTATCGGATTTTACACAACAGTAAAAATTATATAGATAGCTTAATTTTTACCATTACAATGAAACTGTCGAGATAACTATTAATTCTGTACCCAATGGCCAGTGTACAAAATATAAAGACACATGTACGATTGGACCACTGAAGTTTACAGAGGTATTATACAACTACATTTTATTATTATAATATATTACTGATTAATAATTATCGACGAAATATGATTGGACAATATTATTGAGAGCGTTAGTAAAATTATAATTATTGTTTTGTAAACAGTTCAGGTGACTATTTTTGTTTCATACAATTTTGTTCTTAATAATAACTATTTTCAACCGTTACTTCATACACTCGTCTCCTATACGCCAGTTCTTTAGTATTAGGTTTTTCGAGTTTTCTTTTTCCGGATACCTTTCCGGATGACTCTCTCGAGTCGCGGCGGTAAATGCTCCCGGCCACCGGTTCAACAGCCTCGGCTGGCGGTATGTGACGCCACAGTCGCGGATCCTTGGGAAGATCGCGTAAGCCCGTAGGGTAATACGTACAAAATATTAAAACCACTGCAACGCGTTACACTCGGTGGTATATTACAATACCATACGACGTCAGTCGGACGGATGTATTATCATAATTTATATTATACACAGTGACTTTCTTCGTTTAGAATAATTAGCCATAAAACGGCCATATTATATGGGTAGGTATAATGACTAATAGTATTATCATCGTGGCCCGGGGTATGAGACGCGCTCGCGATTGATATTCGGCGGCGGCGGTGGTGGTCGTATACACATAACATAATGTATATATAATAATATTATAGTAATAATTGTTGCTTATAATGTATACCTAATATTATAATGATACGATACGTTATATTATTATTATCATGTATTATGCGGCGGCGATCGTGACTTTTCACCCGGCGAAAAGGTGCGGCGGCGTGAACGCGAAGAGAAGAATATTCATATACACGCATTATATACCCAAGAATGTCTCGTAATAAGACGTGCATATTATATATATATATATATACACACACAGACATTATTATACGCGTCATATTATGTACCGCAAGATCGATATCGGATGAAAGTAGTCGTCCGAGACTAAATCATCGTCTACAATAATATTATGTACGATTTATACATATATACAGGAATTCATATTACCTATACCGCGATGCTGCGGCTCCAGTGTAACCGGGTGGGCGTGAGCTTATGTGTATAATGTATATAATATACATAGATGTATGCGTATGTGAGTATATGACAAGTGAACTTTCTCCGCGGTTATGCATTACATCCCATATACGCACACATTACCTTACGGTGATATCAAGAGGATATCAGCGCACTGTTTGTTTTCTCTGTCTGTCCCACGCGCAACATGGACAAAACACATTAGCGCAAAATCATTTTTTTTTGTATATGTGTTTCGGTAGTAATCAGAAGTAATCAAACTGTAAAATCATCCATCACACAAATCGTAGAAAATAATATTTTCGAGGGTATGACATATCCAGGGCTTAAAGTGGGAAAAAATTCCCGGGGGGGACTACTGCTGTCTCCATATAGTTTTTACTTATCGCACTTTAATCCTGGACACATGGACTTTTCTGGATATTTTCCGAAAACAATTTAACATCCATTTAAATTTTAAAGTCGCGGATTACGAAGTCAAATAACAATAAAATATAATACCGACGTGTCAAATTCTCAAACACAATATTATTATCATCGATAATTTTTGGGATCATGGGGATTTCATTCTAAAGTGATTACTCAAAATCACAGGAACTCGATTTTAGGCGAGTGCGTTTTATGTGGGTATCGCAGCGCGTGGGTCTGAGAGAGAAAACAAATATTGCGCCGACTATATTATACTTCCTCTCATAAGTCGTGTGCCAGCGTTGTTTACACATTATACGCGTGGACGTAATAATGTACTTCACCAAGTCGAGAGGATCGCAAATGTTAAGTGAATATAAGTATATTACCTATAGTATTATAATGAAGTTGCCATATAGCCACACGGGCACCTTATAACCATCGTACGGGTAACCGTCGCGCGTCCACTTTGCAATTTAATTCGTTAAACTTACTTGATACTATTATAAGCGCGCGCGTTTTATTTTTTTCGGCACTGGCCTACAGTTTGTGCAGTATCCACGCATACCTATACATTGTTGTAATAATATAAAATGTTATCGTCGCGTCGTCGTGACGTGTCTTCGAGATGATGACGTTATATTCGCCATCATAAACGACCGCGTTCGTAAGTCCCCGAAATGGGCGGTTTCGTCGATCCTACATAATGCGTGGCGGTAGCGTGTGAACGCTGACGGTCCATCGTAAAATAAATCGCCTACCATAATAATATCGTCGTTTATCCGGCAGCCCCGGATACGCGTGTAATACATTGCGTACAGGAGGCGTAGGTACAGATTTCTGTAATTACGCGTGTCCCGCAGATTAGAAACAATATATTATCATAATAACGTTTTCGGGGGGAATTGAGAATAATATTTCATACCCGTGTTTCACGCGAAATAAAATGCATCAGACGCGTACGCGTCGCCTTGACGCTTTTACGGCCATTACATGGATAGCGGCCGATATTCATAATCAAAATTGTACGGTTTTGTACGGTGTTATTATCGCTTTCACCCGAAAGCCCGCCTTTACGACAGACTATTATTTATTACATACATAATAATACTATAGGTGCCTATGCTGTATTTCGACTATAGGTACTCGTTAAATTTTATAATTTTTATAAAATCAAATATTGACGTTTCGTCCGCATATTATAATATAGTTTATTTGTATAAATTTACGTCTGCTCTTTTTCTGTGCTCCGTATAATTTTACACATTACGTTGAAAAAATATTTACAGAAGGCGAGTGAAGAATGATTTACGTTCCCGGGAGCCAATTAAATTTTTATAGGTAGTTATGGGAACTAATATCGCATTCTTCACACCCATAGATATATACAACAACTAGATAGCCGTCTTTATTCTACAGTTATGACCAATGTTGAAGTCGGTCGTCATTTATAAAGCAGGCAATGTTTACAATTGTTTTACATTTATTTATATACATAATATAGTCTTTTATAATAATATTTTGTAAACATTGCCTGCTTTGTAAATGGCGGCCGACTTCGATGACAAGAAGGAAACGGATATCTAGTTGTTGTGTGTATCTATGTTCATTCCTAATTAGTGTGACAGGAAAGACATTATACCAATGGTTATAAATTATAATGTATTAAATATTAGTTATATAGTTTGTGTCATTTATAAATATGTAATTGCAAATAATATTATATACTTGATATATTATGAATAATATAAATAGTATGTATATACAATTTTGTAAAAGTAATATAAATAACAAATCATTAGTATATTACAATGTGCCAACATGTACACTATACCTACATCATTTTTTATACAATTTATCATCAAATAGGTATTATAAATCATTTTCAGTAACCACTTGCAGTTATAATTTATATTATAAACCTTATATTGATTATATTTATTAAGATTGAACTTCTAAACGATTCAAGTATACAATTCTAAACTCAATATCTGGAATGATAAACATACAGCCATACAGATAACTTACCCCGGGTACCTATTTAAACGTTTTTATACGATATTATTTATTTTCTCAATAATTTATCATCTCGTTTTATGCGCTTGCATCACTTATTATGTCAACAATCGCTCATAATAACGCTTTATTCTACTCTCAGACACGCAGTATACGATATTAACGTTTATATTATAGGCTCATAGGTTAAAAATATTACCTTGTTCGGACACGTTCAACAGGCGTCTCGATGTATAGATCATCGCACAATAATTACGCCTATATAGGTATAATACATTATAATATTATACCATTGTAGTATTGTGCACAATCATCGATTTCGTGCCCGCGTGTTGTTATAATAATATCATCGTCGTAGGTACTGCCACGGACGAAGTCCACTCGAACGCCATTATGAAAAAAATAAATAGCTTCTACACGTTTTTATCGACCGCGTTCATACGATCACATTGTATTTTAGTGGTAAGTAGGTAGGTACGTGGATACTTAGACGTCGACCGCAAAACGGATTCATGGATAAAATATACCGAATTAAAAAGTAAAAACAAATTTCGTTACGATTTCGCCACCCGCGTAGGACGCGCCCGATGGTATTTATTTATTTTTTATTTACTATTATTATTATGATAAATCAGAGTTACGACGTGTTGCATCAAAAACAAAATAACAAATTTTACGGAGAACACCGAGCCCAACCCGAACACGCTTTCACTCCGACGCTTTCTGCCTCCGCCGCCCCGGAGAGGTCATGTCTGTACGCAGACGGGTCAACAGTTCATGACTTGATATTTCGCACACGACCGTCGAGTAAACAAAACGAGCGAACGGTACCTAAGTTATAATAGGCAACCGCACATATGGGTGATTTCTCCACGAGCCGCCTCACGAGAAGTACAAATAAATAAATAAAACGAACGACGACTGTCAAGTGGGGAAAAGGACTTGAGGCGTTCCTCTATGATGATGATATTATTATATTATGTTATCCGATAATAATACGACTTTGCTCGGCACGTTACAATGGTCTTTGCAGCTATATAATATATTATATTATGTGTGTGTGTGTATGTGTATTATTTGTACGGTTTCGTGGCAGACCACTCTTTTAGCGGACCACTTAACGTTACGGAAACGAAAATATTACTACACAATGTAAAAGTATAATATCTACTATATATAATGCAATGCACCTACGTCTCGTAGAAAATATTTGAATATAGTTCCGTCCAATGATAAAAAATATGTATTAATGTATAATAGCATTGATTATAAAAACTAGAATTTAAAATCAATGATAATAGGTACTTATCACTTGTAAGCACGTGTGTTCAGGCCCATATAAATGGTGAAATATTGTATGGGTGCTTCAATGCGTCAAGCCTTGTGCCAGAATATTAGTTTTGTAAACCACGAAATGTGAGTCTCGTGGAGGGCGAATATTTATTTTCCTTAAGTAAATACTTTTAGGAAACATTTTTTTTACCACTGAGAAGTGATGTCTGAAGTACAAAACATCGGTTATAAAATCATTACGATATCATACAATTTTTGTTGAAGTGTTTCAAAATTTGATGTATACCTACATAAAACAACTTACCAGCTACCAACATAACCTAAAGACACCTTAAAACATTTTTTTTTTCCAAGAGCCAAGACAAAAATACTGTACCTACTTAAGAAAACAGGATACACAAAAATGCGCATAATACAAGAGTTAAAAATTGTTATAGGAATTCATGATCCAGCACTCTAGTTTCATGTCCCGCAAACAGAATTAAAAAATATGTATAGAATGCTGAGTAATATAATTAACTAAGTTATAGAGTGAATCCTATTTTTGGCGGCAAACGGTATTAAATGATGTGTCTAGAAGCTATTATCTGGTTTAATTAGTTAAAAGTTAACAGATACCTAAACCTACCAAATAATATATTCAACTCTAAAGACTAAAAGTTTAAAACTAATCCGAATAAAATATTTATATAACTAGTGGTATATTATATTACTCAATTAAAAAATTTTAAATATTTTATTTTTAGAAATCACCTAGGTCAAACAATAGTGATTGTGCAACTTTCATTAATTTTTTTCACAACTAACCATTTTGTTGAAAATTCATCGTGCTTCTTTTTATTATAGCGCACTTCACTGTAGAAGTGTAGTTGTGTAGGACATTTTAGAAGTAGAAGTCTGCAATATTATTAAATCAAGAAATATATATATGTTTACCTACTTTTATTTAAAACTAGTATGTAACAGCGCGATTACATAAAAAAATATTAACTGCAGTAATAGATTTGTATATACCTACTTAAATACGATTCTAATTTAACGTAGGTAGGTACTTATAATTTTTCGAAAAAGCTAGGTATTATTACAATTTAAAATGTACAATTATAAATTTATAGATAAATTATTAAGTTGATTAGAAAATGAACTAATTATAGTTGAGTTAAAAGTGCAAAAATATATAATTTTTTATTTGGCTTTAACTTTTTAACTAGTTAGTCTAATGTCCACTTTTGCATAATAATTGTATTATTTATGTATATTTAAGTAATACATATGCTGTAAATTAATTTTATAGCCAGTTATTATCACAGTTCATAATAAATAGTATAGGCGTATAGCCACGTGATGCACGAGTACGTATATAATATTTATTAAAATCGTAAAAATTATGCGATATTGTTAGAAAATTATTTTCGTAGCATCCCTATATAGATATTGAATACATTATAAAGCGTATCATACAAATATAAGTCTATAATATGCAAATATGATAGTGATAAGGACATAAGGTGTAGGTAATCTTGAATTGTTTCTTTCTTTCCATTAGTCATCGACAATATACGTTTGTTTTTACGATTCACACACGTTTTAGGTATTACAAATGTATGTATATAAATATGTATACACCATACACACTGCATACCTACCGATAATCATTAATCGTGAGTCCAATGAAAGCAATGTGAAAATAATACATTGAATGATGTGTAAAATACACGTAATTACCAATAAATTATGCACGTGAGGTTATGAAAAGTATTACTTATTATCTCCTACCGTGTTGTTACAATAGACATGCTGCATGTATAAGAGGTACCTATACGAGTAACGACTAACGAGTAAAGAGTAAAGACAATGTGCGCGAAGTACCTACTAAATCATACGGTTGAATTGTAATTTTTCTACAAATTCATAATATTATCCATATACCACAAAAATAAATTACAATAGACAATCTATAAAAATAATAAAATACATACATTATGTAGGTATTTGTAAGTTGTTATGAATAATTATTGTTTACTTTCATTAAAAATAATTTGTGTAATAACTAGTGTTCGGATTAGATAAGTATTTTTTTATCCAGATAAAGATAAAGATAATGGAACTAAAATGTATCTAGATAGATATAAAAGATAACTTACCTCATATTTATCTAGATTAAAAAAGATACAATTTTTTTTAAATGGGTTTTAAATTTAGGTATATTTCAGTTGGGTACTAGAAACATAATAATAATAATGATATAAATAAAAATAATTACATTATTTATAAAACATATACTTGGTTTGAGAATCTATATAAATATTTAAAATGCGTTTGTACAATTTCGCGATTTTTATCAATGAAAAATGTATCTAGATGAATTTATTTAGATTAGTAAACAATTATCTAAGATAGCCGTAACTATTTGTCTAGATAAGATAAAAGATGAACAAATAATTACTTAGATATTCATCTAACGCGTGTGTTTAAAAAATAGGTGTCTATTAAATAACTTATTAGAACTTTCCTAAAATATTTTTGAACTTATTAGTACAAATTTAGAAAATTTTCTATAAGAAATAATTTCAAATAATTCATGTCAGTTCATGGATTATTTTTAAAAGAAAAATGACTATAATTATATATTGTAGTATCAATTCTATTAAATTATCCCAAGTTTAATAGTCTAAATTATTCAGCAAAGTATTATAAAACATGTATTTATAGGTATATACTAAAATTAAGGCTACCTATTTTTCATTCCAACAATATATTGTAATGTATACTTGGGTTATATTATATTGAAAACTATCTACCTATTCTACATTTCTGCCTATAACGATTTGTTTGATATTTCAATTTATTAGTTAACATTTGTAAATAAAAATATTTAATTTAAATTTTTGTACACCCATTAGCTATTACATAGAATTATGAATATAATGAATTTTTTTATTTTCATCGTTCCTCATTTGGATTAAAACTATTACTGTGCAACATTTTCGATTCCGATTGTTCCACTGTTGTTTTATCTAATAAACCCGCGAGTTCGTTGGTCAATAATAATACGCTTTCTCACGCTTGAAGATTGCTTCTGAAAAATCAGGATTCATAAAACTTAAAATCGTGCAACAAAATCTCATTAATCATCTAACATTTCTCAACATCTATACCTACACTTTTCTTTTTAAACTCGTAAAATGACTTCATCACTATTTCTGTGTCCATTTCACTTACAGTATCTTATATTTTTCAACAACGTATTATAATATATACTTAATATATATTAACTATATAGTTATATATAATGCATTATGTAGGTATATATTATTGAAATATTTTTTGTTAAATTGTATTTTCATGTAAATGTGTAACTAATAACTTAACTTTGTCTCGTTTATAGGTATCATCATTATGTGTGTTTCTTTTAATCGCCGGTTCCTGTTGGGCAGATCAGCAACAACAACTGGGAATTTCTAGTTCTCTAGATGCAGAGTCTATTAACGACCTGGCAAAAAAACCGCTGAAACTGGATCCAAAGTTACGTAAAGCTTTGCTAAAAGTACTCAACCGATTGGAAGAAGAGGATAGAGTAACCGAAGTAAAGCTGGCGCAAGTTGAATCACAACAATTCCAACAACGAGAACAGCAACAACAACGAGAACAACAACAACAACAACGAGAACAACAACAACAACAACGAGACCAACAACAACAACAACAACAACAACGAGAACAACAACAACACGAGAACAACAACAACAACGAGAACAACAACAACAACGAGAACAACAACAACAACGAGAACAACAACAGCAGCAGCAGCAGCAGCAGCAGCAGCAGACACAGCAACAGCAGCAGCAGCAACAGCAGCAGCAGCAGCAAGCAGCAGCAGCAGCAACAACAACAACAGCAGCAGCAGCAGCAGCAACAACAAAGACAAAGGCAACAACACCAACGGAAGCAAATACGATTACTAGATCAACAGCAAATACAAATACTAGGCCAACAGCAAATTCAGTTACAAGATCAACAGAATAGACAGTTACAGGATCAAGAGCAGAGATTGGAGTTGTCGCAGGACAATGAGCAGATACTGGAACCGTCGCAGGATCAAGGAGTTCAGATACTACAGTCACAAGACCTACAACAGCGACAGAACTCACAATTGCAATTGCAACTCAACGTACAAGAGCCAACGGAACAAGTGCAACAAGAACAGCAGGTATTTACGCCATCACTGACGCCGACAGTAGCGTTGCCCACTTCGACGGTAGCGTTGATCACTCGAACCGAAGCATTGCCTACTCCGACAGTAGCGTTGCCCACTTCAGTCTCGACCAAAACGGCAGCTGTAACGCTAGCTGCGTCCACGCCATCAGCACTGTTACCTCCACTTTTTCCGACACTCTTACCGCCCACGCTCGATTCATCCGAGGTCCCTAAGTCCGTGTCGACCGTCAATGACAACGCACCAAACAATTCACCGAGTACGACGCCGACTGCGTCCACAGCACCGGCTACAAACACCGGGACCGTGATTGACTTTTTCGAGGCACCCTTACTGACAGCATTCACGGTGCAACAGGACTCGGCGGGTGTCCCACGGCGCGTCATACCCATTTTCACGGAACCGGGACAACTGGAGAGGCAGAAGATACTGGCCCTGGAAACCCGGGCGGAATCAGGTGACAGTGACGACCGGAACACAGTTGAACCAGACAGGAGCGAACTGGAGTTCCTGAAAAGCGTTGAGTTGTCGAAGCAACGGCTACAGTCGGTACCACCGCGGGAAGGACTGCAGCAACGAGAGTCGTTCGCCGTGCAACAACAGCTGAGGTTCCAACAACAACTGCAGCAGAGGGCGGTGCTTGAAGAACAACAACAGCTACAACAAATCGTCCAACAACGACAACTGCAACAACAGCAACTACAACTGCAGCAACAACAACAACAACAACGACAACGGCAACAGCAGCAGCAGCAGCAACAACAAAGGGCAGTAGTCTTCCAGCCGCAGCAGCAGCCACAACAGCAGCAACAGCAGCAACAGCAGCAGCAGCAGCAGCAGAAACTACAATTGCAACCTGTCCAAGGGCAGCTGCAGCAGCCACAACAGCAGCAACAGCAGCAGCAGCAGCAGAAACTACAATTGCAACCTGTCCAAGGGCAGCTGCAGCAGCCACAACAGCAGCAACAGCAGCAGAAACTACAATTGCAACCTGTCCAAGGGCAGCTGCAGCAGCAACCTAACCGATTTGTCCAACAACAGCGACTGCAGTTCGGCGACGGTCCGTTGGAACTTCTGCCGCAGTTCGTCCAGCAACAGACACTGCAGCAACAGCGAGTGAATAGGCAACCACAACCGCAGTCGTTCGGTTACGGGTTGTCAGTGCCCAGACTCCCGGGAGACCTGGACGTGGTGTATAAGGTGTTGGCATTGAACCACGAGGGCAGAAACGACAACGTGATCGGGCCTCAGCCGTTGTTGTTCTGATCGGCGTCCGTCTACACGCGGTCCAACGACGGTGGCGATTATCGTCATGACGTTATTGTTGTTGTATCACCACACAAGTTATTGTTCTTATTTTTAAAAATATTTTTAGTCGATTCGTTTCCTCCACATCACATGCAGGGCCGGCACAACAAAATATCGTAATGACGTAACGTCCTAAGCACTCGCTCATGATATAATAAATTATTATTATTGTTTTCTAAAACACGTCGGATATTAGTTATTAATATTACCATAAAAATGCGGTTTTTTTTTTATAACCAATCAGAGAAGCACTATTTTTTTTACGGGCATTATTTTTTATTCTAAACGCACATCAAACGTTTTTTTTTTTTTAAATTAATTTGATAAAGTCTTAGTATCTGTATATTTTTTTCTTTAATGACCATCGTAGCGCGCCAAACGGTTTATTTTATTATTATGCAGTATGTAACTTAATAATAATGTTAATAATAATATTGTTAATCTGTATTCGTGTTTTTATTAAGTGTCGTATATTTTGTACTTTGTAATAATTGTAAAATTAATTAATATACTTTTCGAAAATGCATTTTTACTATACTTAGGTATTTATAGCTAATTTAAGTTATTATTTGCGAGTAAATGTGCACACGATGTATGTATATTTATGTGTTTAGCATCTATACTTTCAATTTATTGTAATATATAGGTTAAATTATAAAACGATTGTTTAGGCAACTAAACATTTTTTTGTGAATCATTCTTCACTGACTTACAAATATGCAAGTATATCTTGCTACATTATGTTATTATTTGCAGGTGTTATTCTTATTTTATAAAAAAAATTATATAATATATGACTAGGAATAAGGTAATTAACTAAAACTTGAGCATGCAACATTATATTATTTAGAAATGAATTATTTTAAATGCAAACAAAAATAATTATATTAATATAGTATAATATTATATTATGCTATAAATAATAAAATATGTTATAACCTTATATTTTTTTTTTTGTTTTTTACTGTCTTGTGTTTTGTGCCATTTTATAAAAAATAAATAATTCATAGAAATATTGGTATACTTTCGTATTAGTATATTTTAGTAAGGTACTTTATTGAGGTAACCTCACTGCGATATAGTACCTACTACCTATATGGCTATATCGTTTTCAAAATAAATTTAGGATTTCTATTCATCTCGCAGATTTCAAGGACTCGGCGCAGACTATATAAAGCACATATATCACAATATATTGTACTATACAAATGTAGGTACTTGTTATAAATATCAATATGGTCACTTATCATATATTTATAATTTTTCATTAAGTATACTAAATTATAATTCAAGTCAGATAACTATACATTTTTTATCAACACAAGTCTAAAATAATTAAACTAAGATTATGAAAAATAAACCCAAGCTCCACTTTTAACCAAATTATTATTACATTAGGTACCTACCTAGTAGGTACCTATACTTATTATTATAAAAGTAGGTAATCAGAGAAAAGGTATAAATATATTCAATTATAATAGATTGTCAGGAGTCATAAACATAGTTTTAAATAATACTTCAATATTCACAATGACCTAAAAGTCCTACACTTTCTCATTTGACTAAATCCCACTTCCTCACATTGCACTCAAAGCTAACCCATCATACAAATCCACTAACGAAAAGACTGCCTTCCTGTGCAATTCCTGACCATCCTCAAAGAAGATTTAAACGCTCTTGACCTAGAGCCTTGCAGGCTTGACCTGCCGGGCGGTAGGTACTATACTGAGTACACTCTGTTATATTCACCGTAATTTTCTTTCAAAAAAATTACATATTGTGCAAAATTATGTATAGATTATAATAATTATTCTTTTAATAAATAAAAAAAATAATTTTACTTCACACTATACTTACAAAAAATAAGCCAACAAGACGTTCTATCTTATCACCAATCTTGTTCAGGTGCATATTATTTTCCTTTTGGTCAAAATATTATTATATGCTACCGCTGGTGTAGGTATTACTATTCCGAGGACAGGGACTGGTTCTCTAAAACTATGTTTATGATTATGTAGTTAAGTAGTTTCGAAAAAAACTAACCTGAATAACTCAGAGTTGTATTCATAGTCGATACTTAAGAATAAATATTGCTTAAGCTATACCTATGACTCAAATGAGATTCATCAACGAGACTTTGGCCTAAGAAAAGAAAAAGTATTACTTGTTTTTAAGGCTAGTGGATACTTACCTTAAGCATTGCTTTTAGTTATTATAACAAATTATTTATATTTTATATTATCAAAATTAGCTAAAGCAATATTTATTTTAAGCATCACTATATACAGCCCTCAGACTTGAATATTTATAATTACAGATAGTAATTTATTGAAACATAGTGAAATGATTATAACATATATTAAACAAAAATATACTTTGTACACACAATATTTAATGAAATAACGTTATGCAATGAAAATTATCACATTTTGAATATAAATAATAGTTTTTACAGAGGATTTTTTTTACTAAACGTTGGGGTACTTATTACTAGGTACCTATTTACTACCGTTCCTTATGAATAATTTCTGGTAAGAAGTAGAGGGGTTGAGTCTACTTGCGTTCTCCCACTACTTAAACCTCTCGACTCGAATACCGAGTCGTTATTGGCTCGAAATTAGAAATCCAAATATTCGATTAAAAATACAAAATTAATAATAGCAGCGCTATCTATTGACAAAAGTGAACCCACCATTTGCGCACTTGTTGAAAAGATCAACCATGATCGCGGTCATTGGTCAGCTATTATTAAATAAATGATCATACACACAACTATGACAAAATATATTATGTTATATAACTATATAAGTATATAAATATAATTTGCCATGCCCATTACAATGACGTAAATTTTAATTTTGTCTAAAATGTACCTTTTTACCTGATTTTATCTTCATCGTACCTACAACTTACGTTTATTTGGTTTGGTGTTATGCAAAAATTAGGAAACAAAAAAATCAATACAAACTGAAAAGAAAATAGAAGTTGAAAATTATTTTATCATGTATTAAATGATTGGTATCTATTTAAAGGACTCACGGTTATTAATTTCAGAATTAAAACAAGTCAAAATCTGGTGTTGCGTAAATATTCCCGTTTCCCAACTGTTGTTTAATAGTTTTATCCAATTATTAAGAAAAGTACCCGAGTTTTCTTCTTTTGACCCACAAAATACTAACTGCCAAATGTTGTATGTTCTACATGGATACATAACTGTACAAGCGACATTCAAATTCAGTATTCAGTTCAGTATGAGTATAAAGGTATAATAATAGTATACTCGTAAAGACGTACTATAAATTATAACTCACTCGAAAATTAAAATATTGTGAAAAACCACAGATCTTACCACAGATTAAGTGAATTCACTTAAACTGTGTTCTTACCTAAAAGTTTGATAATTGGTCAATTCACTCTAACATCAAAACTATTTTCTGACCGGCTCTTTTTTTGAAATCCATTTTTTTATGTTCAAAGAATTACACAATTATACACATTAAGAAAAGAATTACTGGCTAATGAGTACTCATTCAAATATTTAATTAAGTAATCACTTTGGGCACTTTAGGCAGTTAACTGTTTATTTATCAACTATTAACATTAAGATTTAAGGTTAGCTAACGCAAAAATATTATGTTATTTGAGTACTGGCTGTCAGTCATAACTACTTGACACTTAATGACCACGGTCTTAGAATATTATATTTTTGTTTTATGTTGTAGTAGTAGTTGGGTAACCTCACGGACTAAGATATAATCATAATTATATATATAATTATATCTTAGTCCGTGAGCAATCTCAATTCATTGTATTCTATGATTTTAATATGAAAAAAAAAGATAAAAAATAGAACTGCTAAAAGTCGAATAATAAATAATTATTGTTACAGCTGCAGCGTCTCAATATATGGCTATTACATTGAGGTATAGAACGCTTTGGCCCAAGAAAAAAATCACGCCCTGTGCGCACGCCTATGATGTGGAAGAAATATGGTACACCATGATAAAAAAAACTGCACCACGTGTATCGCCTCATGCTTTTAAGCAACATGGGCAATGTGATATTATGCCGTTTAACAAGCAAAAGTGGTGTGGAAACTTACGCGTCGCTGTCATCCTACATCGGATACTTTCAAGTAATCCAGCGCGACGGTAGTGGCGCGTAGCTAAGTAAAATAAAAAAGCGAGTAACCACTAACGTATGTTAACAGGAGCCAGAGTTGTATCATTGAAAAATAGTGCTAATTTGTGCTAATCCATCAGCCCTTAAGACCTGCATAAAGGATCAATCGATCAAAAATATTGGCAGATGTGAACGGGGGAACTAGCAAGCAGATTGGATGGATGGCTTAAACGTTACAACCAAAAATGTTCAAGTTGTTTTAAGACTGGTTTTTCGTACCCATGTGACGAAAATGTCGTAAAATATAATATTGTCTCCCCCCCCTGATCTGCCGCTTATACATCCCACTACTCTCGTTGCTGCGGCAATTACTAATACAATAATATAATGAATATGAATATTAAAAGGAATAATAATAATATATATTATATTATTTATACAAACGTGTATAATATTATATAAATAAATAAAGCGTAGCCTTGAGTATTATTAGGTTTATATTTAACGACCAGGTTTCGAATTAAAAATTCATCTTCTGTAACTACCATATTAAATTCACGTAATTGTTTTAAAAAACTTATTACTTAATAATATTCTATCTTAAAGCACGTTATTACTTATTTCTAGTCACGAAACAATGACTTACAAATAATAAGGTATCAATAAAAACACTGCCATACTCCGTGTAAAAAAAATAGTATATTTATTAGTACACATTTAAAAAGTATAAAAAAACGGCTCTAAAAGTTGTGATATCATTTCACAGCTAAGTCTTTGAATTAAAGATAATATCATTTATGTTCAAATGTCTGCTAAATAATTATAGTATTTTTAAATTTTAAATTTAAGGTGCCAAGCTAAGTTCAATTATTTAACAGACTATTTTAGCATAAATTACATCTATAGTTCAAAGACTTAGCTATGAAATGATATCACAACTTTTAGAGCCGTTTTTTTAACTTAGCCTTTTTTTTTTACACGGAGTATGGCAGAGTGTTTTTGTTGGGATATCATAAATTTTTATTTGATACTTTATTATTTCAGAAAAATATTGGTTTTACAATGATTTTTTTTTTTTTGATCATTGGTTGCCATATGTGTCGGATAGTTCATTGTATGTGGGAATATTATATAACTACCTGTTTAAAATACGCTAGGTACAATAATTTATAGATAAATTGGCTATCTTTAACTCTGATAATATTGTTCAAAATGATTTGAAAACTACACCATGAACTTCTACGTAAAATGTCCAATTAGATTATTGTATTTTAAAACTTCATTATTTTACTACAAATTTGAAAATTTGCAACAGCAAAATCTCAATTAGATTAATTTCTTTTAATGTATCATGATACAACACGATAAAAGCTAATGTAAAAGGCCATTCAAATCGTTTACAATTTGACACGTTACTGCCTACCGACTACAAGTGAAGTGGTCATTGAACGACAAATATCGCAAATAAACAGTGGTGGTAATAGGACAATCTAATTTCATGTAGGTGATAAAGTTTAAGTTTAAGATTATAGGAATAATAATAATAATAATAATAATAATAAATGGTTATAGGGTAGAATTATCAAATGCATTAGTAACAATATACTATGTAGAAATTAATGACGGAATTCTTTGGATAATACATAATGGTCAATTGATAAATCGGTTGATAAATCATTGAAACCTCCAAGTAGTTCCATTTCACATACACCCGCTAGTAAATCAATTGCAAATTCTGAAAAGCTCAAACGCGTTTTCGGATAAAAATCCCAATCCTACATAGTATTAAATAAAACACCCAGACCAATTAGATCTAGAAAACCACCTCAGCGATATTCTCCGAGTGATGATGATCAATGTAATTTATTCAGTTATAATTTTATAATACTCGTATGTAAAAAACTCTAATATAGCAATTAAATATTATACTATTTATACTAAATAATAATTTTTTTATATAAGGAAAGAGTTGTTGCATAATATTTGGCATTTATGTATATGGTAGGTATGTAAGTACACGTAGTATAAATATCATATTATTATTACGATCGGTGGGGACGGTCCATCGCGGTCATTAGTGAGTACCAATATCACTTAACCATATAATAACTAAGCTATTGGACTTGTTTTGAAGGCACATGCAAGCAGTCGTCCTCAGAATTAATTTTTATAAACAATATGACATGATCGGCAAAGGTCAAGAAGCGGCAATGCTCAAAAAACATTATTCAAACCATTAATGAACAAAGCAAAAAGAAAGTTGGAAAGGTGGCCATCTTGCAGTACAGCGGAAGTTTTGTGGGTAACTGCTGAGCGACAATCAAGAATTGCGTTCTCGTAGTCAACGAGTTCGCATTTGCAGCACACTTTTCCAACTATTTTCGTCTCACTCTTTTCAATTAGAATATATAATGATAGGTTTGGACATGTGATCCTTGGATTGGGATATGCGGGTATTTCCAGTTTATTGGTCCTTAACTATTATTTAAAAAATAAAGTTTGTGAATAGTTGAATGAAACTGAGGCAGGTTTTTTTTTTATTTTATAGTTCATATAAGTTAATAGCTAATGATTTACAATATTTCCTATACTTAAATATAATTATTACAATTCAGAAAAAAACTCAATTTTAATTAATGTTTAAACTGGAAGAAATGAGTATGAAACTTTGGTTAGATTAGAAACCAACTAGAACCAATTAATATGCAATTTTTTTTAAGTAATATTCTTTAACCCTTTATATTATTATTTTATTTATTTACTTTTAATCGCTTATTATTTTTACATAATTATAATAGAATCTAATAATCCATTAGGTATTAATAGAAACATTGAAATAATTTTCCTTCTTTCTTAGTTAAAGATTCATTTGGATTTATTATTGGATATTTTATATTTAAGTAGACATATTATTATTATTTTTTTTAATAATGAGTAAATAGTAGGTTTCATTAAATTTGATTTTAAAACAAAAACAAAATTAAAAGTAAATGTATTTACTTATTTAATATTAAAATGCTCTAAAATATTTAACTATTGTCCGTCATTTCTAGTGAAATAAGACAAGTCATAATAATGTAAATTTGGTGGAATCTAATCCAGAATATCTCGAAAACGCGTAGGTACCTAATATTACTAAGTATGTAATATTTCAGTTATTAATTTTACATTGTAGTTTTAATTTTTTTAATTATTTTAAAAATTGGGAAGACTTGGACAACAAAATTACTATGATTAGATCGGAAATTCACGATTCCACACTAAGCTAATAAATTGCGAAGTTGCTGATAGTATGTTAAAAATAATTTTATTCATACATATGGTTGATATCAATAATACATTTCAGACATATTATAACATTATTTTAGTTTTATCCCAAATTCTAAATTGAATGTATAAATTAAACTGAATAATTCAAAAATTCGTATTATTGTGCCAGAGAAAAATTAGTAAAAAAACATTTTCCTGTACTTCTACATCATTAAATATTATGCTTTACAACATCTGAGGATTTTGAAAATTGATAAATGTTTCACGTTTGAAAATCAACAATTTATATGTGCTCCAGAGGATGCAAATTTTATCTGCTTTATTTATTTAAACTGTTCAAAATATTAAATCATTTTTACTATTTATTTTTATATTAATTTTAATTCAACAATAGTTTGAAAATTAAAACTATATAACATTAATTATACATAGTAATCAAACTACCATATTATTCACATTTATAATACATTTATTAGTGTAGTCATGGATATTGGATGTTAAGGGAACAAATAGAAATAAATTGTTCGATATAATTTATTTTTTAATTATTTATTTTATTTAATATTATAATATATTATATGTATATATATGTTTTTACCATAACTGTCAACGTCGCAACAATTTTTTTCGGAATCGTGTTACATTCCGGCTAGATAAAAAATGATTATGAAAATGTTCGGAACCGGGTAGATAAAGAGGTATATTGTACGGAATCGTGTGTTACCCGCTTAGATCATACGTTAAAAAGGCGAAGAAGGGTATTTGATGATATTTGATATTATAAAATATGTCAATATGACGAGTTTCTGAAGCGTTTGGAATACCAAGAATTAAGAAGTGTAATATACTAATATGTGATAATTTAAATGCAAAAAAATCTAGTCACTTAAAATATTGGATTAATTATGCTATATTTGAAAAAAATGTATGATTTTTTTTATTTCTATTTATTTAATTTTTTGAAAAATATATTTAGTGTATCAAGGCAACCATTGTAATAAACTATATATTATCGGTTTTTAACGAAAACTAATACGTGCCCACGACTACCCCAATGTTTCGCGGTCACTCCGGACAAAATCCAATTTTTAAAAAAACTGGGAACTTTAATGAACTTAATGATTATTCATCTGCTATATAATTTCGACCACTTAATGACCGTGGTATATTATTTTATTATTTTAAAAACAATATAATATATAGGCATTAAGATTAATTTAAAATAAAGTTCAATTCTGCCTGGAGTGACCCCATTTTACGGTAAGTACAATATAATAGAACATACACCGCGGCCAGATGATTGAATCTTTCCGATTTGTTACACACCCTATTAAATGCGACTCGGCCGCGTATACAAATTGACCTATTCTTCGGTTCCCTTGCGTTTACTGTTGGCAGCGTCGATTGATTTTTTTTGTTATTCAGTTCCAATTAAGCCTACGATGAAATACAATAATAAGCCACGGCGGAGCTATAAAAACGAAACGCCTTAGGAGTGCGTAATGCGTGCACTCTACACACGCTATCAGTGCTCCTACATGTGATCGAAATGTATTCTGGCTAATAATTTAAAGCGCTTTTCTGAATAAGTATTTAGACGTGTCTACAAGTGTTCAAACACATATGACGTAATTTGTGTGTGTGTGTGTGTGTGTGTGTGCGTGTGTGTGTGTGCACGCGTGTGTATATATGGATTTGTGAGTGTGGTGTGTGTGTGCGCGCGCGTGTGTGTATATGTGCGTTTTGTGCGTGGTGTGTATGGATTGTGCGTGTGTGCGTGTACAGTGTGTAGCGGATTCTTACATGAGTAGGTACAGTTCGTACAACTGTTTCAGTCTGTCTCGAAACGTTACGCATTTCAGTTTCGTCGACTTTAGCTAACGGTCGCCAGGCGTATTGTACACTTGAACATAAAATGGCAAGGTCGTTGAGTCCTCGTCAAATATCGCAACTAAAGGATTCATGGTCAGTGCTTGCACAGGACCCGAGCCAGTTGGCGTCAGCATTGGTAATCAGGTACCTATTTATACATAAATACAAATTTAATATTGCAATATTCATGGATGTGTTTACGGTCCATTAAAAAAATATAATCCAACTATTTGAATTTTCTACGAGTTTGAATTCAATATGTTATTCTTGTAAGACGAATCAACGAATCAATGATATAAAATATATCAAATGTATCAAATATAAAACCAATATTCATAAGATGTATTTCACATTTTATCAATACAAATTAATTTTAATATAAAATCTTCTTTGAGAAACTCCAGGAATGTATAGGTATATAAATAAATAAATAAATAGATAAATAAATAAAAATAAGTTACCGTTTGAAAACCTTTATATTTAATTGAAATATCTCGGCTCGTTATTGTAAGGTATCTAAAAATACCTTATTAAAATTGTAAAATTATGAAACATATCTAACATTATAGCTCTTAAATAAATACGCTTGTCATACATTTGTTGATAGTTCAATCAATTATGAAATCCATTTTCAAAATTATCTAGTATTTATGTCATAGCCATTTTAGTATATTAAGCTTATTAATTTTATCACTTTAAATAATTGGTTTAAGTTTTGGGATTTAAGCTGTTGAAATGACTACCAGCGTTTGATTGACATAACAACATTAAACATGACAAGTCGAGGTTATAAATCATAGTATCATACATTACATTTTACTTTGGAATTATAACTCTTAAAATGTTTTATTTCTTACATAGATAAAGCATTAAAAATAATAAATATCAAAAGAAAAAAAAATTCTTTATTAAAATCGATTCATTTTTTCTATATTTGTTAAATTTTTTACAACGATAACTGTTCCATTATAATAATTGTGTAGGTAATCGAATATTTTTTTTTTTATTTTGTATGCATACTGCATAGGTAAATACAGACAAATAACTTCTGATAGTACATGTATTCTCGGCATAGAATTAACATTTATTTTGTTCTTAATAATATTTATTACCGTAAGGTTGTTCAAAGAAAATCCTGAGTATCAATCATTATTCAAAAGGCTTAAGAACTTATCGATAGATGAACTTGCGTCTAATCCTCAGTTTATGACACATGCATCGAAAGTAGGTGCTGCATTAGCGTCAACTATCGATCACCTTGATAAACCTGAAGAATTAGAAAAATTACTCACTAATCTTGGAATAAAACATAAAAATTATGGACTTTCAGCAAAACATTTTCAGGTGAGTGAATATTTATTATTAAAATATTATCTTAAGTCTAACAAACCAAAGTGTTTTTAACAAGACATATTATATACAGTTTTTTTTTTAAATTTTAAATTAATCAAATAAAATAATGGGAAAAAAATCTATTAAACTAGAAAACTTAAATTATTATAATATAATAATAATCTATATATTATATATATAATCTAAATACCACTCACTCATTCATCGCTACATCTCAAAAATTACTAAACGTATAAACCTGAAATTTGAAATACTGGATCCTCTAATGATCTAGATGTGCAATAAGTTAAAGGATTTTTGATATACACATTTGTTTTATGTTTATAAATGGTTTCTATGGTTGCAGATTATGATAGTAATAGTAGAATTTAGTGTTGTTTTTTTTTATGTATATAAATGGTTTCCATTGCGGTACTTAATCGGGCAGATGAGGTACAAGAATGCATCAAATTGTCACACGTATGCCCTCACAAATTGTTTTTAATGTGTCAGAAATGTTTAGAGAGTAAGTAGTTTAAACCACGTTAAAAATATACCAAGTGCTAAATCCAATCCACGACTATTGCGATTGCCTATCTAGGTAGAATTATTTCACAAAGCTAGGTAACACTGACGCCGATTTTTCCGTGAATTGAGGTACACTCAAACCGAGATACACCTATATATATCGTATATACTGTATAGGATTTGCCACAAAAAGAAACTGCACACGGGTGAAGCCGGGATATTATATCTAGTTCAATATGAATTCCTATTTTATTTTGTATCTTATATTTATGGATTAACAAAAAAAAAAGCTTAACATGTTGAAGTGTATTATAAACCTAATATACAAGAAATTACGATACCTATATGTATAATACTGTTATTAACGGAAGATTTGAGGCTTATTTTCCTACGCAGATCTTTGTTTAATCTATTATTTATAGTAGGTAGGTATCATATTGTTATGTTCACCGTTTATTCACTGTTAAATATTTAGCTGCATTTACCACATAACCTATAAAAAATAAATTTTAAAAATCAAATATTTTCTCAACACTACTATAAATGTTTACTACCAAGATCCGTAATATTATAAATCATATTAAGAATTTTAAAAATTAATTTATTAAATATTAATTTACTATGTGTTCAAATTATTTATTATAAATAGCACAATTAGTATTTTTGTACTATTGTACATTTGTACTCATCTAATTGTATTTTATTCAAAGGCAAATGCTGTTATTGTTATATACACATTTATAATAGTATATTATTTTCTAAGCAATATCATGATTGTTGTGGACAAGTAGGTATGCATTTTTTTTACTATGACAGTGTTACATGATCACAAGCTAATAAATAAATAATTCTGTAGATTATATATTTTTAATTGCACGAAAAATATAAATATATAAATCACTAATCACACATAAAAAAAAAAAAAATAAATTAAAAACATAAATTTTACTTAGGTATATCATGTAAATTAATAAATAATAAAACAATCCGTAAAATCAGAAATCGGAATAGCTATATAAATTGTATTTGATCATATTATGTTAATTGTTTATTTACTAACACTAATAATACTAATTTTACAACAGTGTTAATATTTTGGTAGGTAAGTAGACAGGTAGCTTAAAAAAATAAGGTTTATTATGGATATTTTTTTTCTAATTTGATAATTAAGTAATGTTATTCATCATATTATAACAATACTTATTAAATTAAATCTATATTTAAAAGCTATTTTGTCCTGAATGACTGAATAATAGATAAAATCGAAATATAGGGTCAAAACCAGTGGCGAAATTTGGAGGAGGGCAGTAATTTTTCTGTGGGGGCAAGAATATCATTTGCACCCACAAACAACAGTCAGAAATATTATATTTAATAGATAACACAATAAATATATTGCAATTTAAGTAATAATCATGTTAAATCATAGACCACTTCAATAATTTCTAAATATAACGACAGAATTATTTTTGATTTTCTAACTATACTATTATTTTCAAAATGATGATAAAATGATAACCATGTATGCAATATAACTTTCTGCAATAACCACTAACTAGAATAATAGTAATACGAGTACACCGTTATTATTTTATATTATAGTATATTAGTATCTATTTGTATATAATTAATTGTTATTATTTATACTAAAAAATAAATACCTAATAGACTTATATATTTATTAATTCTCCAATTAAAATAAATAAGTAAAAATTGTATTTTATCTTGTACCTAATGCCAAAATAAGTTTAATGACTCCTAGAGATTTAATGATTCATCGCGTTTTGACGAGTCGTTTAGACTTATTATGGAATTTTAATTTGGTAAAATCTTTATTTTATACTTATCATGCAGTGATGGTGGTAAAATATTAGTAAGAAAATGGAGAGTGTAGGGGGTAAGCCCCCACAGATTAGTAAATCATGATAAGTGATTGTATACACATGAGTTTCTACCAAGGCCCGCTTATGGTCAAAACTATAATAGGTGGAGACTTAGAATTTAACCGGAATTTTATTTGAAGTGTTTATAACAAACAGGCCTGTAATAAATAATAATATTAATGTTTAATTTTTGACGGAAAAAAATAATATTATGTGTGTTGTCATGAATTTAATAACGTTTTTGACCTCATTCCCGATATTATTAATCAGTATCTCAATATCAGTATAATATCTTAGTAAAATCGGGTGTGACATCAAAAAATCCTATTAGTACCTAATCCAAATTATGATGTAAAATAACGGACAATAAGTACTATTAATGTTTAAGGTTATTGGAGACGTGTTAGTTGCTATGATAGCAGAAGCAATCGGTGATAGTGAACCGGAATTATTAGAATTGTGGAAGTCCAGTTTAACTTCAGTACTGAGTATTATAATTGCAGCATGCCATTGAGTGAGTAAAAAAATGTTTTATTAAAACTAGATGAATAAAAATAAGAATGCTTTTGATCGTTTCCTAGAATAGTTTGTCTTTTTTTTATATTTTATAGTTAGTAGACAAAAATGTTACAATTATCAACTTCAATATTAATTCTGATAGAAATTCGAATAGTATCAACCTACTTTTCTTAATGTTTGAGAAAAACATAAAAATAAACTGGAATAACTGGAATAACAGTTTGATAATTTAAAAATATTAAAATTACATAACATGCTATATAATTGCTTTTATAATTGTTTAAGTGAACATTTTGAAAAAATTCGCCAATATTACAAAAATATTTTTCTATGAAAATTATTTTTTAGTTAAAAATGTATTAGATGTTTAATTTGTATAGCTAATGCTTGAAAATGTAGTTAGTAATATGTACAGACTGCCTGACTAAAAATCTTTTTTTCGTATATAACGATTTATCATTGAATTCAAATTGAACATTGCAATTGTCATTACAGTGACAGGGTAAACTCGGTACCTTCTGTAAGAGTCCTAATCATCTATTTGACCACTTAAAAAAAAATAAAAATATTTGAGTTTTATTAAACTAGAACTTAAAACTTTACAAAATGTCAATAGGTACTCTTGAAAAATAATTATTTAAATGATTTGGGTGATTCTGTGAATACAATAAAAATAAAACCTATTAATTTAGAGTTAAAAAAAAGATGTTTTTATATTCAAGTAATAATCATAAATAATATGTACATAATTTATCATAATACTTATTAGTTATTACCATTACATATTATATGACAACGCCGCTACATACATTTTTTTAATCTACTAAATTTTATCCAAATTTGATAATTTTATATAATAGACGCTTGCAGTTATACACAGTTAAAGTATAATTGTAGACCTAGAGTGGCTAGATCTATGTATTTTTAAAAATGTTTTTCATATAATTTTTGTAACATAGATACATAAAAATACTTTTTAATTTTATACTTCAGACAGGTTAAAAATGTAACTATATGAGCTCGCTCTAAATACACGTGTTCTTTTCGTTTCTGTTATTATTATAAATTGTTTTTGTTTTATATTGTTAATATTTGAGATAGAATAATAATGATATATTTGTTAGAATTTCATTAAATAAAAAAATAAAGATACTTTAAATAATATTATAGATAGTCAGGTTATAATTTAACTTATAATAGGTATAGTAATTATTTACCTATAATTGTTTCAAGTGTCTTTATGCATGTTACAAAAATCGTTTAAAAACAACTTTTAAAAATTATATAGATGTCATGGTCACTCCAGGTTTAAATCCTAGTGATTTTTTTCGGTTCCAGTCGACCCATATTCTAAAATGTGTTCACGTAAAATGTTTATTAAATTTATACCTATTCTTGTCCTTGCGTAGGTACATAACATATAAACATCTATGGTATATTGGTATGTTAAATATACTTAAGTAAAAATATACATTTGTCAATCCTAGGTGCTATATTATTATTCATTGTCACTCAAATATCTATATTTTATTTTATTCAAAACTGCAAATCATTTTTACTTCAATATTAAATGCTAATATTATTTGAATCCCACATTAGGCAATTCATTATTAGTATTCCTTTGAGTCATTCCACCCCCGTCAATTTCTACTTGGAACTATAAACTTAAACTTTTCACTATTAAACATTAACACTTGCTGGGAAATATGTATTTTTTTATTTTTATTTTATCATGTTATAAAATAAAATTTTTTAACAAGAGAAAAATATGTATTGTTTTAGGTCCATGACAACATTTTAGTGATAGTTTCGCCATCACGCAATTTATTAATTGTTACTATATGCTAGTTTGATGGACGATGAATGTTATTGCTTTTCGTTATAATATTATTCGTGTATTTTGCCGAGGGTTGTTAATTTTTATGGTCTCAATATTAATATACCATACACTATTGTTCAAATAAATTAATAATACGTACATGTCATGTTCTTAATTTAACGAAACTCCAATAACACTAATTCAGTTGATTGATGCAATTATTATTATTTTTTTTTTTTAAATCATTTTCTTCATTGAAACTTATTTTATTTTATCATATGAATTATTTATTATACGACTATTATACATACTGTAAAATTAATATAACGTCTTGAAATATTTATGTTCCATTGTTTGTAAATATGTTTAATAATAATAAAATGTAATATGTATGATGTATAATTTATTATTTACTTTGAAATTTGTTTGTGTGTATCTAATATATACTATGATTAAGTTGTCCTTAAAACATTTTTACGGCAATTTATATTTTGTGATAATGCGTTTTGTATAATCAATTACATTTATGTAGTTGTACAAATATATGTAGAAAATTAAACATTGATTTAAAAAAAAATAATAATAAGAAAATGCTTGCAAAATACACTAAGCATTTAAACTTTGATAATATCTTAATATAATTATTTAAATCTATATTATTATTATATCTTTTTTTTATTAATATTACATGTATATTATACTATATTATGTATATATATAAATTTAAAAAAAAATCAAGTATCCATTTTTAATTTATTATTAGTCTGAACTCACTCACTCCCAAACACAACGTACACTTATTGGAGGGGTATCATGTATAATATATATAATATGGTTTATCAGAGTAAATTGTTATGTAATTGAACATAATATTATTTACTTATCATAGTCTTTTAACATATTTACTCAGTTACTTTACTGATAACAATTTACAATTTTAATATTAAATACTATTTATTCATAAGGTCTACAACCATAGGCGGAAATAGCGTTGGGGGGGGGGGGGGGTTAAAGCCTTACTTTGATAATATTGAATACGCTGAAAATAAAATGTAGGAAATATTTGTGGGGTGGGGGGATATGGACATTAAGGGGAGCTTAGCCCCTAAAGCCCGTCCCCCCTATTTGCGCCTATGTCTACAGCAGTTCAACAGTTCAAAACAATATTCAAACAATTACTATGTAATATATAACGTACATATTTCCATGCCCTAAAATGTTGATACAAGATTAGGTTCCGTGAAATACTGAAATATACTGAACATTTTAATGTTATATCATTATACCAACAAGCAACGAGGCATATTCTATAATCTATTCTATAGTCGGAAATCTATTACATTTTTAAGGGGGCTTGGTGGACTTTTTTTTTGGGGGGGGGGGGCTAAGCCCCTTTTAATTAATAGTAGATAAAATTATTACTTGCATAAAATTATCAATGAACAAAATAAAATAAAACATACAAACAACATCAAGAATGCAGACTCTTACTAGAAAGTTGTTCATTCTGAGAAAGCTAATTATAAACTTTCTTTTTCCAATTTAATAAGCCACAATAAATGTTAATTTTTTTAATGTAAAATTGGCATTTAATTAAAAAAATTTGACCTATATTATTATGGTAGTTACCTACCTATGGGTTATGATATTAATGCAATTGTAAATATCTTGTCAAATGAACTCGTTCTGGCTTATATTACCATGGCAACAAGTTAAATATTATTTTGAGATTTCCGTCTGTGTGTGTGTGTCCATATTACCATGGCAACCATTCAAATGGAATTTTTGGATATAAATGGTTGCCATGGTAGTATGTATAACATATTATTCATATAGAGTTGGCATTTTTAATGGGCAACAGAATTGCACGGAATCAGATATTTTTTATCTATACTAATATATAAAGCTGTAGAGTTAGTGTCTTTGAACGCGGTAATCTCAGGAACTACTGGTTTGAATTGAAAAATTATTTTTTTGTTGGTTAGTTCATTCACCGAGGAAGGCTATAGCAGGCTATATAACATAACGCTACGACCAATTAATAGAAGTGCTCAAACAGACATTTTGAGATTTACGATGGAAATATTTGTTTATAAATGGTTACTATTGGTTATAGGAGAAATAATTAATAGAAATAGTATTTAATTATTATAGGTTGCTATTGGTTAATCGGTAAAATCAGGAACAGGCATGCATCAAGTCGAATTTTCGCACATTGCTTACCAGGGTGGCTGAGTTGCACTTGCTGCAATGAGTTACACCAAAAAGGAGATGAAACAATTTTTTTGTCATTTTTTATGGGCCACGAAGTGCGCAGGATCAGCTATATTATATATAAATGAATGTTTGTATGCAGATCTCTGGGAAGAAGATAGGCTAATTTAAAAAGGATTAAATTTGGTTTTTTTTATTCATCGGGTTTTAGTACGGTTAGGTTAGGTTAGGATTATGTATTAATTGATTATATCAATCCACCGTATTATATCAAAATAAACTTGGTATAACTTTGATACTTTAGAGTTAAATCATACACTTACGTACAAACAGCACTGGGTCCGTGACCTACCTCAGGTAGATTGCCTACCTGATAATATACTGCTGCAAATCAGAATTTTTATTCCAAGCAACAGAAAAGTTAAGATACATTTTAAACACCATACACCGAATATTAAATAACGAATTGAATAAAGTTTGAGTCATATAGAGTTGGTACATTCGTGTATTTAACGGGCAACGAAGTGCACAGGATCAGCTAGTATATAATAAATCTAGATGAAAAATCTGAGGGACAAAAAAGCCACGAAATAAGCTATATGTATACTTAAGTGTCCCGTAGCATGCGTCCGACTTTCAACTTTTTCTATACAATAATTTTGTGCTAAAATAATTTAATACAATTTATATATCATTATAATATATTTTACAGTTTATTATATCGTTATTACGGTTTTCAAGTATATAGTACTAGTACAATAATATTATACAAACAATTTCAATAATATTAATAAGTAATTAAAACAAGCATATTGGTATATGATATTATACTTATTATAAATATCTAGGTACATAGCCACATAGGTATAATATATTTTGTATAATATTACCTATAAGTAATAAGCAGGTACCGATTTTAATATCTTAGAGATTAAGGCATATTATTCAGAATACTAAAAAAAAAAAAATATTGATAATACCATAGTTTAAACATAACAACGGGATGATTGTGCTTTAAAAAGATCGCTGTGTATAATAAACTAAATATACAAATATTGTTGTTTTAAATCTACCAACCTATTTATATTCAACTATTATTTAATGGCATTTCTCACAAAATTACATAGATTCTGTTATAAAATTTATAATATTAGAGACGGAGTGGCCGAGCGGACTAAGGCGTCGGTTGCGACGCGCACCGACGCCGGTTCAAAGCCTAGGCAGCAGGCGGCATTTTTCTTCGGGCAAGTCACGGTGTCCAGAGATAAGTGCCGTCATTCCCACCCGGGCATGGCAGAAACCTACGGGTGCCCACTAAAAAATCTGCCAAACTAACAAACACACGTGTTTAAACCTACAGTACCCTCCCCCACAGTTAAAAACCACCCAATGGCCCAAATTGCCGCGGGTTAACTAATAAAAAAAAATCTATAATAAGTAGGTAATATACTATAATATCCTAGATGTTAATAATGTTTCCTAAATAGATTAACTATAACATAACCTTTATTCTGTACTTTGATTATTTGAATCCATAGATTTCAGCATGACAGAGATAATATTATAAGACATCGATATGACCTGAAACAACATGTATCGTTTAGTTATATTGTGTTTAAGTAGGTAAGTAGTAGGTGGGTATAATATATATATTGTGCAATTATTATAAAATGAACACAAAATAAATACGCTGGCAAACATTTGTAAGTTGACGACTTTTCTTGGTGAAGCTCTTATCATAAAATTATTAGCATCATTCATCCGCATCGTTAGTAATAATAACTTTTTAAATTTGATATCCATTTTCGTCCAATCACAAGAATATATTGCAAAGTTAACAGATTCTCTCTACAAAAAATGTAATTATTATCAAACAAAGTCAAAACTTTGTGAATAATAAAGATTTACTTTAAGATTCATACTGTCAAGTAAATAACAATATAAAAAAAACTGCCCACAAATAAAGATGGTTGATGACCCGAGTTTGATAATGTTAAGAATTTGATTGGGTTCCACAGAAAAGCAAACCTTTTTAAAAAATTCAATTGTATATTAATGATTAAATTCAGTATAACCCATGGTATTTTTGACAGTTCTATTAACTTTTTTTTTGTTATAAATAAGATACATGCATTGTATTACCTTTTTTATTTTTCACCCATATATGTTTTGGTAAAAATTACTAAACACATGTAGATATTTAAATGGCTGCCAATACTTTTAAAACGTTTATCATACAAAGCAGATTATTTTTTATGAAAATGTTCACGAATAAAAATATGAAGTATCGTAGCAATATTTTTTTTATGCATATGAATTCAGATTTTTGAATGATAAGTTCATTAATATTGAACTGATAATAAAGGGTATATACCATGAAATGTATCGCATTACAATACTACATTCTATACATTCAAACTAGAATCTAAATACCTAATAGTTGATAATAATAAACTATCCAGATATTATACAGGGTGTGGCAGAGGCGACTGACGAGTTTTGAAGGGCAATAAATTACGAACAGTTAAACTTAGAGAAAAACAGTTTGTTTTATTGAAATAAGTAGGAAATCCCATTTGTGAAATTACTTTTTGAAAATTATATCTTCAAGATGGCTTAAGATAATGTTGTAGATGATCTAGCAGGTGCGATTTCAGTGTGCAGCAAAGTAAACTGACGAATTTATGGAGGTCAATAAGTCTGAGATAAGATAAATGCATGCCTTTATGAGTGGTATATTATTTTGAATTCCGCGATTATGCCGTTTTTAGCCGTAATCAAGGTCTGGACAGTTGTACATCGAGGGTTCGTCGTGCGTGCGTATTACAGCCCTTAAAAACTAGTCAATCGGTTCTGCCACACCCTGTATATATTTTATACATTAACATATTTAGAAAAGGATTTCGCTTCAGATTATGTAATAAAAATATATGTCGTAATAGTATTTAAATATCAAAAGTTGATAGTGGTTTGTACGACTAATAAACACGATGATGAAAACCTATTGGATACCGAATGCTGAGTAGGGTAGGTACATTTATATAAACACATACATACGTATAAGAATAAAGATAAAATATTACCATCCTATATTCAAATGTTGGCAATTTTAATGAAAAAAATTAACTAGAGTCACTCGAGTTAAGTAAAGTTAACAATGTACCTTACGTTATAAGTTAATAATTAACGAACAGTGTACACGATACCTATTATATTTAATTATTGTAAAAATACAAATTAATATGGACAAAAATATTACCTTAAATTCAATTAAATTAAGTTACCAAGTTTTTTTTAAATTAACGTTTGGGTCTCCCATCTATTGTGTGACTTTCAATTTTTTTTTAATTTACTATTTTGTTTAAAATGTATCCTATACTATTTCTTTTAATTTGAGTTAAATGTCAGTAGTCTTGTATGGCAGTACCAACCTATAATACCTATTGGCTATTACCTATATATTATAGATATAATTTTTTTTATAGTGGTCACGTATAGTACGGGCGATTCTATACCTAGTTATATTTGTTTGTAGAATATTATAAACTCTAAACCATAAAATATATGCATCTATAATAATATAAAATTAAGCTACAAGAAGTAGTATCATAAACATTATATAATGTTTCAAATATGGTTGAAATATACAGGTTATTGTATATATAGACTTGGATTGTTATCATCAGATACAACATACATAATGGCTGCGTAAAAGGATATCAAAAATATCAATTATTCTTATATTTTGAAAAATACGTTGGCTCTCAGGCTCCATTTACTCTGCAATTTTTGTTTTATCATCAAATATTTTGTTGGGAAGAAGGGGTATACCAATGTTATTCCGGGTTTTCCAAATTTATTGGGGTGCTTCCGTATAATATACTAAATGATTCCATTGCCAGTAAAAAATGACTACTCTTAAAACATTGTGATTGTTCAACTATTTTCGGGTGTAACTCGCTGCACTAAGTGCAACTCAGCTAACTACAGTTTTAGGTCCAGTAGTTTTTGAGTTTATTCGTTACAAACATACAAAAATACAAAATATCTTTTCTCTTTATAATATTAGTATGGATTAATATTCCGTATTGTTTCATTCATTTCCGCAACCTACGAAATGGGTCATGGGGTGCTTGAGCAGTTGAGCGCCGCAGTATCCCAGTATACCGGGTAGGTATATCGTATATATGCAATAACTTTGTATATTTTAACCATAGGTTAACTGAAATAAACTACCTGCATTATAAATAACATATTATTACAACATAAACTTCAAAGTAAACATTTTACCACTATGAACACATATGTTACGATTATGAAAAATGTTGAAGACATAGCAACGTTTGCTAAAATAACAGGCCTCACTATTGAATAATATGATTTAATTTTCCTGAAAAAATAGAATGGTTTTATTAAATTATCATTTGAGCAATATTTTTGGACATTTAAATATATAATTCAATAATATTATGTTCGATGACAATATATTTAGTTAAGATAAAAATGTAATCTAATAATTAAAGATTTGAACAGAACTTGCCCACTCCCTGGTATAGTATATTATGTATAAGACACGATTTAAGATTGTATGGTTGGCCATCAATATGTGATAAGAAAGCCAGTACAGTGAATCTCACATTTTTTTAGATTCTGAGCGGAGCAAGGAAGCTAGTGGTTTTACAATGGTGTTAATTTTTTTTATTCTGTATACAAATTTTCTACTAGAAGGAAAGCTTGGATTTCAACATATACCTAGTACCTTTTTTTTTAGAAAATTGGATTAAGATGGTACTTTCAAGAGGTCATTTTTCGATTTTCTCAATAGTTATTTAATGCTACCGGAAAAACCACTGACAAATTACGAAAAACCGTTAAAAATGGAATTTTAATTTTAACACTTTGTTTATCACCATAGAAACGAATAAAAAATAATAATATTATAATATTAATTACGGGATAAAATAAATAATTACAATATAAAATATCCAGACTGACATATCTTATACAATAATATTATATCATTGAATTCAAGTTTAATTCACTCACCGAATTTTTTCGTCGGCCCAATTTATTATTCTTATCTAATTTTATCATTCATAGTGTCTAATTTTTACCCGTGTGAATTAAATAAAGCATAAGAACCATAGAATTAGTTTGTATTGCGTTAACTCTCCCCCCCGCTAAAACTAAAGAACATATTTTCTTTGTCTTTTTCAACTAGACTTATCTATGAAATAATTATGTCGTAGGTATATAGGTACATTATACGATTATATAACCTTTTGCATTAAATGCAATGTAATGTAATTATACTACTATCAAGCTTTAATACTTACAGACTAAGTTGAATTTGATCACCTAGAATTGATTTAAAATCTTCATAATATTCTGTAATAAAAATTAACCAATAATCTTACTATACAAAGAAATAAAGTTTATGATTAAAACTAGTTAGTGTAATATACCAAATACTTTTAAATTTTCCAAAGTTTTTATTCTTTATTAAACTTAAATAATAATTCTGCGCTTTGTAAATCTGGAATCGATTGTTTTATTTAATTTTTGTTTTGAGAACGCAAGTTGGAGAAATTTGATATAACCACTCTGGCACGACAAACATACGTGTTATAAGTTCTACTTGAAATAAAAAGTTCAGGTTTTCATAAAAATATTAGCAGTGCTCGAATTGAAATAAAAATTGAGGACGAACGCTGATTTAGTTCAGAAAACCCGCCGATCCATATAGGATACATTTTACAGTAACTCGAGGAGGGCTTTGTTCCCCACACTCTTTCCACATATAGTAAATTAAATAGTTAAAACAATAACATTATAATATTTAGACATTTTTTTTATTGTTTAGTGCCTCGTACCATGTGGCATTATGTGTTTCCCGCGATTCTAGGTGAAATTGGTACTGCCATTAAGTCAAACAATATAATTATGAAAACGATATGTCATTTTGCTGTGTTATGGCTGTTGAAAATGAACCATATTTAAGGGGTCGGATTTAGGCAATATTCTATATCCATCGTGAGTGATGTTTGAAGCTACGGCTAAGATGCTTGGGAATCTGTGACAACGTCAAAGTCCCTAAAAGCGGAAGTCCGCTTACAAAATCCTATATAGTCTTATTAGTTGGAAGTTTCTCAATTAACATTTAATATTATGTTGAATTAATGTATTTCTGATGTTATATTAACTATAATTTTTGTGAAATGAGTGTTATCAATGAATATATTATTTTTGTTTCTTACTTGATTGTGAGTTTTCTTCATATCCGATGCTTTTAAACGCTCTATTTATGACTTCCTGTTGAGAAATTATAACCAAACTGAAAGACAATAATAATGTGTCTGTCACGATTATTACGTAAATGGGAAATGCTGCTATCGCCACTTCCATTAAGTAAAATATGAAATAATATTGATTGTAAGTTTGTGTAGATACAGGAAAGCGTAAGTTCATAATGTTTGGTGTGTGACTATTTTCGATATCAGACTCCGTTAACGTCATCACTATGATAGGAAATATTATCCATTGTATTAGAACTATCACTGAGAATACAAAAAAGTAATTGGTGATTTTAATCGTTCTGTCACGATCGTCGTATAGTACATTTAAATGTTTAAAACATTGTTTGCTCGTTAAGAAATTAAACTGCGCAACGTTTAACACTTCACAAATTGTGTTACTTTTGCTCAAAACTATGCAGATCTTCCAAGAGCAGAAAAAAAAATTGATCATAACAGACACGACTAAAAAGACATCAACGTAATTTATGATATCATCCATCTCGACGAAAAACCCTATAGAGCTGTAAATGACCATACAGCTCACAATTGCTCCATAAATAAAAAATATCAGGCAGTAAACATTACAGTTGAAAATCTTTATATAATTATTGGTTTTCAACATGTGATAGAAACGGTATAGCTTCCATAATTTCAAATTAATGGCAACTTCTTCAACTCTCAAATCGTCCATCACACAAGATTTAATTGATAGGTACTATCTGTAAAAAATATAAGCATGGAACTTAAGAAACTTGAGCAATAATATATTATATTAATGTGAAAGGTTATAACTTATAATAGTCGTTCTGCTCAGTGGGGTATTTAAGATTTTGCTGCCCTGGGTACACATTTTTTTCAATATCCTCTCCCCCTCCCCCCCCCCCGGGTTTTTTACAGTGGCGAATTTTCTCATCCGTTAAAAACTTACAACACATGACGTGATATCGTAGTTCGTAATAGTATCATGCAGTATAAAAATCTTTCGAGTGCCCGTGATATAAAAATAATCAAAGCAAATTGTAAAACGCATTAATTTATTTTTATCTATTTTTAAAATAGCAAACATATAAAAATTTATATTTCTTGAAAAATACATCGATAAAAGCCGCATTATGGTATACGACCTTCTTGCATTAAAATCATGGTTAAAATCAATATAAAAAATATTTACAAAAAACAACCAAATTGTCTAATAATAATAATAAATAATTTATAATTTATATTTTTTTTAGTTTCACAAAACAATTAAAATCAATTTTGTCAAAAATTTGTATCTTGCGTAAAAATTCCGTTTTTACTCAATTATTTTTTGTTTTCCCCGCCGCTTATGAAAAATACTGGAAATTTTCTATTTTTTACCCTTTAAAGTACCAACTTGATTCAATTTCCCACTAAATGATACTTAAGTTGAAAATCGAAGCATTATTTCCAGAATTATTTAATTTAAACTATACTAGTATTTGTCGTATAATATAAAGACACACATAAAAAAAAACAATCATCATACATGAAATTATTGTAAAATCAATGCCTTTGTCGCTCCACTTACAGTTTAATAATATCATGTATGAAATATAATAAAAATAATATTATTGTCGTCAGTAATTTAGTAATTCAGTAGGTAAATTTAATTTTTTTGAGTGTTTGAAGTTCTTTGATATTTTTTTTAGAACATTGAAAATTCACTCGATTTCTCAAGTAGCAATTTTCTTATTTTGTTGTAACTCAAAAACGAATAACCGTAGACACTATATAAATGACAATACAATTTTCTTCTCTTGGTCAAAAAGCTTGAACATTTTTACAAGGTTCCTATTGTTACAATAACAGTTTAAAAATACATTCGTTTACATTTTTTTTAAAGCATTTAAAGTTCGAATTTTGACAAAATTTATCAAATTAAAATTTAAAATTGATCTTGTAGTTAAAAATGTTTAAAATGTTCAACTTTTACAGCTAAGGATTGAAAATTTAAAACAAGGTTCCGCTAGTTTTTTTAGATTCTGAGTGAACGATGAATGTATTGATTTTACAATGATGTGTTTTTTTTTATTTATTTATTTTTGTGTCAGTCATCACGATTTTGGGCACTAAAACTTCTTTGATTTTCTTCAATAGTATCTTGTTCGATGGAAAAGTGAATCTAGTAGGTGCTACGGGAGGTATTTTAAAATTCCCAATAGTTTTCAAACTTTATTTGTTGGGTAAAAAAAGCTTGGAAATTTAATACAAGGCTCCTACCATATTGTTACTATGACATTTGAAAAATATTAAAAATCCTTAGTCACAGTTTTTTTTTAAGCATTTAAAGTACAAATCTTGACAAAATACGGATAAATCACGAAAATTAGCAAATTATTTTCAGTTGAGAATTCATAAAATTTTTTTTAAATCTAAGATTTGAAAATGTAATACAAGATTATTCATAAATTTGTCCATCTTTATAAAAAAAAAAGTGTACCTACAAGCAAATCAAATTAAAATTTTATGAGCATATGAAGTTCATATTTTTACAAGATTGGATATTCACTCGATTTCTCATGTAGCAGTTTTGTTTTTTTTATTGGTATTTAAAAACAAATAACTGTAGATACATGAAAATTTTACTGAATATTTATATTTATATATTCTAAAGACTATATAATTTTGAAAATATTTTTACTTTTTTTGAGCTGTTTACGGACATAGTCAGTTTTAAATTTTTTTAGTTTTTTTTTCTATAAATATCAATACAATTTTATTTGTTGGGTAAAAAAGCGTGAAAATTTAATGCAAGGCTCCTGATATATTGTTACTGATATAGCACTTGAAAAATATTATAAATACACAGGCACAATTTTTTTTTATAAGCATTTAAAGTTCAAATGTTGACAAAATTTTATAATTATTTTGTAGTTAAAAATTTATAAAATGTTCAACTTTTATAGCTAAGGGTTTTAAAATTTGAAACAAGGTTCCACGTAAATATGTTATATATTATAAATTACTTTATTCACAGTAATATTATCAAAATATATACTCGGTATATCATAGGCTGACTGACCGTTTTCGTTTTTCTTACACAAATGATATTATATCATTGAATTTAAATTTAACACCATCCATTATAGTGACCCACTTGTAACCTACTGTACAGCAGGGTGACATCCACTTTTTATAGTTATTTATTGTAATTTCATAATATTAATTCAAGTTACCGGCTACCATATTAATAATAAGTAATAACAATATTAATATAATATATAATATCGACACTGACAAACCGTCTCCGCTTAAAATCGTTTTTCGTATACAATGATATTATATCATTAAATCCAAATTTAATACCATCCATTAGGCAGTGACTCACTTTTAAGTTTTAACCTACTTTAGAGTAGAGCAACGTCTACTTACCCCCTTTTTTTTATTTTGTGTGCCTATATTTGGTAATTTTTTGGTTATTTTAGTGTGTTTTTTATAGCTCTAAGTCGCTTAACCTAAATATTAATAATAATTATTACTGCAAGAACAGGTAAAAGTAGAAAATAAAAGACAAAAAATGTTCATACGTATTAATAAAGTTAAATGATATCTGTTGAGAAAATTTTAATATTTTAATTAAAATACTCAAACCACCTAATTCATCAAAATATTATGTTGTTAAATAATGGTGAACTTACCTTGCTTAAACAAAATTATGTTGGAGTCTGAGAAGACTGTTTTGGCATATACTTTTATTATCGCCTGGTGGACGATGACTAACGACTGCAGTCCGTGGACAAAAGTTTAATAAATATGAGCATTATTATTGTTTTCTATGTTTTTACTGTTTTACTGTTTATATTCAATTATTCAGTTTTAATTGCTTATTCCTAGAAGGTAGCATGGTATATTGAATAATTTTCTTTCTTGATTAGAGGTTCTCTGAAAAGCCGTACAAATACTAATAGTATTTATAGTGGTTCTAGGTCACTTTGTCACCGGTCGAGAATTAAAAGCGCAAAACGTGGATACTTTGTACTATTATATACATTAAGCATATATTATATTGTGAATATAAGTTGTATACGGCATATACGTAGTAAGTATATACTATAATGTCAATTATTAAAATGTAAAAATTAAAAAGGTGGGCAAGTGGGTGTCACTCTGCTGTACAGTAGGTTACAAGTGGGTCGCTGTAATGGATGGTGTTAAATTTGAATTCTATGATATAATATCATTGTATAGAAAAAACAATTCTGAGCGAAGACGGTCAGTCTAATACGAAACCCGTGTATAGGTTAGGTTAGGTACCCGAAATATTTTAACCCACTTTTACACCTCTTCGACTTATACGTTATAATACTATATGTGACGAATACAAATCCTTCAGCGCCAAATTTAAAAAGAAAATTTTTTATGAATTCTCAACTGAAAATAATTTGCTAATTTTCGTGATTTATCCGTATTTTGTCAAAATTTGTACTTTAAATGCTTAAAAAAAAAATGTGACTAAGGATTTTTAATATTTTTTAAATGTCATTGTAACAATATCGTAGGAGCCTTGTATTAAATTTTCGAACTTTTTTAGCCAAAAAATAAAGTTTTATTGACATTCATTGAAAAAAAGACTAATAAAATTGGAAACTGAAAATGTTCCTAAACAGTTCAAAACAATCAAAACAAATCGAAATATTTCGAAAATAAAATTTTGACCTTCCGCATGCACCAAAAATATTCACTTTTCCGTCGAATAAAGTACTGAAGCTGAAAATCGAAGCATTATTTCGACTACTTATCGTATACACAGTTACAAAAAAAAAACACATTATTGTAAAATCAATACATTCATTGCTCCACTCAGAATCTAAAACTATATATAATCGATAGGTAACCCTCGATTCCCTCCTATTTGGAATGTATAAGATACTCAGATTTGCCAAATAATATTTAAGCTGAATTTATGACTTCAGACATGTATGTATTAAATATATTTTAACAATGGACTGTACAAAGTGACCGTTTACTATTTATAATCAATGGTACCATCTAGTATGTATAAAAGTAAAAAATCTGATAATACTATAAATATACTATTTTTTTTACAAGTGATATAACAATTAATATTAACTAAAACAGCGGGGATATGGCTCCACGGCACCCCATGCTGGCACTCATAAATGTATTGATTTTACAACGACTTTTGCTTTTATAATTTATTTTTATTTTGTGTCTGCTATCCCCTTATTGGACAGTAAAAATGGTTCGATTGTCTACTTCAGCATCTTTTTATAGGAAAGTGAGTCTAGTTGGTACTTATTTTTTTAGGTAAAAACTCAAAAGTGAAAAATTCCCAGTAGTTTTCAAAAGCGTCATGAACACAAAAAAAATTAAGAAAAAAAGTTATTTTTACACAAAACTCGTTATCAGCAAAATCGATTATGTTTTCTGTTGTTACTCAAAAACCTAACCTAAATAACCGTAGAAAATTTAAATTTTAACAAAATGTTTTTATCATATGATTATTTTTCTTACAATATAGAATTTTAAAAATATATTGACTTTTTTTGAGCTACCTATTTATAGACATGAGCATTTTTTTTTAAATTTCTGTCAATAAATAATTTTTTGAGTTGAGCATAAATCCACAATACATTATTTTTAATGTTTAAAGTTAAAACTTTCTCAAAATTAAATTGTTCATCGCCACACATAAAATTGATACACTTTTTTCAATAATTTTTTTGTGGCTATGCCACCGAGTAATAAAAGTCTACATATATCACGATAATGCTATAACTATATTTTCTTCACTATGTGTAATTTCTTCAGATTATTCCGATTTTTCCGGTTCTTGTTTGTCCGATTCTTGTCAAAAAATTGTCAGTCGGTTATAATTGTCTTCTGTGCGTCTTCTGCTCAACAATCCTACAAAATTCATCTCAGGTTCTTCGTAACTGATAGGTACCGATGAACACCATCAGAAAAATGCCATCAATACGTTATATAATACCGCCGTCGTCGCTGTCACCCAAATCCACTAGTAATAATCCATTTACGCCTATAAAACTAGTTGGGCACAATCATGATAATTCTCACAATGCGCCTACAGATATTAATATACATATAATACAACTCGATAAGCTTGGCTTTAAGATGATGCTACACGCGCATTTGTTATCTTACAAGCGCGTGATATGGATATTGTATGCTTTTGCAGCAGAACACGTTTAGCTTCGTTAGTTTAAAAATTACAGTGAATCAACCTATCATGAAACGTAATGCCAAAAACATTATATTTGATCATATATTTTACGATGGTTATGTTATAAGCAAGTTATGAGCATTTTTAAATAGCGCTATTTTATACATGCAAAACTTCACTCTAATTTTTAAAATAACCAAGTTAAACGTTAACTGCTCAGTGTAAATTTGATATGTTGAGCAGTAAGAAGTCTTACGACGAACACACCAAATGCATCTTAATATTGAAGTTGTTAAAATGGCTGACTATGCTAATCAAAGAAGTCCGTACGATTTTTTTAGTGAAATTTTAATGTGATACCTATGACAATAGCCAAAATAGATAAATTGGATTATTTGCGGGTAGGTATAGGAAGTCTAGTTGTTTTGTACAATATCAGCTGTGGCGTCGCCCAATAATATAACAGATAATATCGTGATTCGTGAACTATAATATGTTGACTAGATTGGTTAAACCGAGTTAAAAGCCTATAAAATATAAAAGAACTTTTTCAATATCACCCACGTCGCGTGTTTATTGTCTACTGTCTTCATCTAAACCTAAACATTCAAACATAGATAGCGCACCAACAATATCTAACAGTTATAATTCTCTTTTCACTGGCAACAATGATGATATGGAAATATTTGAACAACACTACAGAGTACAGGTATAAATGATCAACTAAATACCCCTGACCGTTATAAAAATGTTACTATAATAAAATATCAATGTTATAATATAATAAAACATTTCCAAATTACATATATTCTTATATATATTTTTATTTTTTTCATTAATTAATCAGCGGCAACTTAGGCCATTGGGTGGTTTTTAACTGTGGGGGAGGGTACTGTAGGTTTTAAACATGTGTGTTTTTAGTTTCGCAGAGTTTTCAAATGAGCACCCGTTGGTATCTGCTATGCCCGGGTGGGGGGTGGCGGCCTCTCTCTCCAGACAACGAGACTGCCCGAAGAGAAGTGCCGCCTGTGGCCGAGTTTCGAACCATCGACGGTGCGCGTCGCAACCGACGCCTTAGTCCGCTCGGCCACTCCATCCCCCTCAAGTATATAATATATGTTTTTTATTCATAATACGATATTAATTATAATGTATAGTAAATAATAATACGTACAATAGAACACACAATTTAACTGATAATGTTTTAACTATAATTATTATTAGCATCACATTGTATCAAGTGCATCGAAAGTCGTGTGGAGTGGAGGCGCGTATACCTAATAATGCTTTGCTTTATGAGTATTTGAAACAATGAAAAATGGTAAAAAATAAATTAATCAATAATTAAATATTGTTATGATATAAATATGCAATATACCTAATATTATAATGATAAAATAAAATAATTTATTACATAAATTGTATAATATCTTATTATTGGGTACAAAATGTTTCGGCATTTTATCTCGAAACATGACACGTTTTGGCACTATATAGTCTATAATAAATATATATAAATATTTACGTGTTTTTATTCACTAACCTTTCTTACGTATGTTTTATATACCTACGTTTATAAGTGAGAAATCATATACTGTCTAGCTGTGAAATGGATCGTTTGTTTGGAAAATTATTTTTTTGTTGGGAATTAGAACTGAATACTAGTATCCGTCATAAATTACATTGCTTTAATAGTTTCAAGTAAAATCATCAACGTTCGTTTATGTTTTTATCCTTATTGTCTTTAGACTTATTCGGCGAATGTTAGGGTGATAGGATCCCCCATGAGGGTACCGTGTAATATGTATAGGCTTGTAATTAACGAGTTAATAAGTTAAAAACTAAGTTAACAGTATTAATAATTGTCAAATTAATTGCAAACTTAATTGATGTATTTAAAACGTCTATTAACTTAATTTTTAAATTAATTGAAAAAAAATTAACTTAATTTAACTGAGTTAAAAAATATATTATTAACATGCCCAGCCTTGAAAAAGGTTCTATTCAACTTTATAAGAGTTGTATTCAGCTTTTTTTTGAAAAAATCGATTCATTGGAACAAACATTTTAGCATAAAAAATATCCACTTAAAACTTATCTATATATCTGTATTATACATAGAAGAACAGGCCTAAATTATGTACCAATTTTTTGACGACACAATTGATCTTTTTTCAAATTTTTCCGAGTGATCTCCCATACAGCATTTGGGAAATGATAATATTTTGTGAATATTTTGGAGTGCTTGAATAATGAATATTTTATTATGATAACGTTATTCTCATGATAACAAAATATTAGACTATATGATTGCACAAAAATGTTGACTTAATATTTTTTAATGTTTCCATGAAAATGTTTTTTGAAAAACTATGATTAAAATGTTTTGTTAATGTTTTTTACAAAATATTTTTCAAATGTAAACTTCTTGGCCAAAAAAAAAAAAATAAAATATTTCCTTATTATTTAGGCAACTTTTTCAAATATTTTGATAACAATATTGTTTTTCTGAAAATATTTTTACCATGGTTGGGAAATATTAAAATTCTGTGTAGGAGCTATATTATACCAATTTTATTGTTACTTTAGAAAATTCTAATTCTATTGTTTAAGAAGTCACGATTTTATTCGTAATTTCACTAACTGAACTGTAATCCGTTTTTATGTTTGAAATATTCCTTTAATGTCTGTTGTTTGCGAGTAATGTACATGCATATAGATTATATAATCGTTTACGCACTATGTCGTAAATAAAGACTGGCCGAAATTATAAGCTACTGCAGATTAATATACACTTTGTTGCATAGGTACATAGCTTTAATATTAAATACATGAGAGTTTTATGGTTATACCATGACTAGCTGAATTATATTATACATTGCGTTATCGAAAACATTTAGTTTCAACTTTTATATTACTATAAAATGTACTGTTTTTATGACTCTATCTATTATCGAGATACGCCGATATGTTATACATAGTACCGCATTTTAGGCTTTTTCCCGGGTGAAATCGGGTGATACAGCTAGTAATATATGAAATAACTTGTCCTGACTGATTGTTTCATCATCACCTAGCCGGAACCACTGAAGCTATGAGTATACAATTTGATCAGTAATTTTGTTTTATGATGTAAAGCTCCACTGATAAAGGATTTTCCAAAATTTGCATTTTAAAGAGGTTCCCAAACATAGATTTTAAGATTTATAGTGAAAATTGAAATTTTTTTGTTTATAAACAGTCGCCATTAGTTGGAGAGTATAATAGTAATTAGTAGGTTATAAATAGAAGAAATAAGTATTTTTTTTCTTTTTGTACATAAATGGTTGCTATTATGGTTACTTAGACAGATCAGGTACAAGCATCATGCATGAAATCGTCGCGTTTACATGACCTCGATTAAAGAAACTTTATAATAATTTAAAACCAAAAGTATGTTTGTAGCTTATATACTTAAAAACTACTCTATTAGTTTTAACGAAAATTTCGAAGATTGTTTTTAGAAATATTCGAAAATATTATAGACAAAATAGTTTAAACGACGTTAAACACAATATACCAATTATTATTGATAAATCCAATCCGTGACTAACAGACAACGGTTGCCCATCTAGGTCGAATTATTTCACAAAGTTATGTAATTGGCGTTTGTCATTAACTGAGGTATACTAAAACTGGGATACACTCAGACCGAGATTCACCTTTATAGCGTGTATAGTATATACTATTTTGAATTTGCTGCAAAAAAACAAAATAAAACAACTATACACGGGTGAAGCTAGTATTATTATTATATAATAATGGGTTTATAGGTAGGTAACAATAAGACATAATTATTATAATAATTCAGTAAAAATAATTCATAATATTAGTATAATAAAACTTAAGGTAACAATGTAAAATTTTAACAACAATAAAACTATCATATCTATTCCAGATTGAAAAATATAAAAAAAAGGGGAGAATGTCCCCTTACCTACCTACCTTTTAAACTATCTAATAAAAATGTGGTAATGCTTACAATTCCGAACCATTGCCATGTTTGTACCTATGGCAAATATTCTATTCACTATTGTATTATTATAGTATTATACTACCATTCTATTATTCATTGCCACACAGAAAGTCGATAGCATTAAAATATTTATATCATTAAAATTAAAATATTGGATTTCTTTGAATTGTATAAATACGTATAAATTAAATTTATAACAATACGTCCGTAAATTCTGTTTATATTTTTATTTTTTTTATTTTTATTTATTCTTCAAGAATGCCCCACTGAACATGTATATGATTATATAAATCGATCGGTGATAATTATTTAATGACTAGGTAATTATAGGGTGATCATTTTTATATAAAAAAACAAACCAATATTTTTAGGTCAACTTTAAAAAACATCTTCATTTTTTTTAGTAATTTTTTTATTTTACATTATGGCGCAAACACCAAGCCTTTGTATATCATTAGATACATTATTTTGGTTTCCTATTCCCAAAACCGTCAAACGAGTACATATCGACTATTACAGTTAACATAATTTTGGTGTTTTTATACGAGAATATAGTAGGTCATCATATTAAAAAAATATTTTATGTTGCGTATTTTATGACAACATGGTAAATATCAATACGCCGATAATTAAACTTCAAGGTGTAGACTTGTGTTTTTGGAATTTATATCTTCAACAATTTTATCATTATTGAACAACGTTATAAATACTTTACATTAGTTTTATTATTAGGGTTAGGATTTTCTATCATTTGCATATATCTTATGAGATGCTTAAAAAATAGCAGAGTAAGCTAAAAATGTGTTTCATGATCCAGAGAACTCAATTCTGCAATTTTTTTGATTTTAGTGCTATTTTTACATGATTTTGAATCAAAGTTGGTCATATTTTATAAAAACCATATTTTAGTAAACGTGTTTTTAGATTATTGTCAAAGTAAATATGATATAGTCGTATAGATAAGTACCTAAATAGACAGATACGCCGACGCGCTGATGTGACGCGAGTAACGCCATGCCGTTCATATAATTTAGTATTTTATTTGGTTCTAATGTAAAACATTTGTTAGCTGTTGATTTTGTTGGGGTAAAATTATTAATCAATAAATTTCCGTTTTTTTTGTATATTTTGTTATTTTTATAGTATACTTTTAGCGCATATTTAGCGCGATGTTTAAGCGGGCTGGAGTGTAATCCATTCTAAGGAGCAAAAACTAGGCGTTTTATATTTCAGTTCATATAGGTCTTGTGAATGTGTTAAAAATAAATGAACATTAGTGTGTGTAATTTGTAGTACCAATCACGTTGTATAGCATCATAGTGACCGGATATGTACGTCTGTCATTTTACCTACGCGCATGCATATGTCACCACATATTAGTACTTTATAAAATTATAGAAACATTTTTTTTTCAAAAAATACTACCAGTGACTTCAATCACTACGCTCAGTAGGATGTTCCGTTTTAAATTTTGAAATCAGATTTGAATTCTCCTATAAATTTACTATGCTTTGACTATCGTTCATTTTAGTTAATAAGTTAATGAAAAGCCAAAAGTAACTAGTTAAGTTAAAAAGTTAAAATTAAATTAACTTTTTAACCCGTTAATGCCCAGCCTTGCGATTTGGAACAATTCAAATTTTAGGCTATCATTTTGAATACTTTGATATAATTTCCATTTATTATAAGGGCATCTTTGCACACGATTTTTACACATGATAATTATTTGTATAGAATTTAATTGATAATATTATCAATATTTTTTTTTTTCATTATAAAGATAAACCTCGGCATAAAGGCCATTGGGAGATATATATTACTATCAATATTTATATCGATCATCAATTTTGTTTTGATGATTTACATCATTTATATGCGTTCCTTACAAACCTTTAATATGTATATTTATAACTTAGTATAGGCACTGCAGTAGCCTAAAATGTACATAACATAGTATGTAATTTCTGTTTCTCCAGTTATTACTGACTGGTTAAATGGTATCATAGACATTATACGTAACAACATTCTACTGTTAAGCCCGAATGCAATAAAGGGTAAATTAGATTTTGAACGTGAGCAAGAAGCAACCGGGCGTAACACGATTGCGCACATTTTACCTGAAAAAACCAACACAATTGTGCACTTCTTACCTTTTTGTATTTGAGAAAACACAACATGATTTCGCACCATATAGCCAAGTGCTCAAAATGCTGTTAGACATTTTTTCCCAGACTGCAAAATTATGTCCTACACATTTAATTTAGGCTAATCTTGGTTCAGGAAAATTAAAAGTGACAATGATTCATTAAAAAAACTATAAGCCAAAATCTAAACTAGGTATTGAAACAATTTTTTGCACTTGGATTTTTACCCTCAGACGATGTAGAAGACAGTTTTGCCTATTTAATTGAAAGTAGCCCTGCTGATTATAATAATATGCTAGACGATTACATATCATGTGACGCCGCTTTTCTACCAACAACGTAAATAGATGGTTTACTTCGTCGCCTCACGTATATTGGCTACTTGCGGGGGGGGGAGGGGTCATGACTAAAATAAATCGCAACATGCGCGTATTATATTATATAATATTATGGACAGTAATAATCGGTAACGTTACGTTACCCAGCTGGGATGAACGCCGGACGTGCAGCAGTGGCTGGAACGCGGTTGACGAAATGTGGACCATATCCCGGCGTGACTGATAACAATACGCATCGACAAGTGGTCGGGAGATCCACGGACGAGGCCGTGACAACCGGACGACTCGACGGCGGAAATAATATACTATAGCGCCACTATTACCGACCGGTGCCGTGCGTGCACACGACGAGATGGCCGAGTATAATATATATATAACTGTTCTGTCGGCGAACGGTGCCGGACGTAATTTACGAAGCGACGGAGTGTGTCGATTATGTATCGATGGACGTAATGTAGGTGCGTAATTATTGTGCCGGCCTCGTTGACGACGCGACGGCGATTAAAACTCTATACGGATGTTCAAAACTCGCACGTCGAATACGCACTGATAATAATAATATATTATATTCTAATTTCTAACGACGGTCTCGCGAAGGCGCCGGGCGCGTTGACGATGCGGCAGCGTATAGGCATATTATATCGACGAAAATAATTATGGGAGCCTTTTTAACGGCGGCTAACTGGACGCACGCCGCACAATCACACCAGTACGGAGCACGGACGACGGAAGACTATGAACGGATAGGAAAACTGGCGATGTATATTTTCGCATAACACCGAACGGAATAGGCCGATAAAACGGATTGCGTAACGGCGCCGCCGATTGTTCGTATCGCGATAGCCGCGACCTTTATACGGCCTTACACTCGTTTACGCGTCAACATTTCAAATGCGGCGGCATCGTCGACTTTCGTTTGTACTTTTGAGCATTAAAATATAATAACAGATTATTCAAGGAACACACATTGGTTACTTTTCTACAATACAATATAATATTTAAGTGCACGTCAGCCGGCGTTACTATATAGTTCCTGGATGGGTCACCATCCGGGGTTTGGTGACAAATCCTCGCCACACGTACACGCGTTCTAACCAATCGAACCCCCCCCCCCACAGTTAAATACCTATAAAAATAACCTTCAGACTAAATACTAATGATCATAGATGTTAAAACCTCAACTCAATAAAAAAAATTATATATATATATATAAATTAAAGATGTGGTAAAACTATAATGACTATATTATAATCACAATTCTAAGTATTTATGTAAAAAAAAAAACATTTTGTAAAACGATCAACAGCTCAAAGTTTTTACGCGTATACATTATTCTTTTATATTTTCTCTCGATCATAAAACTTTTGGTTTAGAATTATGATAAGCTCGATGCACTGAGTTAAAAACTTTTTGAGCTTTTTAGCCAACGAGCTTGAGTCCCGAGATATATATTTATATATTATTCAAGGAATAAGGACACAATATAGTAACTGATAGCGACTGATAGTAATATCAAACTTATATGATAAATAATAAAATAGTTGTATTATAATTTCAAATCAAAAATTTCAAATTGTCAAACAACACAGTAATATAAATTACACGTATTGCAGTCCACTCAATCAAATATAATTGTAGAGATGCGATTCGAATGAGAGTTATGCTACATTATTGAACTTCCGTTAAGAACTCGTTTTCTTTAGTAATTTCTAATTATATATATATTTATATTAAATAATTGTAATTTACCTAAATAATTTCCGATACTCCTGATCAGATACATAAATATATTGAGCTGTGTGTGTTTCTTAGAATATATTATGTTACATCTAAAATCAACTAACCAGAGTCTTAACACTGTTAACTAAAAGCATTTAGGCTACGAAAACCAAGATTTTATTAATAGGTAGCAAGAATTTTCGTAAGGTAGGGGAGAGGGTGTTAATACAAACGTCATATTAAAAATTATACATGATACATACAAACTATAGATCACTATAATTATCATAGACATACAAATGTCATATATTTATAATTTATATGTATAATATGATAATAATAAATGTAAAATTAATAAATGTTATTAGGACATAAGGAAAACTTTCCAAGCCGTAACCTACATTCTGTGGCCATAAATGCAACGTTCATGTTCGTTCCCGTATGATAGGCAGTAAACACAAATAGCCTATCCATTCTTTAATATCTATGGCTATAAATGTCTATAATCGTCTTAATCAAACCTGAGTATTAATAAATAGCTAATTTTGTAATCATAAAAATGATGAATCAATACAAAGATGATTTGACGAGTTGGAATAAACACAATTAATACATTTTTATTACCCCTCAAGGCCCAAACACCCCGCTTGTATACGCCACTGTTACCTACGTAAATATTGATCTCCGTCTCTTAGTAAACATTGGTCGGATGCTCCCATAAGTGCGCGGAAAAGCAAAAATGGTGGGCCACCTTGGTCTTTGATGTGAAAAAAGTTAATTATAATATATGCATCTTTGGTTATTACTGAATGCTTGCTATACGTTTGATGACCATGGCCAGGTCAGTTGACCCTATAAAAAAAATACTTACGATAACATTATTTATAGATTATTATATTTAGTAGTACATTTAAAATAATTATATAATTTACTATTCTAGAACATTACAACTTCAATAGTGAATATTGAATCGAATTAATTTATTTTTAGTTTTTACTCTGCAATTTAGTGAACCAGAAACCATTAAAAAATGTATAATTTATCAAACTTGGTGTTATAATATGACAATATTACCTATGTAATATTATAATTAATTCGTCTTTCATGAATCATATTATATTATAATTAAACTGATAATATTTATATTTTGTTATTAACTACCGATATGCCATTATAGACTGCTGAGTACATTATTATGAAGTACACAAGTTTGTAGTTTTGTTAACACTCCCCCCCCCTCCCAATTTTTATGCTTAATGGTGACTGGTGAACAAAAGTCTGAAGTTATAATATTATATAATCGTAATATGATCTATATGGCTACATTTATAAATTTATAATCAATTGTATAAACTATCGCATTTAACAAACTGTGAGGGTGAGCGGGTAAGCAAAATGAATGTATCAAATTTTTCGTGACATAATAAATTATAATATAATAAACATACAGGATGATTATTTAAAAGTTGACGCTCATTTACAAGTATGTACATTTAAGAAAAAATTTTTTTTGAATAATAAAATATTAATGAAAAAAAAAATTTTTCTATTGTTTTTATCATTTAAGTTTTTTAAGCTTTTAATTTTTTGAATGTCAATGTAAAAAAATCGATTTTTAAACGAGTTGTTATTATTAGTTACAGGCACACGTGTAATGCGTAAATACGTTTTTAGATTTAGTATTATTATAATATTATATATGTAAATTTTTTTTAAGTTATCTAATTGTTTTTATATTATAAAAATATATGATTTGGTAAGTATTTGTAAGTATCTAAAGTTTATATGAACGGTGGGCAGGATCGTCCCTAGGACAGGGTGAGAGGGGCCCTTACCAAATAGATACAATAAATATAGCTACAATAAAAAAAACCAAGTAAATGAGCAAAAAAATGTATCATTTAAATTTTATATATTAAATTGTAGTAATTTTTACTACCTGTACCTAGTACCTACATTAGTAGATACCTACACTATCTATATTAGTTGATGTCAAATTAATGTATTGAATTTTAAACGAGTTAGTGATTAAAATTTAATTTTCAAAGCTAAAAACTATAACAAAAAAAAAACCATCTTTGAAGCACTATGTCCCGAAAAAAGTCATCAACCTAGCTATAATATCTATAGAACAATTCCCGACCAACTAAAATATAATTATACTATTCACACATTTGCTGATTTAAAACGTAGAAAGGTTAATTTATAATACATTTTTATATTGCATTAGGTACTTATCTACCTACTATATTTATTGACTTATTAATTTATCAGTATTATTATATTAAGTTTAAGTATATGACGTGTAGTGTTATTAATTGATTTACTTAATAATTATATTGTTGTAAGTACAAGGTAGTATATTTTTAAGACTATATTCGCCCTTGACCTTTTATACCTATATATCATAATATATGCAACTACCAACTCAACTCGCTATAATGATATTTTAGGCTTCAACTCTGCTCTGAGCCCCGAAAATTGTCAGGATGGCCCTGACAGTGGGGAGTGTGCCCAAAAAATATTGATTTCACTCATCTAAATTTAATATGCATACTTAAATTATAATTAATTCTACCTATACATTCAAATTTCGGTTATTAAGTATTGAAATTCTCAGAAAATATATTTTACGTTCGTAATGAGAAATTTAAAAGATACATTTTAAAAACAAAAATGATAAAAATAAATATTGAAAATATATTTATTTTCAATGTTATTTTACAATGACTTGGAATTAAGTAAAATATGATTGTTTACCTTTAAAATATTTTATTGTATACGTATCAACACTCACTGTACTCAAAATATTGTCATAAATATTGGTTAATATCATAATTCACAATATTTATCTTTGATTGTTTTTTTTATAATTTTTTACTTTTTAATTTGCTTTACACAAATCAGTGCTTAAGTAGGTCGAAGTCACCAACATTTTCCAGGGTGCCAAATTAAAAAAAAGATTTTTTTATTTATCTCTATGTATAAGACAAAAAATGTTTGCCCCTTTGTCTTTATGCATTCCTAAACCGTTCATCCGATTGTGATTAAATTTGGTACAAAGGTAGATTAGACCTACGGGCAAGAAGGTAGTATAAATGATGTCACGAAAAAATGGTAAATAAGAGGTCCAACCTGGAGAGGTTCTCAAACAAGAGATTTATCCGTGCAAAACAGTTTTTGCTATGTTTTATAAAACATAAAATGTACACATTTATAAGACGGATACAACACATACGAGTGTAGCGTCCTCTTAAATAATTTGTCAAAGCGAGAAGTAAAATCTTAATAATACCATAATTGTATGAATTTAACATCTGATAGTTCAACCTTAAGGGTATTAATATTATTTAGCTTGAATAGTTCACTTTTAAAATTGAATAATTTAACAACAAGAGATGTCATAATATATAAATGGATAATCAATGTACCTAAGTATGTCATATATTTGTCGTGTTACATAAATTCAATAAAAATAAATAATTGGTAATAGATTCTTAGAATTTTTGATCATTATGAATACAATATGGACTACACAAAATCTATTTAGTTAAATGTTTCATATAATCCAATATTTTACATCAGATTATATGATATTAAACAGATAACTGAATTTAATAATTAACAAGGTAATTAATCACATAATGTTTGAAAAATAATATAATAATATAACAAAATATGTTTCGTACTTAAATTGTATAGTAGGTGCCCATAGCTCATTTATTATTACTTAGACAGCATACTATGCCCTGTTCAAAATAAGAAGTGCATAGGCGGCCACAGGCAAAGTCGGTTTTGTTACGTAAATCTATGCGCTTCTTATTTTGAACAGGGCATAGTTGTGTCTCGAAGATAATTACAAAAAAAGGTCAAAAGCCGAGTTGTGGCCCAGTTTTTATTTTGTGATATATAGTAATTAAAACAGTCGTATTATTATTCTTTAAATAGGCACGTCAATATTGTGATACGGCGATCTGTATATGCAATATTACTACAATCATGTGTATAAACTTGAAATTGCCAATTTTAGTACCTATATCATAATGGTTTCCCCTGTAGGCCTAGTCCATTTATATCGTCAAAAAGTGATTAAGTTTAATATTTTAATTATTAACTCTTAACTCAACACTATTTTTACTGTGTTCACCCCCACCGTTCAGGATTTAATGTGTTACGTTACTAAACTTGTATTTGATAATAAACACGATGCTGTTGGGCGGCACTAGTTGTGAGTGGTAGTGATGATGATTTGATTAGGTTTATTATTTATGGTCAATTCAGCAAAAGTTAAATACCTGTAATATTATCAATGGAGACTTCTTGTTTTGGGGCACCATACATAACTAAAATAAGTTGCAATACATGTTTGAAAATGCCTGCAATGGGATAGTTTTTTGTTTTGAATATTGCTGCTGTTTTGTTAAGACGTTTTTTAAATTGTTATAATGATGTATTCTAAAATTCAGGTAGCTAGGATATTTTCCATACATAATTTTCGTCTAATTTTCGTCTAATTTGACTGGGCTAGGTCACCCACTGCAGTGAAACAATAATTGCACCGATAGTACAAAATAATATATTTACACGTTCACATACATGAAGGCCAAATAATAAAACGGACTACGGTCTAATCTGGACACTTACAAGCTAGCCCGCCGGTGGTAAAACCCATCAAACCTCGACTTAACTATCATTTTAAACGGTATGTTTACACAAAATATTGCTTAATAGCGCCGTAATAAAACGTACAAAAATAGTGAAAAATGGTTCAGATGACTACGAGGTCTTGGCGGCCTCTCGAACATTCTACGTCCGGTTCTCCTTCGGGGATTTATGCCAAAGTTAAAACTGGCCCGAAAACGCTCGGTGTTCTAACCATATGGTTAGTATGCATACTCTCGTTGTGAGGCTTATATAGCTAACCATCTAGCCACCCTTTACCTCCAATAACCACTATTCACCACCTTGTCCGCTCATAACCACACTGCAATTCACTACCTTGTTAACCTCGTCAAGTGGTTAAACCACCTCGCCACCCTTCACCACCCTTTGCCATCATTAACCACCACAAATTGTATTCGATGCCATAACCATACCTATACCTGTAATAATATACCCCCGCTATATATACTTCGCCACATATTTGTCGACGTAACCTAGCTTAATTAACATAAACATAAATTAGCATAAATTAGTATATATTTACATACATTTGGATAATTCAATATTTTATACGGCATAACATAACATAACATTATATGTGTTTCGACTCAAGCAAGTGCATCCATCACGTGTGTTGGCATAATAAAGCATCATTTTTCATACATTTAGTCAACAATATAATGAATGTCTACAGTCTCAATTTTGTGTAACTCATTTTCATCCAAATCCACCCGCAATGACATAACAATCTATAGTTTATAAACACTATAATTTTACATTAATGAGCATAGGTTTTTAATATGAGAAAAATTAAAGAGAAGAGGAGACCCGCTGTTGCTAGCTGCAGCTGGGCACTCGGCACGTTTCGCACTGCACAAGACCATCACAGAAAACTGTTTTTATTTTAAATTAAAATTGTATGGGACATAGACAAGTACAATACATGTAAAAACAATCGAAAAATTAAAAATAAATAACCTAGGTAGGCTAGTATAGGTACGATACTATTTGCATGATGGGACGCCGTCATTATATCGCAAGAAACACGTGGTGATCAATATGAGCTATGTCTGCGTTCCGAATCTACAAAACTTCTGACGGTATTCCGATTCGCACAGTCAGTATACGCTAGAACAAGGAGTTATATAATATAATATTATTATAGTAATATTACACGTTATTATAATGCGCGATAGAACGCAGTACGTATATTGTGATATACACATCGTAAGTCATAACGATTGTTATTATGCTTGTCGAAAATATTAAACGTTAAACTTCGGAGGGGACGACTTCCACTTGAACCCCCTAAGATGGTATTGTAATATAATACGGATGGACGGCGGCGGAAGCAAGTGCTTCTGACGCTCAGGACGATATGCTATATGTATTATAATAAGCGTATAATAACTACAGTAGATTTAAAATTGTACGTGTATTCTACGCGACATAAAAGGGGACGAAAAATGAAGATTTTTTGTTCGAGCGTATACATCATTATAATTTATAAGACATATTATTATTATATACAGAGTGCGCTGCACATCCGAATATAATACTTAAACATAAAATATATTATATACAGAGTGTCCCGCAAGGATTTACTCATTAAGATATCTCCTGAGATAATTCCTTTTTTCATAAATCTGTTTTTTTAATAGACTCACAGTGACTACATATATATTATTTTTTTTATTAAATTACATTGTTTGTTAAAAAAGTTAAAAATTAAATTTTTTATTTTCGAAACAATTTAAGATAGCTATTTTATAGAGTTTAATTTTCTGAAAATGTTGACCTTTCAACATTTTATTTTTATTGACCTCATGATAGGTAAAACAGCCCAAAACTGTTTTTTTGTCCATGTGACGAGTCCCCCACTATAGTTAATGGGTATATTACCGGGACACCCTGTATATATAATATAATATATGTTCGACGGTCACACAGAGCATGTATACGGATGTTATATTATATTACAATATTATTACTATACAGTCATCGTCGGGAGCGCATACAATGATAATTTTATGGAGTATTATATTATTGTGATATTACATACTATTATTTATTATATTGTGTACGTACTCGTACAGTCAGACTTCGGCGGTTCGTCTGCCCATAACGCATACTTAGAATATGATTGTGCGCTGTATTCGTTTTAATTCAGATGCCGCAAGCTGCTGCAATAAAAACGTATTTACATTATCGTGGAGTCATGATGGGGTACCACCGCTGCCGTTAAACGGTTTAATACACCGAGACGTTCGTCCCGAGTTGGTTTACTCGCATATTATAGTCTAATAATGAGTAATTAGCAGAGTAAAACTGCATTGTGATGATGACCATTGTGTCCCGATGAGCTGATTGACGTGCGCACATTTACGCTGCAGAAACGATGAAACGGTATTAAACCATTTATCATACAGTTTACATTATAATATATTATCGTCTATCGATATACATAATATTTCTGGGCCCCACACGAGTACTCTCAGTGCCCAGTGAGTCGCAGTATTCACATGTATATAAAATAAAATAAATAAATTACACGGGTACTGTTGTACTACTACTGTGTATTGTGTACGCCACGCACAGTCGAGTGTAGAATTAACAACCGTCGTGGTACTCTTGTTTGGCCAAGGTTGAAGACGAAGCGTTAAAAGTGCTCCGCGACGATAATGTCAATATTGGATTTTCTTAGGTTCGCCGCGTGGGTAAAAAACAAACTCCCAAAATTAAACGCATATTATAAGCTAAAGAGGACGTCACAAACGTACGACGTGGCAAATTTTGAGTTCACAATATTACATGCTATTACTTTGTCATTTCTGAAATTAGATTGAATGACAAAATGGAAAGGTAAGATTATTGTCTAGGGCATCTCGAGGGCTTTTTATTGATATTTTTACCAAGACGCAAGTTACAGCCATTTTTAAACGGTAAATTGTTTGTACATTTCAAAATGATTATAACGCTTACTTAAAAATAAAATCCTCGGAGACCCCTAGATAATATTCTTACCTTTCAATTTTATAAAGAGGTAAATACACTCTAATTTTAGAAATTACAGAGTAATATGTATTATTGTGAACGTACAATTTGCCGTGTCGCACGTTTGTAAGACGGAGACAACAATTAATGCCGGTGTAGCGGCCTCTTAATCGTAGGTTACGGTACCACCATTCTATTATTATGTTATACATGTAATTATTATATGTATATGGTCGTTGCGTCTTTTCAACGATACAACGACAGGAGATATTTTATTTCTTCGTAGGTGCTAAGACTTATATGCAAGTATATGTGCTCATTGTAAATACCTACAGCGTTAATCTATGGACAGCAGCTGCAAATAATTACTATCGCATTGGGCTTATGTTTTTACTGTTCACACATCAACACTCCGCGAGTCTCGGTTCGCTTTTAAACAATTCGAAAACAAACGCGAGGTAGATAGTAATAATCAGGTTAATCTGGTTATTACCCAAGTTATATCAAACTTATACACCCAGTACCAAATTAATATAAAATTATACTATACGGTATGGTATAATTTTATATTTATTGTCTTTTTTTTCTTTCGCAAAACGGTCAATCACTTCATCTGTATTTATTTTTATATGTCTATGCACGCTCAGAAGAGCTAGGCCTGTAAGACCTGTAACTAGACCTGTAAGTCGTTCTTGACCTGAGGAATTTCTTAAAAAGTTTTTTTAATCTTTTTAAGGTAGAGAATGAGCGCTCTGGCGTAGCAGTCGATACTGGTAATGTAGCTAATATTTTTCAATATCAATTTGAATCTCGTTTTAAAAGTGAGCATTATTTTCTTAATTATTATGTATTATAACAATGAAATACTACAACAATTGTTATGATACTGGTTCACCTTCTTCTAAAATATCATATGGATATGGCACATAATATGCTATTAAATCATGAATAATTGTAGTACTTATTTTGTTTTGACTGATATAATTATTTAATATTCTGTCATCAGAATCTTATGGTTACAAAAATTAATATTGGTGTTTGCTGGAATCCTTACACTCATACAGATGAAAGATCACCCATCCATATCTAGTTTGTTAAAAGTTGTCATGTCATTCGTCAAAACAAATTTAAAAAAAATTATGCTCGCACATAGATGATGGATAATTATTCAAATATTAATAATGTGATTCCTACATTAACAGTTTTGATGAAAAAATAATTATTTAAATTTAATGCACTAAAAACCATCAAAATATGCAAACTTATATAATTGTGTAAAATCACTAAAATCATATTATAAACAATAATTATTATTAACATCCAACGTATTTTTAAACTGGTTTATTAGTTATTTTATTAGTTAAAAAAAACTCGTATCTTAATTTTTTGAGACCGGTATTGTGGTTGTAACGTACAATAATTTCAAATAAAATGTACCTCTATCATCTATATAGAACGCCGTTTCTAAACAGAGCTTGTAGTGATTCTATATAATAATTTGTGCGGCGATATATTATCTGTATTCGATTTAAGAACTACTATGAATATTTTCATTGCATTATTGGCGTATAAAAGAATAATGTTTTCTTAAATTAAGAGATGACTGGTGTAAAATAAATAAATATACTGTTAAAATGCACCGCTAGATAGCAGACCACATATTGTGTCCCAGAATAAAATAAATATTTAATACGGGTATTGTCGTATCGAATATCTTAAGTTGGTATTTTATATTTTATAAGTTCCATAACATTTAAATTAGAAATGCATTGGATCAAACGATTACTAAATGTTATTTTTATTTAATATTTTATGAATTGTAAATTACCACTAAAAATTAAGTGATATTCTTAGAAGATAATAATAATATATACATTTATGTATTGACGTATTGTACACGCATGCGCGTACTTGAAAAGGGTGCATTATATCTTATAGGTTATAAGTATGAAATTTATCGACCATTACACATAATTTACAATTTACGATAAATCTAATTTGTATCAATATGCCTTTAGTAACCTTAATTTAATATATTAATAAGGACTTATAGTACTTAATCAAATGCGATTGATTATTATTGTAATATTATTATTTTTATCGTTTTAATTCTATCAAATGTGTCAGCTTTAAATATTAGAAAACCAGTATATTTTTTCTACTGCACGGAAAAACATTATTGAATCGTATTGTATACTATGTGTTTGGTAGTCTCTGTTAATATTGAATAATACAAATATATTTTTTTATTTTTTTTTATTGAACTTAAGTTGAATTTAAGCCCGATAAGGATGGTACACGGTAAGGTGTTGTTACAGTTGTTGCGGTAGGGTAAGCAACACGTGTATGTGTGGCAAGTTTTTCACTACCAAGAACCTGGGTGGGCCACCCATCCGGGAGCTAGTACCGGTGGGCGTTACTTACTCTCAGTCGCATTGCGCGACTTGGAGCAGCCAACGCGCCGCGACAAGCCATAATATAATATAATTAAATATATAATTAAATAATATAATTTATTAATTTTCATAAAAAAAAAAATTATTATATTTTAATTATTTTATACTTTTATTAATTTTGTGTGGCTATCCCGTCAACTGTAGTCTGTAACGTCAGAAAAAAAATGTTGTACCCAGCCCAAACGCATATTTATATATTAAAATGATAATCTATAAACTATATTCAGCCCTGCAGTGATAATTTCTGACAACATTAAATTTGATTACATGATTTACCTATATACTTATAATATATATATTATATATTTAATATTAGATAATATATTGTTTTTTTTTACTTAAATGTATTACTTTAAAAAAAATATAATTTATATTAAAAGAAATTAAAGAACTTATATTGTTTTAAAGATAATATGAGTGTTTGAGGAGAGTTTTTAAACTGATTAGTATAATATTTATTCTGGTAAGAAATAACTATGTAAGTGAGTAAATTTGACAGTAACACCAACTGCAAACCAAAGTAAAATTTTATTACGGATGAATAACAAATTCTAAATCAAACGAGGATAATACTCTGTATGTGGACAATAAGATTTCATAAAATATGTCTAGAGGTAATATAAAATGTGGGTGTCGCTCTGCTGTATAGTAGGTTACAATAGTGGGTCATTGTAATGGATAGTATTAAATTTGAATTCAATGATATAATATCATTATATGAAAAACGATTCTGAGCGAAGACAGCCTATGATATTATTAAGTATATTAATTGATGATATTATTGTGAATAAAGTAATTTATAATATATAACCGCTATTTACGTGGAACTTTGTTTTGTTCATAGGTAATGGTTATAGGTATATGTATAGATAACGTAACCAAATAGTAGAAAGTTTAATAAAAAAAGAATTAAAAATTTAAAACAAGGTTCTACACAAATTACTTTATTCACAATTATATCATAAAATATACTTATAGTAGTATACTAGTATCATAGGCTGACTGGCCGTCTTCGCTAGAATCGTTTTTCGTATAGGTTCAATGATATTATATTATTGAATTTAAATTTAACACCATATCCATTACAGTGACCCACTTATAACCCACTGTACGGCAGAGCGACATCCACTTTCCCACCTTTTTTAAACATATATTTAATCAAAAGGATAAAATTATGGTCAGCTTCTTCAGCACAGGATATTGGTTCAAGGAAAGTGGCGTAAAACCAGTGGAGAACTTTGTTCCGCCATATCATTATAATTATTGTCTTCTTAACATGATTTTTTGGTCAATCTTAGTCTTAGTACTGTTTTTCTACTTGACAATTAACACATTCATTTCGGGAAATATACTTCATATATTATTGTTAGTGGTACCAAATTGGCTTACGTGAGTTTAATATTCAAACTAACATAACATAATATATTATAATATCATGCTGTGAATATTTCATCATTAAATTTAATCCAAATTATTTTATTTGCAGTTCACGTAGTCTTATCCAAAATGTTGAGCGTTTCTGAAATAAGCAAGACGTCTTCGCAATACGGCACATAGAAACAAAAAATGAAATTAATACAAATTAATGAAGTAAAGAATAAATATTTTGTTTGAAGTAATAATAGATACAAAATACAAGTTAAAATATTTGTTTAAATACTTTTTGGCTATTGCCATAGACCATATAGCTTTACTGTATATTCCAACAATTTTAGATTGTTCTGTTGTTTACTATTTTTAAGCCACTTCTTTAAAATTAAAATAATATAGTATGTAAATAACATACCGCGTATTTTTTCTTATGATACACATGAAAAATCTATAGATTGAAAAATTGAATTTATTCATTTTAAATACATTAATATACTATACAATAGTCAATAATATTAAAACTCACAACTATTTACAATAAAAAAAATATTGTAGCTTATATTCATAATAAAACTTCTGAGTGTGAAATCATTTGGTTAAGTTTGCGATTAATACTAATTTTTTTTTATTGATCTTAATTGGCTATTAGTATAGGTATGTACTATGCACATAAAATATATTACATCAAGTTTACATCATTAAATTGTTACATACATTTTATTTTATATTGATAAATAATTTTAAATCTATAATTCTTAAAGACTCACAAAGTATTGAATTTCCTTGAATCATGATCATGGTCTTAATCATGAACTGGTGGTAACCAATTTCTACTATTTGGTTACGTTATCTATACCTATACCTATAACCATTACCTATGTTCAGATGAACATAACAATATATTGTACCTACCTTTATAATACAGTCATATAGGTACAATAGCATATCAGTTCAATTAGTACCTTTACATAATCTATAATTATTATTATTCAGGAAAAATAAAATAGTCAAGTCTGTAAAACTCTTAATATATTAGCTAGTAATCAGTTAATGTGACTTTCGAAATGCTTATCCAAATTTATTTATGACTTATAAAGCACTTGGATCAATATTTGTATCTTCACTCTTCGGAAAAAGCTTTCAAAGTTGAATTACTAATTCATTTAATTGTAAAGATTCAAAAAATTATTTAACAATAAATTAAGTGTTGTATTATTTTAGGTAAAGAGCTAACAAAAACTGGATTTGGTCAACAAGTGTGGATAGCTACTATTTTTTTTATCGGGATTTATTTATAAAAAAAAAAATATCACCTGAAATTTAGAAAAAATCCCTTATTTTTAGAAATTTCAATGAATAAAAAATACAGTTTTAAAATTCATGTTTTATTGAAATCTCGTTACATAGGTACATAAATTAGTAAAAAATAAAATAAAAGGTACCATTATATTGGGGTATTTTTAAAATATATTGATTGTTTTTGTTTTATATATGATTTACAATTAGATGGTTAGCTGCTTAAATTCAAAACCACTCATAATAAAATACAATTGTATATGTCCGATTATGTATACATATTATATAATATATTTATGTATGTTTTACCTGCTTATAAAGTTTATTAGGTGCCTTATTGTAATAGTATAACTTAGTATTTCTAATAGCTCTATGCCCACATTGTTATTGTATAATAAATTATAATTCTTAAATTTAGGGAATGTTTAAAAAGCTGTTAGTATATTAATATAGTACTATTTATTTTGATTTGTCTATTTATTAGGTATATTATTTTTAAAAACGTATGCTTACACACTATATCGTCTATAACAAATTAGGTATATAAATAATGAGTGATAAAATAATATACTTTACTATACTTCCTATATTCCAACTTAAAATAGTTTAAACATTATAAAGATTATAATTTTCGTTATCTTAAGTTTTTTTTAATTATTAATTATACCCTATGAACATTATTCCAACTTGCCAACAATGTAGAGAATAATCTTGATGGGGCTAAATCTTTTAAATAATTTTAATACCGGATTTAGTCATATCACTTAAATATTAAAAATATTTTGGCGAGTGTCAATAACCTTTAGGGGGAGGGGGGAGATTTGCTTGTGTTCAAATTTTGTTGGCCTCATAGGTAAAAAAAGCTCTTCACACCACTGCTAATACGTGTATATTACCTATGTAAACGTCTCGACGTTGTTTATAACATTAACAGAAAATCAGACCGTTTTTCGAATGACTCTTGTTGCCTTACCTAGTGTATAGGTACGATGTAGTAAAATAATATATTATACATTTATGTGTAGAAATATATTGATGACTCTGTGGCGCACGGTAGCTGGTATTGTAGGTAGGTACTCGAAAATGTTTATTACCTTTTAACATAAATAAGTTCGTGTTGACGAACTGGTACAACTAGTAAACAAATGTACGGGACTATTTATTTTGCGTGTGTGTATGTGTGTGTTTGCGTTTGCCGCCAGTTGCGACTTGCTTTGTGTACGATAATATGGAAATTGCATTGTTCCACCGCTAAAATGTATCTATAATGAAATACGACATGTATATAATATCATATCAAAATATAAGTTAATAATTACAACTCACGCTCTAGTATAAAATATTATTTACTCAGTATAAAAACGTTAAAACCGGCGTGTTAGGACATACATTGTTTATTATTAAAACTAATAAAAAATCGAGTTCGTTAAACAAAATTTTATGAAAACAAATGGATTTATATTTTAAACACACATACATGCTTATTACAAAAATACATATATTATATTCAACTGATATAGCTTTTAACGAAATCGGTTACAACAAAATATCGGTTATAATATTGTAATTTTTTAAGGTAGGTATATTTCTATAAGACTGCAGCGTATTCATTGTCTGAATCTTATTTTTAAATCAAAAAATATAAAAAAGTGATACTGATTTATACTGTGTAATGTGTATACCTATATCATATATATTATATAAATATATAATATGTATAATATACTTACTTAATAATTTATATAATATGCATGTATTTAATAATTTATTTTTTTGAGCAGAACATCCACCGAGTCTTAGTTAAAATAGGTCCTACACAGAAATCAGAAATTACAAAATTTTGTTGCTTATACGAATATAATTTGTTTCGTCAACCAATAACATCGATTTGTGAGCAAATATTATTCTACCTATGTTCTAAAATCTGATAATATTATGTGAGACCTAAAACGATATTAACTATTGTAGTGGTACAGTGGCGTATTTAGGGGGGCGGGGGATCAAGGGAATCAATCCCTCATAGGCTGTATGTGTATATTATATACAAAAGTTTTCGGGGCCTCTAACTTTAAAGACCGGGTTACTGGATAAAATCAACCCCCCCCCCCCCCAGACAAAAACCTAAATACGCCACTGCAGTGGTAGGTACCGAACTATATTCAATGTACAGCATGATTATTTGAACAGTGAAAATTAACACTCAATTTTAAGTAAAATATTTTTAAGAAAATTTCAAAACATTTATTACTTTTCAATATAATAATGAGTGTTCACTGTGTTAATACTTAATATTATGACAATATTATTAGTTACATAATAATTATATACATAAACAGGTACATCTACAATGATGTCTCATATAAAATTTAAAACTTACACAACTATTTTAAATACTACTTAATATAAATGAACAATTCAACTGATAGGTATTTACACTAATATTAGATTTTATGAATTTGCCATCTTGAAAATGCATTAGCAAAAACTTTAATTTCAATTTCAAATTTAGGAAAACCAGAAATAAAAAAAAATTGAAACAATCGTGACTCTAAGATTTGGTAATGGTTTTCCGAGATCTCATTTCAAAAATATTAATTTAAATTTAAATATAATACGGGGAAAAACTCTGCAGTGAGACGGTCTGTATATTTTATTTATATAAGTGATACATGGTGGGCCATGACGGTGTACCCTTCGTTTTGGGTTGTATTTTTATCTGGCCATCCTAAGGGATTGTGATGGGGAAAGGGGTGGGGATGCCCCGATTGCCCTTTATGGTATGATCTAGATCACTGGGATCGTCGGAAATTAGTTCAATCGGTGCCGACGGATATAGCCCGGTTGTTGGCATTCGCTGAGTAGTAGAAAAAGAAGAACGCCAAAAACATGACAAACGCAGACGGGAACGTTAACCTGGCCACCATGTCGATCGTCATGGCCAAATGGACTTGGTCAGACGGTTTCGTCGCGATCTTTTCGTTCTGTGAAATCAAAAAATAAACCATCAATGATACATATTAATAATTATTGTCCTCGAAGCAGTAATAAAAATATAGTATTACTGTCACCAGTTGGACAGTTACAACATGTCGAATGTCGCGTGAGATCGAGGTTCCAATAAAAGGTGGTAAAATATAATAATACATAATACTATAATACACTTTATTAACAGACCGTATTTGTTTTAGTAAGTGATAATATAATACAAAACATAAACACACAATTTAGTATTATTAACATATTATTATTAACATAGTAATTAATTTCAGTTGAGATTACATGCTAGGCCCCTTCCTTATCGAATCATATGTGTATGACTAGTTTCCGGTTAGGTTAGGTTAGATAATAAACCATGATAACTAAACCGGACATCGCAGGTCATGTGCAGCCACCTCTTAACTGGTCAAGTTAACATAGTTTATAATTTTTAAAATGGCTTAATATATAATAAGTGTCCCCATAATAATAAGTCCGTCCGCATAAGTAGATATGCAAATATAGTATGGTAGTTAGTAAGTTAAAATGTGAAAAAAAACCGTGAGCGTGATCACAAGACGTGACAACTATGCGTCCGGGGGCATTATTCCTATCTGAATATTATATCCATCAAATTAATACAAATATAATATCAACAATTTGTCATATAACATTTTGTAGGGCTAGTACATTTTGGAAATCAATAAACAAACATGCAGTGTTACCTTTACGGATGAACCTATGCAAAAAGGGCAAAAAAAATACACAAAATAAGTGAGCAAGTATAGGTACGCCCTAGGTGCCCTGCTGTACAACATGCGTGTCGAGTGTACCACGTCATTGAGTAGTTCACTGTAATGGATGTAGTAAATTTTAATTGAATGATAAATTATTGCATACAAAAACGATTCTGGAGGGAGATTGTCCATCAGTATATCATATTTATATTTCAATTTTAATAAATTATTTTACTATTAGTTATATGGTGTATATATAAACTACAGTTACAGTAAATACCAATTAATCTACATTTTTTGAAAATGTCATTGCGAATAGTAAATATTATATAATATAGTTACGTAAAAATTTTAAGTCTTCACGAATATTTTTGAATCGCAGCAAAAACATTTAACCGTTTCATAAGAAATCATTATTGTACTCATGAATTTCCAATTCCGTCCAAATTTAACTTTTAAACTATCATAAAAAATTATTATTCTAGTTTTACACTCCACTTTTTTTTTTTTTAGATTTAGTATTAACATCTTCATAATCTATTATTGTGTTATATTTTTATTTTATTTTTTTATCAACATTAATTATAGAGAAAAATCTAACTAAAATTGTAAATTTCAAATGTATTTACAAATATCTTAAAAAAGTTAACATTTATTAAATTAGAACTATAAGCTAATTAAAATATTTTATGAACATTTTAAGTACAGTAGTTATTTACAGTAATTCGTTTTATAAATGACATAAAAATAAGTAAATCGATTTTTCAAAAATTTGTTTTGTGTAAAAATTATTGTTTTCCCCTAACAGTTTTTCTGTTTTACACAATTATTATGAAAAGTACTGTTAATTTTTACTTTTGATTATTTTATTTATTTGATGATAATTTTTTCAAAAGCGAGCGCTGTGATGACTATCTAATATTTTTGATACCATTATTTCACTGCATGTTTATGATGCTGATGTTTTTTATAATATTTTCCGGTGAGACGTCCTTCGCTTTGTGGTTGATACATTATTCTGTTATGGGTGATTAAGATACTATGATAATATATTACTATTGTTATGAGGTCAGAGGTATCTACCTACTTTTGTTTGCTGACGTCGCGTTGTATAAGTTTTAATGACATTTTATTTTTATATTTTATGATGATGGTGAAAAGTCGTTAGTTATCATTATGTACATTTGACTTTTATAAAACAATAGTGAAATTGTTGCTTACATCTGAAACCAAGATTGATGGGATTCCCATAGAGTCATTTTTACATTTTTATAATATTATTTTAATTATTATTAACTAGGTATTTTACCTGACTATAGGTAATGATTTAAGTAGGTTTATTTAAAGACTAAATTATACTCAGAAAAAAATCAACCCAAAACATCATTAGGTATAATTTTACGACACTCGATCACCACTTATCGTGCAATTTATATCTTATTGCGGAATTAATCATAAATCATAATATAATAATATTAAAATACCTAATAATTAAAACACTGTTCCCAATGTACAGTATAAAGTATTTTAAACTACCTAGAATATATGTTATTATTTTTATTTTTGTATTTAATGTTGTTCCTCAGTATAATTTTGTTTGCAAATAATATAAAAACTTACCACTTTCGGGAGGACATCTATGAGTAGTGAATGCGAACAAACATTTTGAGCACATTCCGGGCAATTGAATTCTTTGGTAATCTTCTAAAAAAAAAAAAATTCTATTAAAAAAATACATTAGGTTTCATTAATTTTCAGTGTATTAGGCGTGCAGTTTTAATTTTCAATTTTAAGACAAGTTTATTTTTTTTTCGTTTATATTTTTAGTTTTCATTGAATACACATTGTTTTGTTTCTAATGATTTCGATGTTTACATTGGTTATCAAGCCCTTGGCATAGTCTATAGTTTTGATTTATAAATACTTATATAAAATTATCAATAGATAACAATAAGTAACATGAACATACTACATACTATGTAATACTGACTGCGGTTTGTTATAATATTCATAACATAATTTGGACATTTGTGTGTTGAATGAAATAAATGACATAACCCAAATACCATACTTCAATTTTATAATTACTATAACCATTCCTAAATGCACCGTAAACACATAAGGACACTAATATTTAAGTAAATCAACAGTATTATACCTGATAAATACAGTACGGTAGAGTACAGTAGTTGTCGAGCATGTCGTTGTAATGGATGTGTTATATTTGAATTAAATTTGAAAAATTTTCTCATAGCTATAAATTATTCATAAAGATTCAATATTTTTTGAAGCATTTACGATGTTTTAGAATTTACGAGAAAATGCCAGTATAAATATTTGGTGAACATTTCAAGGGTCTATGGTTATTTATTTTGGAAATACAACAAAAATTAAAAAATCGATTAATGGGAATTCAAATTAACGCTGAATATCGAATATCGTAACAATTATAAGTTCAAATACTCTTAAAAAATTAATGTTCCGTTTAAGTGTACGTTTTTTTTATAGGTAGAAAAACTTATGTGAAATCTTTTATTAACATTTTTAATCTTAGGTATAAAAAGAAAATCTTTTATGAATTTCTAACTGAAAAATAATTAAAAATATTTTAAAAATTTCTCATAGTTATAAATAGCACAAAAAGAGTCAAAATTGTTTTAAAATTTTACCATGTAAGGAAAATTTTAACTAAAACATTTGGTAAGAATTTCAAGTATCTAGGATTATTCGTTTTTAAATTACAACAAAATATCAAAAATTGATAGATGAAAATTCGGTAATTTACTGATAAAAATTGAAAATTCAATGTTGTACACATCTTAAAATCAAACACTTATAAGAAATGGATGTTACTTTCCAGTAAACTTTTTTTTTTGTTTAAGGTACGAGTAGGACCAATTATGAGGAGTCTTCTATCAAAATTTATAATGTTAGCTATGAAAGGAAAAACTTTTATAAATTTCTAACTGAAAAATTGTTTGAACATTTTCGAAACTTTGATGAATTCAAATTCTAATATTTGATATACCTATAATCATTACAAACAATAATTTGTGTTTTTGCTAAAAACGAAGAAATAAAAAAAAACCTTACACAAGGCTAAAATAAATTTTTTCATACGATTTTTCAATTTTTGGTGTTTTTGAACTGGGGGTAAGCACCCCCCCCCCCCTATGGAACTAGTAGCAGCGGCCGTTGCTTACTCTCAATCACGTTGCGTGATTGATTTCAGCCACAACGCCATGTCGAGCTACTTATAAAGTATTATGGTCTGTGTTGTTCAAACAAACTTCTTTATAACAATATGCTACATGCATATAAGTAATTGAAAAAAAAAACATTTAAAAAAATAATAGTATTGACACAGGATGCTTCTATGTACAGTTTGACCTATAACCGAAGTGAGAAGCTAAAAGGCTTCCGTGAAACTGTTACTGTTCAACAATTTAATAAAAGCAATACAACATCTATTTTGGTACCTCATAGACAAAATATTTTTAGAGAGAACGTTATAATGTTGGTTAACCTTACATTATAAGTATGCATTTACTTTTATACTTATCAGTTCAGGGTATCGATGTTTCACAACTTTCGGCTTTTGACAAGTGCAACGATAATCAATCTCACTACACGACTGACAATTTTTATTGCTGTTATATAAATATCACTGACATTAATTATCGAATTAGTCGATACTATACGAATGTCGATACCTGCAGATAACGTCGCGCACCTTCATTTACGTTATAGTGTACCTATGATGGCGCTTGAAGTTAACCTTTAAGTTAGTGAGACCAGAAGTTTGCAAAATACCTTGGCAATTAATTTCCTAAAATTTCATATTCATTTTTTTAGTTTAAATACAGTCGGAATTCTAAAAAAAAAAGTTATATGCAAATTGTTTGTAAGTAGTGTCAGCAAAAAATGTCGGAGTCATCAGCTTGACGCACATGAATTATATACACACTGTCGATAAGTATTTACCATCCACGTGAATTATAGTCACGTCGTGTTCATACGCGTTCTATACTTCTGTACATTATTATGTTATTAAACTAACGTATGATTCGGTATTCTGTACTTCCGCCGTTAATATTAAATATGCATAAAATATAATAATAGAATCAAATATGATACTTGTAGTCTCCGTCTCCGTCGTTTAATACAAAGTTAGACCCGTTCTCGACGACTTATTACGGGCTCCAGAGACCAGAATTGATATATAATTTTGATATTGAATTAAATTAAATTTAACGTCTGCCACGCACAAATACGGCTATTTACGCGCACGCGCCCCATGGTGTATTGTACGTACACATATATATATATATATAAATACATACACGCAGTTTGGTAATTCTGAAGGTATGTATTTTCGTCTGAAAGGGACTGATTCTGGAACGGGTTAATCGGTTCAACGAGTTTCTGTGACAGTCGCATACACACACACACACACATAGCACACTGGTCGTCTGTGTGTACCTATATATATATATATTATAATAATATGTATAATAATAGTTAATCCGACATTCGCGTACGTTCCAGCTAGAGAAATTGAGCGGAAAACTATCGGTTTACTAAATCGCTAGGATGTCCCGAAAATACAATTACCACGCGTATTATACACACATATAATTGTACATTTGTACGCCGCCGAATCCAGGATATAGCTAGACTAATGTTTAATGCATTCCAATCTCCATATAATACGATGACGTACGAATGTTCTATAATATGCACTATGCAGGTACTGAGTACTTAAAACAATTAATATTATACTAATATATAATACGAGAACATAATATTGATTATCTCGGGACGTTCAAAATTAGACAGTTTCATCGCGTCTATGTATTGTTATGTGTACAATATTACACTGGTACACGCGATGATGGTATCTATTATTGAATATTCACACTGAATATGCTTTAATAATTGCGACCATTTTCGATTAATAGATATAAAGCCAATTAAGTTTATTATTTAATAAACTTTAGACAAGAGCCAGCAGTAATGTGTTAGTCGGCAATCGGCAGGGTAATCATGTAAGAAAATTCAAAAGTTGATAAATATTACTTAAGGTTTAAAAATGTCGTAAACTCATAACATGTTTATTTTGCGGTTTGCAGCAAGTAGCAATAAAAGTTGCAATTTGTTTCCTGTTTCAATTAAGAGGACGTGCTATCCGTCTTACAAATGTACAAAAAATGTTTTGCGCGTAACAACTTTACTCCCTCTGTATTTATAGTAGAATAACCAAAATTTCACAACGCATAGAGAAGAACTTTGTCTGTGAAGTAGAGTTTTTTTTCTTAGATAAAATAAATACAATTAAAATTATCAGGTTGAGAACATTAGGTTTTTTTTTTAAAAATGATTACCTAGTTAATGTTATCAAAAAAATTAAAACGCTAAGTAATAGATTAAGTTCTTCCCTATGCGTTGTGGAATTTTGGCAATTCTTAAATACAGCTAGAGAGAGTAAAGTTGTTACGCACAAAACACTTTTGGCTATGTTGTACATTTGTAAGACGGAGACAACACATGCGGGTAGCACGTCAACTTAATAGCGAAACATGTTTCCACTAAATAATGTGAAAATGGTAACCAATAGCGACTGATTGCGTCAAGTTTATAAGTGTAAACAGATTGTTGCAAGCCGTGTGTTTACAAATCACAAAGCAATATGTTACGAACTAAATTTGTTGGTATGATAGGGACAGTATGTTTATTAATGTTGCCGTTTGTTTGGATGATACCGTATTGAGTTACGCTCGACGTTGATCATTCCGTATCGGCTCCGGGTATGTCACCTTGCCGTAGATTAAGTGGCGTCCAATGAGTTGGGTACAGTGATGCACGCTTGGCCACTCGCTCGCTGCTCTGCTCTCGGACAAAAAAAAAAAACGAAAATATTCCTCGACTTCCTACGCAACACCACCTCAAGTAGGCATCGGGTTGGAGCCGATACGGCCACCTTCAAACGAAAAGAGAGACCCGAAGCGGACAAACGGGAGCTGATATGGATACATCGGTTTATTTCAAGTAAACAAAAACAACTGGCAATACGTATCAAAATTTGAGTAATTACTTGTTACAAAAGTGTCGATCAGGCTAATAAGTATCAAGAATTTCTAAAAAAAAACCACAGCTTACATTTAATACAAGTATCGCCATATACATGTTAGCATAATATAAACTAGTATTGACACAATTAGCGTTTGAATATGTGTTATAACAAATAATTTTCAAATAATTAATCATTGTTTGAACAAATAATAATTTCTTTAGTTCCGGGTATTTCGATTAATATTAAAACTTGAAAGTTATCATTAAAATGATTAATAGACTTCGTCGAAACGTATTGTTTACGATATTTGACCAGTGAAAAAATGACATTACAAAATAACTATTAAAGTCGACACAACGTACCTAAAATAAAAATGACTAACTTTTTTCAAACAAAAATAAGTCATTTATTAATATGGTCGAAAATTGTAGGGCTTGTGCATTGTTCATATACATTTGAAGCGGGATTATTAACCAGAAACAAAAACTACTCAACATATTATTCTTTTCTGGAGTTCATTCGGATGCTTGTGATGCTAATCTGTACTTACTCTATTAATAAGAAAGGTTTTTTTTTCATGCGACAATACCACTTAGCTAAGTATTGGATCATGATCATCACCTCAAGAATATCAGAGACCTTGATCATAAAGTAAGATGGCAAAAATGATTGTTATAATATAATGTATTAAGATTAAGTAGATGATTTTCTAGTAGATATTCTATAGCATACAGCGTGTCCTGGAAAAATATTAAAATCCATGTTAAGTATTTTTGTTCAGGAGCAGTGGCGTAGCCAGTATGGAGGGGGAGATTTAAGGGCTAGGTGAAAAAAGGGGATCATAGAATTTGTTATTATAATGTATATATTTTGTTTATAGTTTTGTTATTAGTATAAAATATGACGTAACTACTTTTTGTCAGCGTTATAAGTTTAACGTGTTAATACCACAGAATAGATTAAATTATTATAATATAAATCATAAATTCTTTATAATATGGCTTTTTGGTGAGCAAGTGGCACCTCACATTTTTTTAAATCTAGCAATATTTAAAACATGTAACATTAAATCTATACGAAACTGTACATACAAAAAGTACGCGTGCTTTTTAAATACCCTAAACCAGGGTTTGAAAATATTTTTTCTGATTTTGATTTTGATTTCCATTTTGACCGGTTTTAACCGGTATTTAAAATCGTTATCCAATATCGGTTTTAAGCACTGCACTAAACGACAAAATGTTATGTTAGATTCAATATAGCGTGTTTGTCCTACATCACAGAATAATAAATTAAAACTACTTTGTCCAACAAGATAGGTCGATCGGCATGATTCCATAATTATTTTTATGTCTGATGCAGTTATTGATGATTTATCGATTATTTCTATATGGCCAGACAGAGATTCGTCATCAGGATTTTTACAACTCTTGGATGCTATTAAGCAACCAGAATTTATTTTAACAACTGGCTATTTAATCTGCTGGCATAAGTATTTAGCATAAGGTTACCTCTCAATAAATTTATTCAATTTCAAAATATTAATTTAGTTGAAGCCATGTCACTGACAGATAATGTAGGTATCTAATGTATTAAAACATATCAGAACTAATGCGGAAGAATAATTTAAAAGAGTTGGATTAACCGCTCTGCTAAACAGTTGTAGTTGTTGAGCATGTCATTGTAATAGATGTGTTATATTTGAATTCAATGACAAATCAATATATACAAAAAATGATTCTGAGCGGAGAAGTTGTGTCAGCCTATACGTCTTGTATAAATAATCAAATTTAATAGTTTAATAAAATTAATAATAATCGGAAATATTTCATAGCTATAAATAGCATGACTTTCCGGTGAACTTTTTCTTTTTAATAGGTACCATATTATTTTAGTGATGAGCAAAAAAAAAGATTATTAACCCACCCTCCCCTTGGGTGATTTCTGGATACGCCACTGTTCAGAAGTGTCACCAGTAGGTGGCTTCTCCTTCATACTTTCTGGCAGTAACCTTCATGTTATTATTTAAACTTGTTATACAAAACGATTATTGACTGTTAATTCGAATAAAACACAAAAAAAAAAGTATTTTAGTTCAAAAAATCCAATTAAAATTAAACTTTAATTATTCAAACTAGCTATTGAATACATAGTTTATCAATTGTTAAATTATTTCATGATTTATACATTTTTTTAGGTTTATTAACGACATCATTGCGTTTGACCGAAAACAGTTAATGCTACTACGTCCAACATTATTGGTTCATCCACGTTCATCCAACGATTGCATGACTTGGAATAGAATTTTGATTGTGTTATTCATGTATACCATTATTTACCACACCATTAGGTGGTATATTACACCGCCAATAACTAAAGATTTCTCTTCAATCGCATTTCATTTGTTTGTGGATCCAAACATGTTAGACATGGTCATTGTGAACGGAGGGTGTATTTTTATCCATAGTGTGGCATCTAGGTTTTGTGCTTTGAATGATGGTTGGAAACGTTTGGCAGTTGGATTGTTGGCCACTAATGGACAATGGACACAATCCGAAATAACAATGTCAATTGAGAGTATACGACTGTTGCATGCTGATCTTTGTGAAATAATAAACGTTTTTAGTTTGGGTTACGGTATGGTTCTGTTAGGGTATTTCACATTAAGTTTCATAAGTTTATTAATGTCTACTTATTTGTACTTTGTCATTGGATATCCGCTATCCGATACGTCATTTACAGCAATCATTGCTTGGTGTTTACCACTGTTCATTAAGTATTCCCAATTTGGCATCTTCCAAATCAGCATACTCGTACATTCGTCATTCGCGAACGAAAAAGTGAGATATCATTTTAATTTATAATCTGCCACTACTAAAATGTCTACAACAAATTAATTAATTATTGTTTTATACTTTTATGCTAAATTTTGGCATTTGTTGAAACCGTTAATATTCAATTGTAAATATTAAAAATTCTTAAATGAAAACAATACCAAGAAATGAGTTTTGATTTAAATATAACTTATTCAAACATCACAAAAACCAAAAATTATTTTCAAAATTACCTTACTTTCATATAATTTCAGATAAGCTTTTATATTCAATGATAGTTATATGGCAATAGTGGCCTATACACCAGCCCATGAGAGTTCAACCGATCTGCGCATCGGCACGTGGACTCTCGTGGGTCGGAGTATAGTCATATTATGTATTTTATTTTTAAATTTTTAATACATGTCTTCACTGTAATTTTGTTAAACTATTATTTTTTTATTTTTTTACCTGTTTACTACCTGTTTACAGAAAAGAGAAATAATATCGTATTTACGATCTTGCCGGATTTCAAATTTACCAACTCATACAAAATTACAAGTAAATAATATTAGATAAGGTTTACACTATGCTGTTTAATCAAAACAATACTATTTATATGAACGTATATTACAATATAAGTACCAACCTCCTTTTTTTGAATTATTAAGTTACTAATTTGCTTATGTATTTAGATTAAAATGTTTATGAGTCAAATGCCTGACTTTGAGTCCAACGAAATATCAGCGTATGGTATTTTCAACATCAATATAAATCTCATTTTAAGAGTGAGCATTACTTTCTTAACTATTCTGTATTATAATAATGAAATACTACACTCATTTTTATGATACCAGTCCACCTTCTTCTAAAATATCATATGGCACATAATATGCTATTAAATCATGAATAATTGTAATAATTATTTTGTTTTAACTGATACAATTATTTAATATTCCATTATCAGAATCTTATGGACTATTGTGTCTTATTCTTTACAGAATTTAATATTGCTGTTTGCTGGAATTCTTACACTCATACAGATGAAGGATCACCCATCCATATCTCGTTTGTCAAAAGTCGTCGTGTCAAACATCAAATCAGAATATTCAAAAAATTATACTGACTCATAGATGATATTTCATTATTTAATTAATAGGTATACAAATGTTATCCTACATTAATAATTTAGATGGAAACAACAAGGATTTAAATGTAATGCACTAAAAACCTAATCACTATGCTTACAAAATTTTACCACCAAAACCATAAAATTATGCAATTTCATAGAATTAAGAAATATGTCTTGTGACAATTCACTATAACCTTATGAACAATAAAAATTAATAACATCTAATGTATTCTTGAAATAAGTTAATTAAAAGTAAATTTATTAGCTTAACAAACTCTCCTCTTCATTTATTTAAACTGATAATGTGGTTGTACACAGATTTCAAATGTTATACAAATTAATATTTAATGCATTCCGATCTCCATATATATATGTATAAATATATAAATATTAAGACATATAACCTAACGAGAGCATAATATTATAATGGTTATCTGGGGACGTTCAAAATTATACCATTTCATCGCGTCGATTATATGTACAATATTATATAGGTACACCGTAGGTAAACGTAGTATTAATCTTATGGAATATTTATACTTAATATGCTTTGATAATTATGTTAAAGCATATTTTTTTTATGGTTTTCGATGAATGAATATAAAACCAATAGGGTTTATTATTTAATAAATTCTTTTACATTTAGACAGTGTTGTTTTTGTTGACATTTGGCAGGGGTCAAAATCATTCATGTGAAAAAACAATTGTCAATTGTTGCTGTATAATATTTAAAAAAGAATAGTGCTAAGCGGCTTGCAACAAATATTAAAAACACTATAACTTTATACCTACAATACGTATATCAGTACAATAACGAAAGATGCCATTTATCAATAGCTATATTTTAGACTCTGAACCGAGCGATGAAGTATTGATTTTACAACAATGTGATTAATTAAGTTTTTGTGTTTGTCATAATATTTTTGGGGAATAATAATGATTTGATTTTCTACTTCAATCATCTTCTTGGTAGGACAGTGAATGTTGTTGACACTTTGGAGGGGTCAAAAATAAAAAATCCTCAATATTTTTCAAAAAAATGTCTGATACCCCCCCCCCTCTCCCACAAAAAAAATTAAGGAAAAACTGATTTTTGACAAAAGATATTTTGTGAAACTTTTAAAGGACACTATTATGATATTTTATTGATATAATGATATTTTAAAATGCAATGTTTTCAGAAAAAAAACAATTCAACCTAGTACTTAATGTACTACTAATAGTAAAATAAATTAAATCAATATTATAAAATATACTGGTAATACAGACTGAGCGACTTCGCTCAGAATCGTTTTTCGTATACAACGATTGTATATCATTGAATTCAATTTTAGCACATCCGTAATAATGGATGACCCATTTGATAACTAATGTACAGCAGAGCGTCACCCACTTGCCAAGGTATACTATCGACACACCTGCTATATAGCAGAGCAACTTCCCCGGTTTTTTAAATCGATGTTATTGTGATAAACGGGTATTTCAAAGTCGTCAAATTTAAAAGACCTATTAATCACGCTATATAACTTTTAAATTAAATGGATATAATTTTTTGTTGTTTAATACTTTAATTTATTATAATGTGAATGTGAATTTTGTGTACAATTTCCGTCCTAGTAAAATTATTACCTTCCTTACTTCCAACTGGGGAAGGTGCGATCGTTATATAGCCGACTAGTATACTCGAATGTAAACCTACCTCGATGATAACAACCATATCATCATCATCGTTATCATTACAACTGTGTTGACAGGTTAACTATGCTACCGTCTGCTGTGCACTCTTCGCGTAAAACGGAATTGTCTTGCCATTCGTTATAATAATAATGTTCGCACTGTATATTTAATTTCTTATTTCACGCCGGGCCGTTAAGCACCGAGCGCTATCACGGCTACAAGTTTATTTTAATCTTGTTAATTTTTTTATTGGCGAGAGCCCATCACATCGATAGTGAGCGGTGAAAACCTTTAGAAAACTTTACACGAGACATAACGATAATGTATCGTGATTAGGGGTGACATTAGCTCTTATGTATTATATTATATTATTTCCATTGTCATCACAAGTGTTTCATGAAACCATGAGTGTCGCTTATTTATTTCATTTTACCGTCCTCCCGTTAAATATATAAAAACGAATTAGTTCTTTTCACCGTTACGACGCAAATTGTATATACCTTATACAGGGTGATCCATTTAACGTAAGACACTTATTATACGAAATAACGAAAAGTAGATGGTTCAACGATAAAGTGCCTTACGTTAAATGGATCACCCCATTCATTCTGTATATACATAATATAATTATACATATTATTAAATTATTCTAACATCGAGTCCTCTTGTACAAAATGAAGCGAATTCATTGAGTTCATTCGTTTGTAACTATACGGATAGTCGGTAAAAAATTCCACAGAAAATAAACCTTCGGAAATAACAGCCCATGCGGCTATTCGAGTGTATGAGTGACATAGAATAATAATTTAACTATATAATGTAATATTTCATAAATGTAAAATTGGAATACTCATAATTGGAATATACATTATAACATAATTTATCACCACCTTCATTTAAAATTTTAATCTCCATTTGAATAATTAATTAAATAATATTAAGCAGACAAATTTAAATAAATGTTAAAAAGTAAAATAAATACTTGTGTACATTAAAAAATAAACATATAGGCAGATATAGGTATTTATATTTAAATACTGATACAATTGAAATATATGATATAGGGAAAAAACATTTCGACTTATTTAAACAAATTACAGTTTATTCAGTTTTTATTTTTGGGCTTCTATATTATAGTTATAAAAGTATGTTAACATTTTAGATTTTGAATGGAACGATGAATGTATTGATTTTACAATTATATATGTTTTTATATTTTTTTTTTTAGTTTTTTTTTTATTTTATTTTTAATTTTTTTTTGTGTCTGTGTACATGATAAGTAGTTGAAATAATGCTTCGATTATTAACTTCAGTATCTTTTTCGATTGGAACGTGAATATCGTTGGTGCGTTGGGGAGGTCAAAATTTAAAATTCCCAAAAATTTTCAAAAGCGCCAAGAAAAACAAAAGAAAAATTAAGAAAAAACGGGACTTTTACTCAAAATCGATTTTTCACATAATTAAATTTGGTTTTTGTTATAACTTTAAAACAAATGACCGTGATACATGGAATTTTCACTGGTTGTTTATATTTTCATTTTCTATACATGTTAACATTTTCAAAATATTTTGATTTATTTTGAACTGTTTAGGGACATTTTTATTTTCCATTTTTTTTTAGTTTTTTTTCTCAAAATATCAAAACAAATTTTATTTGTTGGTTAAAAAAGCTTGAAAATTAATAGAAGGCTCCTAGTATATTGTTTCAAAAGCAGATGAAAAATATTAAAAATCTTTAGTCACAGTTTTTTTTATCAGCATTTAAAGTTCAAAATTTAACAAAATACAGAAAAATCACGAAAATTAGCAAATTATTTTGATTTAAGAATTCGTAAAAATTTTTCTTTTTAAATCTAAGATTTTAAAATATAATACAAGATTTCTAATAAGATTATCTACCTTTATCAACAAAAAAAATGTCTATAAGAAAGTCAAATTAAATTTTTATGAGTGTTTGAAATTCAAATTTTTACAACATTGGATATTCACTCGATTTCTCATGTAGCGATTTCCTTAGTTTGTTGTAATTTAAAAACGAATAACTGTAGATACATGACAATTTTACTGAATGTTTATACTCGCATTTCCTATACACCATACAATTTTGAAAATATTTTGCCTCTTTTTGGGCTGTTTACGGGCATTTTCAGTTTTCAATTTTTTTAGTTTTTTTATCTATAAATATCAATAAAGTTTTTTCTGTTAGGCCAAAAAGTGTAAAAATGTAATACAAGGCTCCTGATCTATTTTTACAAAAGAAGATGAAAAATATTAAAAATACATAGGTACAATTTTTTTTTTATAAGCATTTAAAGTTCAATTTTTGTTAAAATGTATCACATTTTAAATTTAATAATAATTTTGTAGTTAAAAATTTATAAAATGTTCAACTTTTATAGCTAAGGATTGAAAATTGAAAACAAGGCTCTACTTAATAGGTTATATGTAAATTACTTTATTCACAATAATATCATCAAATATACTTAGTAATATCATAGGCTGACTGACCGTTTTCGCTCAGAATCGTTTTTCTTATACAATGATATTATATCATTGAATTCAAATTTAACATAATCCATTACAGTGACCCACTTGTAACCTACTGTACAGTAGAGTGACATCCACTTACCCACCTTTTTTGTTATAAAAAAAAAAAAAAAAAAAATAGAATTAATAGACTAGGTATATAGTTTTAATTAATATCCGTTCTGTTTAACTGTTCAAGTATAAATAAAATTTAAACTAAGTCCAAGAGTTAAAACGGTTATGGGTTTATTTCTTGCAAGGTGAATTTTTCGGTGGGTATCTTATCCATGGTATTTTTTTGTGGGTATTTTTATTTGGGAATTTTTTTTCGGTGAGTTTTTTCAGTGATTCGCTTATATGACTACACGCAGTGCACACTAATCAATAAATAATATTGAAACCAAACAGTTGTACTCATATCTGTTTACGTAAGAAATTAAATGTACCGTGACAGTCAGCGGTTGGCGCGTTCGTGTTGCTTAGATAAAGAGAAAGACAGAATATTAGCAAATAAAAATCAATATAAATAATATATTATTTTAACCTCTGTGCTTGTATAAACCATAGTGTCTTTAATAATTGTGAAATCAATATCGTTTCTGCTATTATTATTATCATCATTGTCATCATTCATGCATTTGTTTTTATTGATAGCACTTTGCAGGGTGTGTCCGTTCACAGGCGATTTCCGATATTATTTAAAATAAGCTAAAAGTCCACGAGTAAAATTCGCATAGGGCGGTCTATAATTAAAAATTATTTCGTTCGACCGATCGATTATCTGTATACCAGATAACTAATTATTACTTTCTGCTGCAGTGTAATTTCGTTTGGTATCGTGATATTTTATTTTCAATAGCTTACAGTAATTAGTACCTATGAAAAAATAATAGTCCAACTCCAGGGTACAAAAAAATAATTGAAAAAATGTTTCACATAATAAAATTAATATGTCAATGATGTAATTTACAAAAAGTACCTACCTGCCTATTTAATAGTAGCTGGCTATAGTCTATAGTGTCCTATTGTCTCAAACTGTTGTTTTGTGTTCTACATTTTTCTTCTCTTATATAATTAACAGCAAAAAGACTGTTTTAATTTCCATCGTTTTATTCTCTTATATTATTAGGTATTATTATAAGCGATCATAATGGTAAGCACACACGAATGTTTGTTATACACGGACATGGTAAATCGGACAAAGCTTCCACATGTGTGTGAAATGTGTATCATTTAATTACAGTTATGAGTATATATTTAAATATAAAAACCATTTCAGATAAAAGTATAAAACATTCGAAGGGGTAGGACAAATCAAGATGGGTTTGGCAAGAGTAACAACCGGGGAGAAATCCTCATATAATCATAGACAATAATAATTAAACCAAATAAAGCTAAAAAAAAGAGTCACAGACAATGAGTAAATTTCGTACTTGGAGTCTGTGGAGTATTTAGGATTTTCCTGTCCTGGGTAAACATTTTTTTCAATGCCCTTTCCCCCCCTGTTTTTTTTTTAGTAGCAATTTTTCTCACCCATAAAAAAACTTACAACACATGTGATATGGTAATAATACCTACTATGCAGTATAAAAATTTATTTAGTGTCTTTGAATTTTGAATATAATCTTGAAAAATACTCTTAGTAGCAACGAATAACAAAAAACTAAAGCAAATTGTAAAATGTATTAATTTTTTTTTTTATCTTTTTATAAAATTGTGAACATAATAAAAATTAATATTTCTTGAATAGACATCGGTAATAATTGCATAATTAAATATTGCCATAAGAAATTGCATTAAAATCATGGTTAAAATAAATATAAATATTTATAGAAAACAACCAAATCGTCCAATGATAATAATTTATAGGGGGACGGAGTGGCCGAGCGGACTAAGAGTTCGATACTCCGGCCGCGGGCAGCATTTTTCTTCCGGCAAGTCACGGTGTCCGGAGAACAAGTGCCGCCATCCCCCCACCCGGGGCATGGCAGAAACCTACGGGTGCCCCATTAGAAATTCTGCCAAAACAACACACCCTCGTGTACCAACCTACCCAATCTAAAAACCTACAGTTCCCACCCCACACCCAATGGCCTTAGTTGCCGCGGGTCATCTAATAAAAAAAAAATAAAAATAAAAATAATTTATAATTTAAAAAATATCATGTAACTACGGTTATTTTTTTGAGTTACACCAAACGATCAACTATCAATTTTATCAAAAAATTTTTGTTTTTCCTTAATTTTTTTATCCTGGGATATTCTTTAAATTACCAACTAGATTCACTTTCCCACTAGAAAAGATACTGAAGTTGAAAATCGAAGCGTTATTTCAAATATTTATCGTGTATATTAGACACACAAAAAAAAAATCATCACACATTATTGTAAAATCATTATGTTCTTCGTTCCGCTCAGAATCTAATAATAATATGTATGAAATACAATTAATAGTAATATTATTATCCTCAGTACCTAATTATTTATTATTAGAAACGTTTGTTAATATAAATAGTTAGATAGTTGATACAATTATCTACTGTATAATATACCATTTTTGATACACGGCCCTCTTGTACTGACAGTACGATGTTACTAACATCATAGTCCACAAATATTTATTAGTTTAGGCACAGAAAAATAGATTTAGGTATTCGACGACAAACCATACCCGCGCGTATTATAAAATGTGGAAATTGATTGCACAGAATGGCTTTATTTATAATTTAATATTAATTGAACGTTTTGTTGAGATAGATTCGCCTAACTGACTAAATCGTTGTAAATCTGTTTTAAAAAAAAAACTCCCACAAAAATTTGCTTACCCCAAAAATGTGCGCCTGGAGCATACGCCACTGCTTGGAGTATGTTTATTTTCGCTAAATAATTTCTTTCGTAGAACCTGGACAAATTCAATGAACGAAATTTATTTATTTATTTAATATAATATTATAAAATTACAGACGTGCTGTTTATATAAAATCCAATCATTGGTCGTAGAGTTTTTTTTTTACGTTTCCAAGTCGACTGATCGCAGATTACGACTAAATTCGCAGAGACGGTTCTCGGAAATGCGATAAAACGGCATATTATTATAATAATTATATTGACGGGTCGTCAAAGAAATCCGAAGGCACCAGACCGTCGGGCGCGGCTAGACGGATAGAACACGGTTTTTTTGGCTCACTACCTATAATTGCACTGTTATAATAATAATAATAATAATAATATTAATAATTTTTATTATCGCATGTTTTTCGACAGCGATTTGCACGGCAAAATCGGAGCGGCGTGTTCGAGTGCATGGTCAAATACCATACATGCGTATATTATGATGTGTACAACGTTATCGCCAAGTCCCCTATAGCACGCCATGCGCATGTAATTGTATGCCCTCTTTTTCCCAACCGGTGCGTGCATGGCCCGCTCCTGAATTTAAAATCTAGAATTTGATTACCACGGGTAATATTGCGATATTTTGATGCGGATTTGGTTAAAGCATTCACGTGTCCGAAATACATTTGCATACCCTGCAACAGATTACTTTGGATTTTTTGTTTGTGAAATGCAAAAATTAAATCGTGAGCCATAATATTATACGTACCCTCACTTGCATGATATTTATAGTGTTGTTAGTATAGTCGTTACGCGTAGTTACGGTTTGCAATAAAATATTTTATGCCAAATTTGATATTTTTTTCATGCCTTATCAACGCAGCTCCAAGACTATTTTTATTTCGTTTATTGGGGAAATAAATAAACCTTTGTAACCACTAACCGTCACATTCAAATCGACACATAATAGTAGGTATTTTATTTTATTTGTTATTATTAAATGAAACTGCGACGTACAATGTATTGGCTAAATTGTTTTCGTTTGCTAAATAACACGTTTAATAGCTTATGTTAAAATAGAATAACACGTATAAAATATAAACATACCTAATATAATAAATTTGTCTAATTTTTTGTTAAAGGTTTAAAAATATAAATTATTAACAGCAGACAAAAGTTATGTGGATTATACATTTTTTATTTTATATTAAGTATTAGGTAGATAAGAATTGAATTTCATATAAATTATAAAAAACCAATTAAAAAATAATTATATTTTTTGTGATGTCAATTCTTATAAATATATTTTATTCATTGGTTATATACTCAATGCTCTGCATTGTCTAGATAAAAATATTTATCTGTGTATCTTATCTAGATAAACAAAACTGTTATCTGACTATCTGCAGATAATTAGATAACATTTTTATAAATTTAACTTTATTTTTAATATTTAAAATGTAGAACAACGCGCCAGACTTCAAATATAGTTCTCAAGTCACCCGGTCTGCATAATTTTGAATTGTTGGTATTTTTAAATTACCAATTTTTCTTTCCGTAAAACCCTCATTAGAACCATTACGAACATTTTTGAAAAAAATGAACCATATCGGTTCAGCAGTTCTCAAGTTATGGGGGAACCAGCTAATAGCATTTCATTAATATTATATATATAATATACGTGATTTATCATTAATATATAATTAATGTATTCAAACTATAATTCATAATTATGTTTCATTTTATTTGTATTTTATTTACACAGTACATGTGAACACTATAATTATAACTATCGAGCCCAAAATGCATGCTTATAATTTTCCACAGGTACAATTTTTTGAGCTTTAAAAATATCAGCGACTATATTGGTCATTTGAAATAATTTTATATGCTGTGAATACAAACCATGGTTCACTGATGTGGCTTAATTCCGAAGGCTAAATATCCATAAAATGTCAAATAATTCATGAAACAAAACACGTTTTATTACTAGAATTTTGTTTCCATGACAACTTTGTGATATCTTTTTCAGAAATACAAGTTTGTTTCATGTAAGATATAATGTATTATTATTACTATATAAAACCTTTTGGGAAAATATACAATTTATCTTTTTTGTAAAATTGTTCTGACGCGAGACATTCTCAAATATTATCTACTAGACAAGTCATGACTGCAATAGTATATATTGAAAAACAAAATAGGACTTTTCTAATTTAGAACCAACACCTGTAACCAATATATTTTAATGTATTTATAACACTCACTGTAAATTTATTAAGTCCAACTTTTTCTATTAACGCAGAAGTAGGAAACTAAATAAATTGTGGCCTGTGGGCACCCAATTAAAGTGAATTTAAATAATATAAATCAACCCATTCGATTGAATACAGCGAAACGACTAAATCTGACTAACAACAAAGCTTGCAGGAAATAACACAACATTAATTGAAATAGTTTACATCTGTTTGTACTAATCGTGTGCTATCGTGTGTGTGTATATATATGTATATATGTAGGATTTTCCAAAAAGGAAATTGTTACAATTTTGTATAGAATTACACGTATTACTTACCTATTTTATATTTGTACTAAAAAATTACCTATGTATATTTGCTGTAACTTTTTTGAAAATTATTTTTACGAGAATAATAAGAATAATTTTTTTTTTATTTAAGCTATCAATATAAAATTAATACAGCTTAACAATTACCAGTAAATATACATTAACAAATAACAGATGAATATGACAATAAATGAAAAGAAACAATGAAAAATAAAAAAAACAACACAAATCAGTAACTTAATAAAGAATAATATTACAGTTTTAAAATGGTCACTAGGTACTAGCTCCAAAATTTAAATTTACGAAAACCTGCGTGGGGCACTTCTTACATTTTAATTAGGTAGGTAGATAACAAATCAATTCATCAATTCACACCAATATTAAAAATATTATAATATTAAATAGTGAAATTGATTCTTTTAAACGTAAAATTTACTTAAGTAAAACGGAGTCAACACATGCGAGTATACTCTTAATTTAAAATAGGTCAAATATAACCAAATGCTAAAGTATAATGAAATCCGTATTTTATGTTTTTGGTGTAAATATGATTACAAATACGAAATATTTTTTAATACACATACGACATACCTACGAAAACAAATGTTAGAAAATATGAAATATAACGCTAAAGCGTTTTATTTATACATATAAATTGGTCGTTTATTCGTCCCATGGGTGTCATAATATACTTTTTTCATACGTTCAGAAATTATGAACAAACTAAAATTATAATTTAAAGCAGTCGACGCAGTCGGATTACATATTAAGTTTTTAGAAATTATTTGGTTTTCCACAAAAAATTAATTTTCAAACATAATTCAGAATAAAGACTTATAGTTTAGTTACTGAAAACGACATACAGTTCTGGGTTTGCAATAATTATATAAGCACAGTGGTTGGTAAAACCGAAATCGTCACTCAAAGACTACACATAAAATTATTATATCTATAGTACCTATTTGTAGTAGGTACTTATATAAAAGCTGTATAGCTGGTCGTTGATGATATATATTTATAGTAAAAATATTATGCCTCAAACCTACAGCTTTTAATAGTTTATTATTAACATTAACGTGTCATTGTGACATCAGACATATAGTAAAAATACTTATTTAACTGTGAAAAAATAAGGGATTGAAGATTTCTGACAACGGAGATCGAACTGCTTGCAATGGCCTCTTTGATGGGAGGGGTTCGACGGGATGATCGCTCTTTAGGCACTTGAAAACTATGTTTAAGGCTGGGGGTAAACGATGAAAATTCGCAAGATTTTTCGCTTAATTTGTCACAATTAATGCGTCACTGTGCTTCAATAGTACCAACAAAAATAAATAAACAATACAATATAATATCACTTAATAAAGTATTACTATCCTAGTATGCATTTTAATGCATTTTGTGTAATTTGGTCACTTCTACACGTTGCAAGATATTTTACTCCAAAAACTGTGAAACTATTCCCTGTGGATATATCATCATTATTATTGGGCATCACAAGGAACAACACCCCTTTCCAGTTCTTTTATTGTAATTTACGTTTTTGACCACACTATGTTTTCTTTATATCTTCCACACAACGTTTTTCGCCTTTAGGTTAATAGAAAATAACATGACAATGTGGTGAAATACATTTGAGATTTACACCTATAATTGATGCAATAAATTCGTATTTTTCGTCATACAACACAAAGCCTAAAATCATTATTATAGCTTTTACATAGCTTAAGCTAAAAATGATTGTTTTTTCATATATATATATAGAGGTATATATGTAAATTAAGTTTTATTTTGTATATAAAAAGGAATCTATATTTTATACCTCAAGGTATACACAACAATATGTAGATTATAGGTATAGAAATTAAATATTGAAGCTCGAATAACGTCTAAATCTTAATATTTAATAATACTATTATTCTTAAAAATAATAATTTTGTATATTTTAATGTTTATATTTAAAAAATGAAAAACTCACACATTCCCATCTCAATAAATTCCCACCGACTCCTGTTCACTGTAGTATAAAATCGTATCGATTCACCAGACTAAAAATATTGGTACTTAAGCAAATGTTTTTCAAAACAAATTAATGTTATTCGTAAAATTAATTCACTGTGTTTTAAACACCAGAGTGTTACTTTAATAATATCTATTATGGTCCAACAAAAATATCCATGGAGTTGGTACACGTGTGCATTTCATATTTTTATTACATGAAAAACCAATAGTCTGGACGTATTTTATACATTTTATAGAAGAGTTAAAATTAAATATAAACATTCACAATATTTCATATTAACGTATCTACGTAGTGTAGGTACCAATAAAATGAGTATGGACTTTACGTACATTTTGTATATTGAATTAATGTAGGTAGTACTAGGTTACAAAGTTTAAGATTTATTCCAATTAAAAGATCAAAAGTAAATTTTTGGAGAATGAATTTTTGTGGTGAAGTTGTAGCAAAAAAATGTTCCATTTCCCATCAGCGGATGTTTAAAATTATATTCATGGGTACTTACTTGACAAATTTATCAATTTTTTGTAGCAATATAATATTATTATTATTGTAATTTTATGAATACGCGGACGTGCGTGCGTGTATGAAGGTGCACGAATAGACGTTTTATTTTCGTTTTCCGGTCGCGAAGCCTATAATTGTAATTTATATTGCTGTGGCGGTGTCATCCTCTACTGGGAATTCATCGTCCGCGGTTTTTCTCATCGCACCCGTACCACATAATATTATTTTCTGGGCTGTCACTGCATTTTTCATTTTTTGCCCGAGCGTTTGCGGTAGAATAGATTTTGTCATCACAAAGTGCGCTCGTAAATCGTACAAAAATTCTTACGCAAAACCTGCGATGTTCCCATTTCATTCCCTCATACTTTCTTTGTCCGTAGTAGCTAAACGAAAACTTAATTTCAAAAATATATCTTGGAATACGTTTTCCGCCATGCGCTTTAACGTAATTATGGTGTGTGTGTGTGTGTGTGTGTGTGTGTGTGTGTGTACAAAGTTAATGTATGATAACTTCAGACTACAAATACCAATTTATCCGGAATAAAATTAAGAGGAAGTTAATGGGAAACAGGATATTAAATATTTATAATTTTAAAAATAGAATTTCTTCTTTTTTTTATAGTGTTTTATTTTATGGTAAACTTTATATTATAAACATTATCACTTTATAAAATTATATAGGTATTACTTCTTCAAAAGTGCATATGCATAAATAGATATAATGTCTCAATTTATATAAATAAAATCCGATCATCATATTTAAATGAAATAATTTGGATCCGTGTGGATATAAAAAAAGTTAGTTTTATTTACAAAAAATATCGCATATAATTTTTAATCTATTTTTATGGCATATATTATGTGTGTGTGATAATATTTCCATTATTGCCGATTCGATGAAATAAAATATCTATACAACTGATACATTTTTTTTTTCAAATTAATGAGTGAAAAAAAATTAATCAAGTATCTGCTCGACCAGTAAATCACGTTGGGCGGTGAAGTGTTGAAATACGATTTATTTTGTCATCATCCCACGCACCCTCCCCCCTTTAATCGAAATTCCCTCCAGACCGGCGGTGTGTCAAAGCTGCCCATCGAGTTTTGCGGCGGTCGTCAAGCGCGGGATCGACGAAACTCGCCCGTTTCATACCGTTTGTCGAAAATACCGAAACGGAAAATAATGCACGTCGGCACGTTTGTTTTGTAATCGGTTTCGGTTATCCGGCGACAGCTGTCAGTGGCCAGCGAATCCGCGTGGGATACGTTCGAATCATATTTCACGTCGCGCGAACGACTGCGGTGCGCTCATTCGCCGCAGGTGCACGCGTTTCCGGTTGCTCCGAACAGGACGGACGAAGGTCGTATTTTATGTTTTGTTTTTGGTTCTTTTTAATAGGTTAATTTATCATTGCACGCCCGAACATACAGGCCACAGTTAATTATGATAGAGTTATTGTTAAATAAAATTTGATTTACCCGCCGGAGCGCTTAATGAACCAACTGCTCGGGAGCGCGGGGAATTGTTTTGTAGAATACAATACACGGACATTCATCGCGGTTTTTAGATCTATTAAGCCACAATACAATGGTATTATGACCATTAGAGTTAAGATTATAGATGATTTTTTTTTGAATATTATACAATGCTAACAAAGCAATACAATTGTTGTTTCATTAGGTATACAACCATTTACGATTCAGAATATTATAAAATTATTATTTTGCATTTCTTTACAATTTCGTCATTTTTCGTTTCAAATTACTTTGTTACTTTTTAATGTCGTTTTTCATATACTTTTTACGTCAGTGTTTCACATTTAAACCTCTCAGTAATTTTAAGCTTCTTTTTATATATATTTTATTATAAACCTATTCGATTTTCGATTTCAATATCTATATTTTAGTATTATTTAGTCGATAAACAGTATTCAATGATTAGATGCTTGCAGTGCCCATTCGTAAAATATTTTAATGTAATTTCAAAACCTTTTAAATCAGATATCGTAGTTGCTTACCTATATCTATCTGTAAAACTCAATTACCTACCTACTCCATTTGATAGGGAAAAAGTAATAACATTAATTGCTGGTTTTTAGATATAAAATACAGAACACCAAACGAACTCGAAGAACTTTACAGTAGTTTATAATTTTATTAGTACCTACTTAGGTACATAGTAATAAATTATTTAAAAGTTTTAATTTTTCTCTCGTTTATGTAGATTTGATTTATCTTCTGTTTTAGGGCTTTTTATTTAGCAGTTTTTAAATCATCAGAACTGGTCACATAGAATCCGGATATTTCAACCGTTTGTCTGCAGCAGTTGATTTCTTTCACAGACAACAAACAATATATTGTTTGAGTCATGTAAAGACTTTGTGTACGGCTTAACAAATATATATATATATTAACCTATGTCGAATTAAATGATTTGTATTCCCCAGACTATTAACATTAAATTTATAACATTGAGTGGAGATATGGGTAAGTGTCACACGAAACACGTCTTGTAGGTACCTATATCCATACGCTCATATACGGCTAGCAAAAAACCGCTACATGTTAAGTAAAATATAAACTAAATTACTATCCACATTAATTGACCTTCATATTATCAAGGATAACAGACTTAATGAATCACGCACAAGTGTAGGTCAATATTTTATCGATCTCATAATCACAACATTTTCCAAATTATATTTATTTGATACCTATGTGCTATGTACCTACCTAACAAACTATTACAATATGTGTATTCTGCCAAACCTAAGTGTAATATTATGATATATTGGCAATTTAAAGTGATAAGATGTAACGGGGACGCTGTGTATCATTTATATGTTATTTTACTAGTTCCCCGTTACAGATCCACATCCCCCCCTCCACCGGCCTAATAATTGATAAGCTTTCAATCGCCAATATGGTTCTATGATATTATGCAGTGGAGACTAATTATTGAAAATAATCAAAAATGTACTCAATCACTAAAATGATAAATAAACTTATTATTTTACTATACATAAATAATCATACAATTAACACAATTTTATCGAATTCATGATGAGCGATGTAATATAGTCCGTATATGGTTAATACAAAACTATACGTTATTTAAATAATATATTTATGTACGATATTCACTATTTGATTAAACTAAAACTATTATTCAAATATGAAGCCAGTAAGCGACCCTTTTACAAACTTAGTTATAGAAAAAAAGTACACAATCAAAGGCCGTAACCTAAAACAATTTAAATGTATTATGTATGCGTCCTTTTGTGAGTTACAGCAGTGGATGTTTTATTAGTGTTTGCCTGTAGAAACTTATTCGTTCAGTTAGAAAACAAAATAATATGTATTTATTATTTTTTAAGCTTATACTGCTTATGTTGTCACGAAATCATGATTAGGTCACGTAAAACGCATAGAATAGCACCGGATTAAAACGAGTTTACGTATTATAATTTGTTATAATTTATTTTTGTACCTAGATACGTATTATGTTAAATCTTTGTAAATTAATTTCTTAATTGTGTTCACCTATATGTATGTATTTAAATATTAACACGCGAAATGTAAAAGTATAAATCAGATTTTTTAATAATAACACAATATAGATATACCTATGCTAATATTAAACATATGATTGATGATTTTTTTTATCTTTAAAGAAATGGTCTAGTTAGATATTATATTTTAATATCGTCTTGAAATCAAATTACTAAACGGAACATGTATTATGTAATACATTTTCGACTTACGCTATTTTAATGACGCTGAAGGTACGTTTCGAAGTAGGCAATGGTCTTGCATATTCTTTGAGGGGAATGGTACTCCGGAGGTTTGGACAAAATGTAACTTTATAAAGAATTAATTGCAATTAAATAGTAGAGATACGATTAGTGATTAGATGATTTAGTGTCGCAAGTAGGTACCAAAGGATGTAATCACCACGGGTCTCGTTTTATAATGGGTGATAGATAATTTCATCCATCTCCTTAAAATGAAATAGTTCATTTGTGCCTAATATACAGTTAGGTATGTGAAATAATATACAATCATTATATTATTTATACTTAATAAGTAAAGATAATAAATATTTATCTAATATTTTACATTATGATATTAAAGCATAAAGCAGATAAGTGATAAAATTATAAACAGGTATTCAAATTCAATATAAATATAAAGATTATAGTTTAAAAATGTTTAAATAACATGATTAATTAAAACTCATTACCAAATATTCTATAAATACAATTTTATATCAAGAGCTATAATAATTTTTGAACTTTAAGTTGTATACCCGTATTTTACTCAAATGTATGATATTTATTTACTAATTTTATGAAGTTGCTATCAAGGTGGCTTTGCAGTTGCATTTTATTATTGACATGGCACAAAAGTTATAATTAAAATCGAAGTCTTACGATATTTTTTCGCTATAAAATAGTAAATAATACATAAGGTAACAGCAATTTCAAAATTATGGCATACAATTAATTGATAAGGATTATTTTTAACACAAATAATATGAACTGCAACGTGAATAGAGATGTATTTACGTATAATAAAAACGCTTAGATTCACGATTAAAAATATCAAAGTATAATAAGTATATAATTGGATATCAATATATTGTAATTTATTTTAATATGTATATATATGTCGCATCCATTTAGTGAAATGTATCCATTTAGTAAAAATTACATTTTACTACACTATATGGACAATTTTTGGCCATTTAATTATAGACCATAATATATTTCAGAAGTTATTTGGGTTAATTTTTTAAGGATTCGTGAGATATTATGGTACAAATTTTAACTCGCTAAGTTAGAAGTGTAACTTTTAAAAAAAAATTAACTATAACAAGTTAAAAATAACTTAACTTAAAATTGTTAACATTTAACTAGTTAATGCCCAGCTTTGCGAGTGTGTATATGCGAAGACGGAAAAAATCAAATTCCAAGTTTTACGTGAAAATTATAAATTTAAAACTCACGAAACGTGTTATATAATTGTATAATTAGAAAGTGGTAAACGTTTAATACGAAATCGTATTCTCAAAAAGGTAAATTGTACGCAATCGATTTTTACCCAAATACACAAATGATATAAGATAATTTGGCATAAAGTGAACTATAGGAGGGCGATGTTCAAACGATGCATAATCTAAGAATCGAACTGTCTTACTAAAAAGGTTGAACTTAACATTATAGTGGTGCGCAAACGATATATAGGTACAGGCAATTAAATATATCCATATATACGTGATAATATTTTTACAGAATTGGCGATGCAGGTCAAATGTTAACACGCATAACTATTTCTTCGATACCAATATATACCGTTTGCTTTTTTGTAAAATTATACCTACCTATGTGGAGAATACGTTATTTGTTACAAGAAACGCTCTCTATGATGGTTGTTTTTTTTAGTCAGTTATAAAATAATGTTCAGAACACTTGTTGTTGAATGAATCGGGTACAAAATATTTCGTACGGTATTTCGAATAGAATATAAACATACACCCCCACGCAGGTATTCTATAGATGCCTCGTTCCGTTTTAAATAACTTTTATACACGCAGTGCGGCGTTATAAATTATAATACACAGCAGGCTGGTTTGCGTTGTCTGTGCATTATGTTTCTTCCGTTCGTTACCAAGAAAAATACCAGAAATGAGGGCAAGTGCGGTTTTGGTACACGTCCCTACCATTATTAGTGTAGAGTGCCTACCTAATGAATGCGAATTCATGAGCACTCGTACAATAGTTTAATTATACAGTCAGCCAGGGACGGGACGCGAATGCGGCGACGTTATCAACTCAAAAACCTCGAACACGTGGTTTTATATAATAATAATAATAAAATCAATTTTCACATGCACTTTGCCATAACATGGAGTAAAAAAAATTGCACGCCCCAAAATTGGTCTCATTATTACTGTGTCTGAGGAGTGTATGAATATACTGTATCGCTATAATATGAAGATACGTCATATTGACATATTATTGTTTCGTAAAATGTTTAGACCAATTATTCTCGTTTTACAGATTATCAAATATCCATATCACACGAATTATTATATAATCGAATTTAATAAAAGTTCACTTTTAGCTGCGTTTTCGTTTTCAAATAGTTAACTAACATAAAAAATACCAGTCAGATGTTGACCGCTCGTCGCTGACCTCTGTGCAATATTTTTATTATTATAAATTCAAAAGGCAAATCTGAGGGGAGTTCTTTTAAGACCTCACTCACCAAGATTTCTTCAATGTTGTTCGGAGGTAGTAAATATTTTACTTTGCGCTTAGGGAAATTACTGAGAAAATGGAAGAAAAATTTCCTTTTTCAATAAGTAGGGTACATATAGTAGGTACCTGGTACATATTCGATTTTCAATTTTTAAGAACTTTTGCTCAGAAAATGCATAAATAATATGCATCCTAAAATTATAAAGTGGAACAAAATTAATTTTAACTTTAATTAAATATTAATATATGTCTGTATAAGATTCTAACACTTTATAATTTTATGGCAATATAAACATAAAAATATATAGATTAAATCTTAAAAAAAGTTTTGACAGATTTTTGAACTCGTGCAGTTATATTCAAATAATACATAATATTATTATAATCTAAATGAAAATAATGAATAATATTAATCTTTCTAATGATGACTTCGAACGCATTAGAATGAAAGATATTATCCATGTTAATTTGTTTTGATTGTACGACTCATATACGCGGTTATATTATATTTTTATAACATGCTTTCACATTAGTATTATTTTAGTTTGGTAACTTATGATAGTCAATATAAAAATGTTTATACTAATATTTGACAGATGTAATTGTCAGTACAAACGTTTTAATTGAATAATATGTTAAATCCGTACTACGAAGTAGGTATTTTCGTTGTTTGTTCGTAAATTCTAAAGACAATAAAGAATTCCAGGATCAATAAACATGTTGTAATATAACATTTTCTGAGGTGATTCACATGGTTACTAAAAAAAGTACGTAGGTTTAGTTCTTCGGTTATCTTACTCCCATTTCAGATGGGTCGTAATGCCATGTTAAACGCGAGCACGAAGTTGTCAACTTATTTGCTGTGTTACAATAATTTCGTACGCCATCGAAATTGACTAATATAAGTGCATAAACATAATAATACATTCAGACGTGATAAATAATATTTAGCTCAGTAAGTTTTCTGGTGAATTTTTTGACTGCTTCATCATTTGAATAGATCAATATCAATATATTAATCAATGTCTTTATATGGACTATAGGTACAACCGACCACTGCAGTGTGACTTTTGTGGAGTCGGCCGACCGAATCTCCTATATTACTGTCAACTGATGGTCATTGATCATATTAATAGTACACCAAGGTATTCTAAATAAATAAAAATAGAATTTCTATGCACATAGGTAATTTTGGTTGTTTTCGGCTAATAATAATTGTTGGAAACCAAAAAAATATATTATATGTCTACTAAATTTAAGAAATATTAATTCCAAAGTTATACATACACAAACCTTTTAGCCGTTATTAAAATTATCTTTACGAAACTGGACTCATACACTTGGCATTTTAAACTTTATATTTAGCTGCACTTTTAAAGTTTCTTTTAACAATACATCGTGCACCTAGTATTATAGTGTTTTGAATCGATACAAGACACAATAGTTTTAATAAAATTAAAGGGCGTATCTTTTTATTTACATTTTAATTGACATCGACAATTCCTTGTTTTTATATGGTATATAGAAGTCAAAAGTTGTAGATCATTGAAAAGCACAAAGAGTTAAATAAATTTTGTTTTAAAACAATTTAACTACAAAAAGGGTTGGTACAACCTAATATTTTCCTTTGAAAAATACCTACCATATTATTAATAATATTTTTAAAATAAAACTTCAATTTAATTACATAATCATAATATTATCTTATGTACCTACATAGCATACTAAAGTCATTACGATTGGGTATTTTTTTTTATATACGATTGACCGTCATAAAACGTTCTACATTTAATTAAATCCATTAACCTTATACTTAATAAAAAATAACTGTTTAAGACAACTTCGTTATAGAATCATATCAATATAATTCATATGATTTTTGGAATGGTCAGCACTAAACAGATATCGTGCAAAACATGTCACAATTTATTAACAATATTAAAATCAAACTATTATTTTAATTTCAATATTTAACTTCCCAATATATTATGAACCAGTAATGTATTGCGTGTAAATATCAAATATACGTAAATATCTTAACCATAATTATAGTTTGATGTTTATGCGTGACACTTATATGGGTATGGCTTAATTCTGATTGTATTTTGCAGCATTATAATGTTATAACTTATAAGTAATAATTCTAGGATGTTAAATAGCACAATGATTTTTGTAAGCTTATGGAAGTATAACCATTGTAACTTGTAAGAATAGGGACACAAAAAATAAATGAAAAACAGTAGACGAATATAATATAAATCAATGGTTGAATTCAACAACTAAGTAAGTGTTATATTTATCATCATTCAGGTCGTAAATATTGTTTTTGGTTGTCTGAAGACTACAAACTTCTTGCACAAGAATTGTATTTGCACGTGAGACATGAGAGCCAACGATGATTTACGAGAAACATTGATAATAATATTTAGATGATAGGTTTTAAAGAGGAAAGATAAACATAAAAAAACATTTTGATATAAATAAATATCAAGGTAAAAGAAAAAAGCTAAGACAAAACGTTCAATTGATTTTATAGACATTCGAGAAGTATATGAAGACAGATTATATCTAAGGAAACTAGCGAACTTTTGGGATTGAACACTAAAATCAGCAATTGACAAAGACAAATAGCATCGAGAACACTCTAATACCACTTGTATTTTTTCCAATATAAAACAATTCCAAATGACTGTTCACCCTCATAAAGTTAGCAATATTGATTGATATGGGTCAGCAATGTATGCATATTTTATATGGTGAAAAAATCAATAGATAATTATAATTTATAAATAAATTTATCTTAATCAATAACTTCAACCTTAACCTCAACTGTAAATTAACTTATTAAATTTAAAATATTTCTTTCCTTGATAATCATGTATATACTATATATTTATTATACACGTAATTTTTTTCAATGAGTAATAACATTTTAACAGCTTTTTACATAGGTTGGTACCAATAATTCAGGCGTTTAAACAATATATTTTGAATAATTCTCATCAAACTATCTGCGTGTATACTATATGCGCGTTCATAGTTTTTATAGGTATTTGTATCTCCAAAATTGATGAAAACCGATCGATTAAACATAAAGATTAAAATTGTTTTTATCATTATTTTGTATTGAAATAAACGCTATCTAAAGTCTAAACATATATTATTATAATGTACAATGCTCAAATAAAATTTCTATATTATATATTATAGGTACATGAGAAGTATGTTTGTCTGTAGATTGTATACGTACAATATTACCGTTCTAATGCATTTTAAACAAGTCATTCTGGAATGTGTAATAGGATTCAGATCATTTAGATTTAGTTATTATAATACAGTCATTAATAATCATAACCGATTAAAAATTTTAATATAATATTTAATACCTACTTAATGTATGTATGTTTTCGAAAGGCAAAAACTGAATCCTTAATCGAACCACTTTTTTATATAATTTTTATTAAATTCAGCTGATATCTTATTGTGTCAAATATTTCAAACAACATTATTTTTTATTCATTATTTGGTATAATATTATGTATGTTTCTTCCATTTATTTTTAATAATATAAAGATACATACAGGTACCCACTAAAAAATTTGCAAAAACCAAAACACACGTGTTTAAACTTATAGTAAAAACCACCCAATGACCAAAAATTGCCGCGAGTTAATTAATAATAATAAAAAAAAAAATATAAGTTCATTGAAAACTAAAAACAGTACATAATCTAAACACGGCACCTCGGTTATGCAATTATATGGCAGAGGTATTAGTAGAAAAACGCTTTTTTTCTTTCTTTATTAAATTAACTGTTATTTTGTTGAAACAATGAAAAGAAAACATTTCTAAGGTATAAAAAGAATAAAATATAATAAATATAAAATTAATAGCATAATGTATATACCTATGAATATTATATTGCGATTTGTGAGTTTGAATAGTTATAGTATAGGGCTTTCGCATTGATTTGGTCAATGTATGTACTTATCATTCATAGAATTATTGCATTAACGTTTAGCCAACAATCTTGGTGAATGACTCAACCGAACTGTTATGTCAAATTTAATTTTTTGACAATGAATATTTCATAGAAAATACGCTTTAATGCAATTTAAAATACGTTAAGTTTTTTTTGTGGGGTTGAGGCTTTGACAACTGAGGTCATTAGCCTGTGGAACTGTGGGGGAGAGTACTGTAGGTTTTGAACACATGTGTGTTGTTTTGGCAGAATTTTAAGTGGGCACCCGTAGGTATCTGCCATGCCCGAATGGGGGATGGCGGCCCCTCTCTCCGAACATCGTAACTACCCGAGGTAAAAAGCCGCCCGTGGCCGAGTTCAAACCGACGTCTTAGTCCGCTCAGCCACTCCGTCCTCCACGTTTATATTTCACAGAGTGTCAATTTTGTATTAAAATATCAACATTTATCATTTAAAATTATACGTTTTATTAGATTAAATATATACATATAAGAAAAATGTATAAATAGTACCAAACTACAAACGTCGTGTTTCATAAAATTACAAAAAAATAATATTTCGCGTTTATTTCGCAGACTACAAACTTTTACTAAAATAGATTTTTAAAGTATATCTATAACAATATATGATTAACTTTATTTTCCGTTCTATAGTATATATAGTTAAAAGTTTTGTTCAAACCCGAAAATTAAACTGCCACGTGTCACCATCGAGGTGGCTGTTAGTATTATTCACAATTTTACAAAAACTACGTCTTGAAAATTCTGAAAATTACATGTTCTTTTTTTTTTAGTTGTATTAAATTTCTAATCTTAAGTGGACCTCGTGAAACTTTTCGGAAGTTTAACCCAAAATAATGTCTAAAACAAACACACCTCATTGAAACAACTGAATTGAGTCAATTTGGATTTTACGAGTATAATGCGTGTAATTATTGTTATCAGTAAAATTCAAAATATTGAACAAAAACATATGATAATAGATAGTCCGCGCTTTACTTGAAAAATGCATGTTTGAATCATTAAAATTGAGTCAGATAAGCAATTATACTGTCAATAACTGTAAAGGTTATTGATATTTATATATTATATTGTGTAATACGAATTAAAAAAATAATATGTCAATAGAATTACATAAACGCGTTACATAATGCATGTATATCACAATCGGGGATATACGGACATAATATAATCAAATCAAAATATTAAAATATCGTACACATATTCCATAATCCATGGTCAAAAATATTTGTTTTATGTAGGTAATTTAAATAGACAATAGTAAATAGATACCTGATCGAAGCGATGTTTGTTGAAGTTGAACACGTTGAGTGTCTTGTAGTAAGTTACGTGCGTTGCCCGTGTAGCCTTTTGTGTCAAGTTTATTTTTGTAGTTAATTACAAAAGAGTATTATAGTTTCGTTAATAATTAAATGGCGTAAGCAAAATTGTATTATTGTAATACTATTTATACTATATTATAGGTTATTGGTTTTCAAGCTGGTTAAACATTTCAACTATTCGTCCAAGAAAAAAATTATAAAAATAAATTTAATAAAAATTAGTTAGCCCATCAAGCACACATTTATAATTAAATGTATATAATTATAATTCAAAACAATTTTGTTCATTGAATTATTTAGTGCAAAAAAAAGGTCAGTGTTCCGTGTTTTTGAAGAGCACGGTGTGACATATTTAGTAAAAGTTTGAAAGTGTGAACAGCGATGCTCAAAAAACAGCCCAGGGAAACGATAATAGGCAACCGCTCCACGAATACCAACCAGCCCCAAGCAGACTGAAATCAAGGAAAATCTTTTTAAAATCTACAATAGAAATCACAAGATCACTTAGATATGAACGACATCGAAGATGGATAGCGTTGAACCAAAACAATAATTTTAAAGTAAGACCAATGGAAAAACGTCCACACCTGAAGATTTGGCGGAAGCAACTGAAGCGGTTATACAAGTAGCCAATCAATAGAGTAAAAAGGAGTATAAAAAAACAAAACAAAGCATTTATATCATAGCCTGGACACGATACGAAGAAGAACACATCACTAACACTATACGATTTTTCGTTGTACATCGTACAGCTTGAGTTTACAACAGCTGCCAGATACTCGGACTATGCGCTGCAAAGAGATGCACGACGCACCTGATGAGTTTTAATTTATTAATCTTGGTTTGTCACCACAATGATCGACATCTTGGTTCGCGAACCACTTCACACCAAGATTACCACAACCGTAGTTCCATCATTAATTTTCATATCCATGCAATCCGGTGGAACATTGCGTTCGGACATATTATTTTTGCCTCCGCGGTAGGTACCTACTCTACTATCGATGTGGATGGCATCTAGATATCGGTCTTAGAAATAAACCAAAATGTTGGGCATCGAACAATACTGTTTCATATGGACGATAAAAATAGGCTGCACGTATTGCGGTCATAGCCAAGTTATTATGATTTAGTGTTATTGACGACATATTAATATAATTATTATACAATACTGAACATACGTTTAAGAAAACGACACGTTTAATAAGGGGCAAAAAATAAGTGAAATGCTAATAATATTTAAACCCTAGTTAGGTATCCATTTCCATGGCGACAAACTTTGTACAATATTGTAACTGTAATAGGAATGAAGTTTAATTCACATTGTACCTATTAGTAAAGTAAACTGTGTTAAGAAATGAAACGCTTAAATATTATTTATTTTGGGTGACTATTTATTTTATTGTTTGGTAAATACTTTGTGAATGGTAATTGCAAATTTTAATTGAAAATTTAAACACAAAATGTCGTGCCAACGTGATATTTTTAATTTTGAGATTTTCTTAGGTAAGATCAATATGATACTCGTTCCCGAAATTTGCTGGACTATCGTTGAAAGTTCAGATGGATTGTAACGGAGTAGCCGTCACCACATAAAAACGGTCCTTTTCAGGACCACCAATCAGCGGACAGTATGCTAGCACAAGTCACACAAACTAACGTTAGGGACAATAACTAGGCCCCAAATAACAGCACAACAAAAACAATAGGAGCTACATATAGGGGAGAGTCAGAAGAATCTAACGACACCCTCCCCAAGTCAACAACCCCAAAATTGAATAAACTACAGGACTTCCCGTACAACTAGTAAACACTACGATACACGGCGGCAGTGGATAATTTACTAGTTGGTAAGGCAGACCGCTTATATACCGGACGTTTCCACACCATCGACACGGTCTTCAATATCTCTTCATACCTTCAATACCTACCAAAGAACGAAGAAACGAAGACCCGAAGACCACCAGCACAGCAGTCCAGCCGAAACTACAGAGAAGTGACCGATGCGGCGGCGAATACACTCAATCGACGAGCGTTCCTGCCCACCGCTACAAACGAAACCATCGACACAGCGACGAGTACCCTCGTTATACGGAGTGGCAATCGAAGATTACGACGTATCCACATAGCGCCATGGACAACATCCTCAGCGTAGTGGCGAAGCGCTTATTGTACGACACGGCAACCGACGAGCGGCGGATTCCCGTTCACACCACGGGCGGAACCAGACACACCGCGGCGAAGACTCTCGTTATACGAGACGGCAACCGACGAGTTCCTGACTACCCCGTCGTCGACATAATAGCAAGAACATTCGCTAAGTAAGGTGATATCTGGTGTCAGCTAACAGGCACATCACCATCAGCGTTGCCAACGCATTCACGGTCGATCTACCATCGCAACCAGTCGAAAACGGTTCTTATCAGAACCACCAATCTGACCACCCACCCTCGGTGTGCCTGCTAAGACATCACTGTGAGACGGTATCAATCGAACACGACTTGTACAAGACCGTGGGAGAGCGATCCCGACTCATCCCTTTCATTATTATATAATTATTATTCCAATAAGTTAGAAACCCCGACATTTGTATATTAAGTCGCACCTCTACAGGTCTGATACCGCCCGTTGCGGTTCGCTTCTGTAAGTCAACCGCTCGGCCCAGAAACTAACTCCCTTCCAATTGAATATATATAATACACCTCACAATAAACAGACGAAGTTGTACATAAAAAACAATCACGTGTACAATTATTTACGATCACGGGACGTCGGTAATCGACGAACCGTATCAGGATTTCGATTCAACGTGTCATCAGGTTTATTATTAATATTTCATTTTCTTTGAAATACCTTTTGTTGAATTTAACTTCTTATGAAAGTTTATATTTTCTATTCGTGCATGTGCCCCGTATCATCCTCATTAATATCCAACCAAAGTATTTATTTTATTTCTGCCGCGCCATATACCATAATATAGTCGAAAAGTTTGCGTTCCGTACCACGGTAATTAATTGGAAATAATTGGAGAAAATATTTATGAACATTTCCAGCGTACGATTTCACGTATCCTTCTCACAAATGTTTTTGATTTTATTGTACATAAAGAATAAAATGTGAATAATTCCAGGAACACAATATAGTATAGAAATGTACAGTGAGTTTAGTCTCTTGTACTAAAAAAATAAAATAATATATGTGTTCACTCCTTTTTTCCACGAACTTACTTTTAATACTCATTTTAAAACGAACAAAATTCAGTCTGAGTATTATAAATAAAAAAATAAAAATAATAGTTTAGGAATATAAATCATGGTAAATTGTAATTGAATTTGCATGGCGCAAGTACCTCAACTATTGACATTTATTTTTTGATAAAGAAATAACAATTTTAACAAAAGGGAAGGCTTTTAAATTGGCATATTATTTATCATAACTATTTTATTACAAATTTTCAGTAGAATAAAATAACATGAACAATATTTTCATCGTTATTGAGAAACGTAATATCAAATCCTCAAATAAATGAAACGAAATGTTAAAAATTTAATTACGTAAACATTTAATAATTTTATGTGGGATCATTATTTTAAAATATATTACTATACTAACATTTGATGTATTTGGCTAAAAAATATAGTTTCAGTTTCGAAAGAAAAACTAAACGTCTCAAACAATTTATTTTATTATCAAAATTATTAATTATTTCTGTTTTTTTCTATGACATAATGACATAAATTACAGTGTAGGCACCTATGTTATATTTGTGCACGTTCCCATAACAATTGTGTTTTAAATTCTATAAAATATAATTTTTAGTTGATAGTATATTCCTCGTATAATTTTAGACGTAATGGATCCGGAAAACTCTAGGTTTTGGGTTTTTGGAGTACCTATGGTACATTATTTTTATACGGATATTAAATACAATTTTTAATGGAATAAAAGAATGTTTCAAAAATTATATTATTCCCGCGAGAATGTGAAAGTTTTAATGGCTTTTTATTCGTGACATTTTTTTTACGCCAAGTAGTAGCTGTGCATTGGGGTTTATGGAAAATTACCACGTTGCCCTTAAACGAAATATACAGTGACCGCGTACACAAACACACATCTATGTGCCAACTAACCGACAACTCAATGTTATTAAGAACGTATACGTGCCAAGTTTAATAAAATTCCGAGGTCTGATTTACCAGACTTTTTTCACGTACGTTGCCTCATATTATAGTTCATACAGAATAATAAAGGGTTTTATGCTCTATAGTCTATATTGTATTCCCGATAACAATCAAGGGGCGGAATTCATTGAATAATAATAAAAAGAAAAATATTTTTTTATGTCTATGAATTGTACAATGTAAGATGCTTACTACGTTTTAGCCGGCGAGTATAAAATAAATCCAATTTTCTTGTTTGAAGATTATAACGTTAAATCACGAGTCTGCACGATTAAAGAAACGCATAGCTAGCAAATTTAGTCAGCTGCGGATCGGTAATGATAATAATAGGTAATATAATGAATTCCTACCACCAGAAGGCAGTTTACTATAAAAGCCGAAAACCATGTTGACTTACTTAAAGAATTAAATTCTAATTTTATACTGGTTGGTGGTTATTAAATTAAGCGTTATTAGTTATTACCTATTTAAATAATGATTGCGTGCGTATAATACGATATAAAATGTTAACAGTAAACACGTATGTTGTTTGTATAGTTTAATAACATACTAGGTAGATATAAGAGTTCTACAATCTCTCGCATTATCCTATACATTAGAAGAACATTAACATAATTTCATTAGCTCCGGGCATAAATCGTCTGCCCGCGGATGCTCACTCGCCTTGTTCCAGATCTGGGCCAAGGATCGTTGTTGGTTGTAGCTATATCTATTTATTCAATGTTTACATATGTCATATATATATTTTTAAATCCCTTGTGAAGATTGCTTACGAACCTTTACAAAAAAGTCTTACCGGCGATCACATCCACTATTTATGTAGGAATAAAAAATGTCAACAGGCATGTCTAAAATATGGTATACCTAAACAATTCATTTTAACAGGCTGACTTCCGTAAAACTCGTGTTTATCAGTATACTTATTAAATATTCTTTGAACTCAACAGTTGCGAGTTGTAAAATTATACAGAAGTTAAAGATTGTTGAACGTGAAACATCATATTTAGACAATATAGACATTTCTTAGTGCGGCAGATTTATAAATAATGAGCTAATAATCATACCTTTGAAATACTGCAACTTCCTGCGTTGTTCGAAATTTTTGGTTTTACTTTTCTCCTCCCCGTACAATTTACTATTACAAATTCTACGAAACTGGCAAACACAAAGCACATACAAACTCCGTCCCAAACATTCATAGCAGTCAAATTAGCTACGTCGGGCAATGTCCGGCGGAAACTGTTGGAGGTCGTAAAATAATTCAACATTGTCGTAACGCCTAAAAATACGTAAATTAATATTTGATTTAGTATTATAATTCAATGTGAAATCATGAAATAATATAAAAATAAAAAAATAATAATGACCAATAATTGTCCTTGCTGGTACTGCGTCCCATTCTAGGAAAAATGTGATAAATGATGAGGTGACTAAAATTAACCCTGGTATGAAAATCGTAGCGAAGTAAAACGTCCTATCTCTACTAAATATCAATTCCACTTGTAAACAACTGTAATTACCTGGAATATGTGTATATATATTTAAAAAAAAAAATGTTTTATTTAAAATTTTGATTACAGTAATACGTTACTGCATTTAAAGTGAAACACGACAACACGAATACAAATTTAAAATAAAAACAACATACAGTATAATTTAATATAAAATAATAAAAAAAATGAACTGAGATAATAATAGTGAAATAAAACCTATTATAATTAATCATATTAATATTATATTAAGCGTATGCCTAATAATATGTTGTTTAAAAACGTTTTATATTACCTCTCCAACTACCAGTAGAAGCACATTCGTAAGTTCGATTTCGTTCCAAGTAAGCATTTGAAGTTTTCAGATTAGGCGACTTCATTAAAACAAAACTATCGTCTTTCCAGACATACTTTAAATCAGACTTCTCATACGATACTGTGAAAAGAAAAGGTTTAAAATTAAAAAAAAAAATAGTTGAGAAAAATTATTATTTATTTATACCTACCTACCGCCAATCGATTAAAATCACCGAATTCCAACAACATTTATCTTATGCAAGCACAAACATCATTAAACCATCACAGATTATATATAACCAGATGGTGCACTTCTGCATTTACTAAACTCAGTAGGACTACATGTGAGGAATAAATTATTGTACAGCTTTACTATAACTGTTGTATCAAATAATATGACGATGGCTAGGAAGTAGGAATATGGCGCGAGTGCTAAATATCAGTGATGCGCACAGTTAACGATCAATAATATTTCTCATAAAAACTATTTTTCTCTCTTATTGGTCATACTGATTCGAGGTATGTTTTGATCACGGTTGTAGATATATTTTAAACCGTGGTTTTGCTTTATTGATATTTTTCAGAATTACATGACTTGAATAGGAATTACGAAGTGCACTATCTGGTTTTATAATCTGTGTAATCAGCAAAGTAACAATTATTTTCAATAACAAGCAATAAATTATAAAATTTAATATGATATATATTTTCACAAATATCACAACTAAATTAAACACTTCGTCGAACTCCATGTAAAAAATGGCTAGGTAAGTAAAAAAAAAAATCGGTCATTTATAAGATCTTTAAGCACCATAAAGATGTGATATATTATTATCATGAACAAATGCTAAGTAAATTGAATTTATGTACATTTATTTTGTTTCAATAATTTGTTAACTTGGCGATAAATTATATACTATTTATAGTTTATATGATACGAAATAACGTGAACAAAATAAATAAAATGCATTAGAACTGCAGTATAGTAATGGACAAATCTATACTTGTCTGAATAATTAAACTGTTGAAATAAAATAAGTGTACTTTATTCAATTTACTTAGCATTTTTTCATGACATCACATATTTATAGTGTTTAAACATCTTATGAATGACTGATCTTTTTTTACTAAGCCTTATTTTTATGGAGTTCGACGAAGTGTTTTTTCAACTCCACTTTCGATATAATATACACTGTAGAGCCGGTGCTATTATTTTATTGTTTTAGATTCTGAGTGGAACGATGAATGTATTGATTTTACAATGATGTGTGCTTTTATATTTTTATTTTTTTTTTATTTTTTTTTGTGTCTGTGTACACGACAAGTAGTCGAAATAATGCTTCGATTTTCAACTTCAGTATCTTTTTCGATTGGAACGTGAATATCGTTGGTGCATTGGGGAGTCAAAATTTAAAATTCCCAGTAATTTTCTAAAGCGCCAAGAAAAACAAAAGAAAAATTAAGTAAAAACGGGACTTTTTACGCGAAATCGATTTTTCACAAAATTGAATTTGGTTTTTGTTGTAACTTTAAAACAAATGACCGTAGATACATGAAATTTTCACTGGTTGTTTATATTTTCATTTTCTATACATCATAACATTTTCCAAATATTTTGAGCTGTTTACGGACATTGTCAGTTTCCATTTTTTTTTAGTTTTTTTTTTCTATAAATATCAATAAAATTTTATCTGTTGGTTGAAAAAGCTTGAAAATGTAATAGAAGGCTCCTAGGTTATTGTTTCAAAGGCAAATTAAAAAAATTAAAAATCCTTAGTCACAGTTTTTATTTATAAGCATTTAAAGTTCAAATCTTGACAAAATACGGAAAAATCACGAAAATTAGCAAATTATTTTGAGTTGAAAATTCATAAAAATTTTTCTTTTTAAATCTAAGATTTGAAAATGTAATACAAGATTACCCATAAGTTTGTCTACCTTTATCAAAAAAAAAAAAAAATGTCTACAAACATATCAAATTAAATTTTTATGAGGGTTTGAAATTCATATTTTTACAACATTTGATATTCATTCGATTTCTCATGTAACGATTTTCTTATTTTATTGTAATTAAAAAACGAATTACTGTAGATACTTGAAAATTTCACTGAATGTTTATATCAGCATTTTCTATACATGACAAAATTTTTAAAATAATTTGACTCTTTTTGAGCTGTTTACGGTCATTGTCAGTTTTCAATTTTTTTAGTTTTTTTTTTTCTATAAATATCAATAAAATTTTATTTGTTGGGAAAAAAAGCGTGTAAATTTAATACAAGGATCCTGATATATTTTTACAATAGCAATTAAAAAATATTAAAAATACATGGGCACAATTTTTTTATAAGCATTTAAAGTTCAAATTTTGACAAAATTTATAAAATTTATAATTTAATAATTATTTTGTAGTTAAAAATTTATAAAATGTTCAACTTTTATAGCTAAGGATTGAAAATTTAAAACAAGGCTCCACGTAAATAGGTTATATATAAATTACTTCATGCACAATAATATCATCAAATATACTTAGTAACATCATAGTCTGACTGACCGTTTTCGCTCAGAATCGTTTTTCTCATACAATGATATTATATCATTGAATTCAAATTTAACACCATCCATTACAGTGACCCACTTGTAACCTACTGTACAGAAGAGCGACATCCACTTACCCACCTTTTTCATCATTTTTTTACTTAGCTCACGCCACGACCGTGATCGACCAAGTCAATAGATATGAATCGGTATTGTTTTCGTACTAACTTAAAACCAAGATTTTAAACATATTTTAAATAATACTTTACACGTATTTAATATGAATTATTTCGTTTTTGTTGATCGACCGTTAAGTGTAATGAGTACCCTCATGCATTATAATAATAATTGAAGATATTTTTATCCGACACGCATGTTACTTATTAATTTATTGTTATTATTAATTCTTGTACTTACTGCTTTCCATGGAAAATGTACACAGTGGTTGATCGAATGGGAATATGTTCATCGACCCTTCGCATACCAACATCAGATGACGTCTATGGAAAAATAAAAAATAATAGTAATTTTAAATCTTTATCAAGAAATTATTTAACAAAAGTATAATATATATTATTTTATTTGTATACAGCGGGAGAATATTAATTATTTCGAATGTTTTAACATACTACATACCTATTTTAAATTTTATTTATGGAAAATGTAATATACGTAAGTACATTAAATTAGAATATATTATTAAATTGCCCTTATTTATTTCTCTGAGAATTTTTAATATGTATATTTTAATTTTCAACTGTATAGTCTGAAGCTGAAAAGTTTTAATAAACTCTTGATTTATAAATATTGAAAATTCTACGAATAAATGTAAGTACCTAACGTAATTAATAAACGTGTAAAATGTTGACGAGGTGGAAAGTTGCACGTACCTACTACGCATTTTGCAAAGTACTCATTACCCTTCTCTTAGCTAAACATAAAAAACTTACTCATTAAAAAAAAACGTTCGTTTGATATTCACTATTCTTTTTTAATTGTTTTTTTGAAAATATTCCGATTCAAATTTTTGAATTAAAAACATAAGCTACGAAAATTAATTGTCACAATAGATATTTCTTGACGACTATTTCCCTACCAATAGGTTATTGAAAAAAGAACAACAGTACAAAATATTTTGGAATTACGTTTATCAGTTTCCAAAAACTAAATTTTAAAAATCTAATTTACATTTTCGTGCCTTACGAGATAGTAAACTGTTGAAAGTTTGGCTACATTATATAATAAATAAGCCATAAAGGCTGCCATTTTGCTGTAAAGTGTTGTGATAAAGCTCTTCAAGCGGAAAATGTGTTTTGAGTGATACTGATTATCGTTTTTTTTTTTTCAGTAACAAAATATATAACATATTATTTTATGGCATTTTTCAAGTTTTAAATCATTTTCTACAAATTGTTGTGCATTTATTTATTGTTATAATAAAACAAAGCTCTCATCGATAAGATTACATGATGGCCAGATTGTACTACTGTGTTTTAGATGTTATAAAATACTCTTTAATCGCCAATCTCATAATATCTTCAAATTAAAAAGACAATAACAATATTTCTATTTTAGTTTTCATAATTTCTTCTCTTATTGAAGTATAATTTAAAATACATTTTTTAATTTTAAGCTCCTATACATTTTAAATGTATTTTTTTAGATTTTTAAGTAATTTTCATTATGTATGACTTTTTGTGGTTTTTAGCTCATTCCAGTCCTATATATATATATACGTATAAGTACCATGGATATATATATAGATCTTTACAACTTTACCTGGTTGTGTACTCAACTCGGCCGTCATTGTACACGTTCAAAGTGAACCTTATAGGCCGCTGGCTCGGCTTAAAGTCACCGTGCATGTGAAAGTTCGTGTCAGGCAGCCATATGTCACCCTGATGGTGAATGCCGTTCAGAACGCTGAAAGCTGTCTGATTTGGATACTTCAGTCTTGAGTCGTACCACTCTTGTTGCAGCAGAAATTCGATGTCATATTTCTGCAACAAATGACGTGCGGAATGATAAGTACAACCAAAACTATACATTCTCACCTATACGGCGCTTGACTTATTAAAAAAAATATCATTCCTTGGCACATTTGTACACCTCTCACTGCCCTAAAAAGCTTTGTCACAAATCATCGAACATTTCAGATATAAAACGCGCTTTTTGAACATAATAAATAGAATACTGGTATATTATTCTGTATCAACGATAAAAATATAAACTTTTCATGTTGATGAGTTTGGTCGTTTTACGACTTTCGTATCATAAGTCACTTCATTTGACTAATTCCACGGAATAATACATTTTAAAAACAAACGAATAAATAAGTGGCATTTTTCAAATTGTTTTAACAATCTTAGAAAATGGAGCGTTAGAATGCTAGCTATAAAAACATCATACTGACGCGTCTCAAATAAAACAAAAATAGGGATACGCAAAAATATCTCTGCATTTTTCTCAATTTTTTTCAGTTCTCCCGCACGTCCTTACCATTAGTAAAACACTGCATCTACCTATACACAGTCTTGAGTGAGTCGTTAATTGCACATACCTGCTGTAAGTATGTTATATTATACACGTCGTAAGTACACCGGTCGGTCGTGTTTTATAAATAACGGAAAATATCATACGTATAAATTATATATTATGTACGTCGTGTATAATGCGATGATAGTGCCGACGGGGCCATTATGCAAATTATTCCTCGGGGTGCTAAAACGCACTAAATGACTCGACTACTTGGCAAATGGCCCGATTTTGGGCTATGGTGACGGTAGACGAACAGTTCATCAGTGTTTAAAGCTCGCATGTTATAGGAGTTTCCATTGTCCAACGTGCAGTTTAAAAACGTAAAACACCGTATTCACGAGAAGCATATAAACCATTTCAACGCTGTTGTCGAACAGAATTAAAACGAAGGGTTACACACTTACACGGAAATAGCGTGTACGCGCGTCGTATTTGGATTTGATTCAGAATCTATGTATTTATGCATATAAACTACCCCCACCACCGTCGACAAATGATATTATAGACGACTTTATAAAAAACTTGTTACCAGAGATATGGATAATGTTTTATAGCTTAAACTATAGACCGTATTATGTTTATTTTTCGGTTCAGAAATATTTTTTCGACACCATCCAATAATATTATATTAGTTATAATTTATTAATATTTTCTCACCAACACAATTTAGTTATGATTATTATTTAATTTAAATAAATTGTGAAAAACGCTAACTACCTAACTATTTATTGTAGAAAATATGTTAAAATATTTTTACGACTGTGAGCCAGAAGGTCGATTGGTGCCCCTCCATCTACGGTCAGACAATTTCCCACACCCATATAAGTTCCACCTGCAGTGGTAATAGCAGTTATTCTCATTCACTATTGTTTTTTTAAGAATACTTTTCCGTAATAGAAGAATTAGTGAAAAAATAAATAAATTATCACTATTATCAGATATTACACTAAATGATGTGTTTACTAAACTTTCAAGTTTTGACCGACTACTTGGTAACGAATATTTATAGTTAGGTGATTGGCTGTTTAATACGCTAGTTCAGAAAATTACGAGAAAAAAACCGTTCACTGTAATAACAGCTCTAAATTATTGTTTAGTATTCACAATACAGCTACTAAAATCGCTATATATAATAATGGTTCATTATGGGTTAAATTTAAATTTTATAATTTATGCACTAATTTGATATGGTATTTAATATAGATTTATGGTAAGTATCTATACCTTCATTTATGAAACAAAAATACAAAATACCACATTTACCATACGGTGTATAGTCATTTTAATTTTATATAATATTATGAAAAATGTCCAAATCGTGTATCTTAATAAATATTAAAAAATAAAAAATAAATAATTAGTAATTTACCAAACTTGATTCATCAGGGGATGACAATGTAAATAACACTACGCTGACATTGACTATTGAAGGACCTGTAAAAATATAATAAATTATAATAGTATTGTTCTTAAATATTTAATACGTCTTATATAATTCAAGTTAACTCGAAAAACTTTTACTCCCTTTGAGGTTAGGTTAGGGTTAGGGTTAACTCGATTCTCGAATAATACATCTCTCGAAGCTATTTTTTTAATCTCCCTTCGGCTTCGAGTTATGGTGACTCGACTGTACTTGATAATGTACTTTAGGACCTTAAGTACCTACCTATCTACCTAATAATATTGTTGTACAGAATATTAATTTTAATTTTCGACATCAATTTAAAAACCAATTTTAGTAAATATGTACAGTTAAATTTAGTAGGAACTGTAATTTTGATGAAATATTATGCGCTTTAAAGTTTAAACTGCACGGTAAAAAATGATTCTCAATAAATCTTAGTTTGTGACAAATCAAATCGAATATTATAAATTAATTTTAGAATTACTTTCATGTCGTAATCACACTTATAATGTTGTTCAATTTGAAATACATGCTTAAATGGTAAGGGTAACAGGTATTGCAAAACTGCAATAGCTTACACGAGTCTGAAAAATGTATTTATTCGAGGAAAATATAAAAATAATAGAAGCTCTTAGTGTGAGGTCATCTTGCAACTACACCCAACTGAATTATTATTAAATCTTAAAAATAAATTTAAATTAATAATCGTGTATCAGGTGTGAGCGTGTGACGTGTGACATTATATTATAATCTTAGGTACATGTAGCGCTGTTACAACTTTATAATTTAATTATATTTGATAGCGTGATAAGCTATTCGTCTTGTTCACATTTGCAGATATGATGAGTTAATCTTTTAAAATACTCGTACAATATGAATAAATAAATGATGGAATATAATATTTAAACCTACTAATGATGAAATCATAAATACATGTATATTGTCTAAAATTATCAATTAGTATAATGCATTCAGAAGCCAAATTAATAATGGTTAATCGTATTATGCATTATGTTTGAATTAATCGCACGGGCGATAACATAGTAATTAATATTGTATAGGTATTAGATAGGTATCTAATAATAATTTGGTAGTATAGTCTGTTGTTGCGCCCACTTTGTGTTGGTATAATATTATTGTGGTGGGTTGATCGTTATTTTTGTATACCCAAATGTTTAAAAAAATCATCTGCTCGAAAATCATTCGTGTGATCAGTTCGAGTGGTATACATTTTTTACAACAACTTTGTGTGTAGGCACATAATATTTTGTTATCCACCTCGATAATAAATAATAATACAATTAATATTATTTAATATTTCTATTACGGTATCCGGTTCGTTGCACAGATTGTATGATGTAACTTAATCATCTTTTTACGTTTGACTGGCTATATAAATTCGTTAAAAGGTACAAACTTGTATGAGTATAATGTAATATTTATAAATAAAGTATGCGTTTAACTAAACTTTTTGACAGCTTATATAATTTCTGCAGAGGGGAAATACACACCTATTTAAATTATTAAACTCGTAATCATAATTAACATTTTATGTTATATCATGAGTATGAGAACTACAGTATTGGCTACAGTAAATGGATTAAAAATGTATGTTTCTCTAACTAAATTACGATTTTCAAAATTATTTATATTAAAATCGATCGTGACCAAATTTAAAATGTACAATCTACTTACAAGTTACAACTAACTAATATTTTGAATTAAAAAGTAATAATAATTTAACTAATTCTGTAATTAAATCATTGAGTTTCGTCTGTATAAATTGTACTAATTTCAAATTTCAAAAACGTGAAAACAATATATAATTATTATAATATACTTACCATATGACGGTGGTAATAGTCGCTTGTCATAAATGTCGGTATTCAATAGATGATCAAGTATATGTTTGTCCGATTTTCCATTTTCAAATCTAAACACAATGTATACATTTTTATCAGTCTACTTATGTCTAAAACAACTTAATCGATTGTTGAATCCTTAAATACCTATGTATTATTTAAAGGATAAAAGAGCCATATGCAAATGTATTAAATACCTAATAAATAAAAAAAAAATTAATAGGCTGCTTTTGAATGAGTTTTAATTATTTTATAAAGTCAATGTAAGATACTAGGTAGTATAGCGTTATACTTTTGAGATTATTATGTGCGTGGGCTTTGGGTACGTAACTAAGTTATTCTCCAAGTTGTACAGGTTGTAAATTGTAATATTAAATTTGAAACAGATTTATTGCAAATACATTCTAATAACTAATTCCATTGGTATTATTAAAGAATAGATAATGACTGTAATTTAAGAAACCTGAATTAATAAAAGTACTGTTTTCGATAAATTATTGACAGGTACTTATATAAGAGATGTATCAAAAAAAGTAACACAAAATCACTATAAACTCATTAAACCGTCCTTGCTCTAATAAATATAATACAAAATTTAGATTGTATAACTGATACAACAAGAAGTAGAATACATAAATAGTAATTTTATTATTATTAAATTGGCCTGGCGCGGCGCAGTGGCTGAAATTAATCACGCGACGTGATTGAGAGTAAGCAACAGCCGCTGATACTAGTTCCTGGATGGGTGACCACCATGTCACCATGATGGGCTATAGCGGCAAAAACCTTGTCACACTTATACATGTTGCCAACCACAACCGTACCAACCGTTCCAACTCTACCAATCGTAACCCCTACAATAGATAATGGCCATAGTTGCCGGGCTCTAGACCAATAAAAAAAAAAAATTAGTTTCCTTTAAATATTATTATATTAATTTAAATTGTTATCATTCCAACGATAGATATTCCAAATAATTACTATGTTAGTATATTTAGTTATATATTTTCTAATTAACTCAATTTTTAATTGTTTTCTTTTTTTTTATAAAATATATTGAATATCCTAGAGGTAAATTACTATCCATTAAATTTCAAAACTATAAAATAGGTAAGTATCATGAAATATGATATGAACAAAATTATAAGAATAATTGTAAATTGTAAACGTAGTGGTCTCAAAGACATTTGAATTTATTATCTTTTTGGAAGAAATAGCAACTGAGTATGGTGATATTCCATTACATTGTGATGCAAGTAAAATGGCTAAGTGCAGTAAATTGTTTAAAGTTGTTTTTTAAACCAAGAAAATAAATTATGAAATTCCTTAAAAATATATTTTTTAATTCTTTTTCTTTACTTATACCTACTGATTAAAAAAAATTTTAATTTTAACATTAACATCAATCGTTAAAATAAACATATAATAATACATGATCATCATAATTATCTTCATAGTATTTGTATGATAATCACATTTTTAAATGATATAAATTACAATTTACATTTATAGGTACTTAAAAAAATGTTTTTAATTTAATATTACGTTTATGTATTTATTAGTAAATTATCTTTTTTTTTTACTATTATATTAATTTTAATGTATATATTAGCCCGTAAAATTCAAAAATATGGACTATAATAGTATTGTGTTGTATTAAGCTATATATTAAAATAAAATTGTTCTTAGTAGGAGAATTAAATTTTTTTTTGATTATAATACCATTGTAATAATATGATATTATATATAGGGTGATACTGATAAGATGATTCACCAAGTATGTATAACCTCTATTTTCCTTGAATAATTATTTTATTCAAATTCTTTTTAGAATTTTTAAATTTAAAAATCCAAATTCTTGAATTTTTTTTGTATTAGGTTTTTATTTAAACACAGTTTTTGTTACTATGGATTCATCATGATATTCACCCATCCAAGAACTAGTAGGAGCGGCCGTTGCTTACTCTCAATCACATTGTGTGATTAATTTCAGCCATTGCGCCACGTCGAGCCACTAAAACTAATTTAATAATACCTATCAAAATTACTATTTATGTGTTCTACTTCTTGTTCTATCAGTTATACAATCTACATTATACTACTTAAGATATTTTCTGACTTTCTGTGGTGATACAAACTTCTGTTTTCAATCGAGGACCCTGTTTTTACTGTAAATTATTTAGTGTATAATTTTTTTTTTAAATAATGAAATATTAAATTCAAAATTCAAACGAATATTTTCTCATTAAACCTAGGTAGTATTTAATATTAATTATACATGGACCATATTTTATACAAACTATTAATATTGATGGATTAATATTAATTGCTAAAATATTCAACTCATCATAGCCCATAGGCACCATATTTTCCAAACCCATTATCATGGACCTGTATCCTTAGTACATAAAGTTAAATAACTCAAAAATTAAACATTGGAATTTCGATTCTGATGTTTAAAAATGTCCAAAAAGTTATCAGTTAAATAATTTACATTAGAAACGAGCGGTTCTCATTTGAAAAACAGAAGTTTGTATCTCCACAAGGACAGGGTAACCTTAAGTAGTACTAAAAATCTCATGAACTTGAAAGTCTAAGGGGATGAGAATTCTTGGTGAATCACTCTGTATATTTTATAATAATATACACGAATTTAAGGTATTTTAAATTGTATTCATATATCGATCTAAAATGATCAATATTATCAACGATTAATAAAATAACACATCTGTTGATAACCATTGTGGTCAACAGCAGAAAATATAGAATGTATTATCTACTATAAACATTTAATTTAATTTAAAACGTAACATATAAATTTGTAATTACTTACTTGTATGGTACTTCTTTAGGCTGCGCTGATTCTGAATATTTCAAAATTGATACGCAAAGTATAGATACATACAGTAATTTGGAAAAGTTCATCGTGCTAAAATAACAAGTAAAAAAAAAAATTACTTATAGATCAAATTTATATAGTTCTTAATTAAGTTTTTGGTAAAACGAGTATCTACATCACATTATTATAACTGTGATAACTATGCATGAAATACTTCGTTTTTATAGTACACTCACGTTCGTATAATTATTTCATGTACCTATTATATACACATATTAAATTTAAATTATCAGTCTGTAGACTGCAGTTATTGATAAATTATGAGACACACGAATTACTCAAAATTCTTAGAAACGACGAGACTATTTATCAAGCGTGTTATCTATTACCACAAGTAGAATATTATTAATATACCAGAACACTTATTATACAACTATATATGATCGTAACGAAAAAGTATTATATTTTAATCAATCAGCTGCTAAATATTTAAAATTAGTGTAGTATTAATTATAGTTTAGGTAGGTACATAAATCAGCACATGATAAATACTCGGTCTATTTTGATATGAATATGCCAATTTTATCTCAACAGAATGACAAAACAATTTACACCATAATAACGTTTTTATGTCTACTATATTTGTTTGACTCAATTTATCTAAAAATATTTCATCTTTATTACTGCACAGCAATCATCATTGAATAATCTTGAACGACCAATTGATTATTCTCTGACGTTATTATTTATTTGTATCAACTTCAATCGAAAAACCATATTTCATCATAGTAAATTACTTAAATAAAAATGTATTTACATAATAAAGAACATCTAATTATTAAGAGCCAAATCAACACTCGTTAGCAATAAGTTATAACAATTACAATTTTTCATGATTTTGTATTAATTGTTTACAATGAAGTTAACGAACCATGTTTTATTTTATAATAGAACTTACTTTTAATTGAAATCATTGATAATCCTACTACAAGCCATGACTAATTATTTTATAAAAATACACAAATTTTGTTTTTCCATTATAACATAATTTTCTTTGTGAATTCCGTTAAAACCAACTCTGAATACAAACCATCGGATTTCTATATATATATCATGTCGTATTGTCCTTTACTTTCTATTCACGGACATTTCTTTTCGTAAGTCCGAAATTTTCTCTTAACTATCCTTTCTCTCTATACCCAACTATATTATATTAAACTTTTTAACATATTTTCTTCCCATTATTCTGCGTACAATGATTTCACAAATTTAAAACTCTATCCTACTTTTTTAAATCGTATACATTCATTCATAAATAAGCTATTTTTTGTCTTAATATCTTATATTTGCCATAGGTATAATATAATATTTTATTATATTCATAATTTTTTTTTTTTTTAGGCAAATTTGATTCAACTAAACTATATTATAAAAATATACAAATAGACTTATTTCTATAAAATTACGAGTATACTTACAGGATAATTATTTTAACTAAAAACACTTTTTATTTCAAAAATTATAAACATTTTTAAAAATATTTTTTTTATTTAAATAAGTATTTAATTTTAAGTGATTCAGTGATGGGCAAACCAAGACCAAGACCAAGACTATGACAGCCTTGGTCTTGATCTTGTTCTTGCAGACTCAGTCTTAGTCTTGTTCTTGCAGAGCCAATTATAGTCTTGGTCTTGGTCTTAGTCTAGACAAAGACTTAAAGATCAAAATAGTTTTGCCCATCACTTAAGTGATTACCTACCTACTACGTATTTTTGTAAAAAAAAAATATATTTTTATTTAATTAAACGGTCATACCCATACATTTTTTATTTTTTATTTCAAAGCAGAACATTTTTGTAAGATTTAAATTTTATAAAAATACAATTTGTACGAATAGTAAACAAGTTTTAATAGTAGGTACCATAGATAATACATAATGTATCAGGCCTCACTTGCCTCATCCCCAAAACCACCACTGATAAAATGTATTACATGATAAACATGTAGACATTGCCCTTATCACAGAAACACACTTCACCAAATATACACATATCCTCATACCAGGTTACAAGATAATAAAAGCTAATCACCCTGACAATACAGCGCATCGTGGTGTTGCAATATTTATTAAAAATTCAATACACTTTAAACCACTTTCCAATTACTGTTACGATTATATACAATCGTGTACTTTAATAATTAAACTAAATAACATACCCATTGCTGTAGGTGCTTTTTATTCTCATCCACACCACAATATCTCGAATGCTACGTTTGCAGATTACTTCAATATAATTAAAAATAATTTTATCATAGGTGGCGACTTTAATGCTAAACACAATGATTTGGGGTTGTCGCTCAAATAACACAGGTGACATCGTGTTACATAATTTTGTCAACACAAAAAATTTCTATGTACTCCACCTGGCCCTACCTATTAGTCATCTTCCCTTACAAAAAAAAAACCAATATTTTAGATATATTTATCACTAAAATTTCGAGCAATCTACACTGCCTAACTAAAAACATTTCAGATCTAAATTCTGATCACTCATCTGTTGCACTCAATGTGTCCGCTACTGTTCATGAACGAATTAAACCTCATAGACTTTTTTCCTCTTTAACGGACCATCTTGAATTTCAAAACATCCTTAACCAACGAATCAATCTAAAAGTGAAACTTTAGTCAAATCTTGATATTGACGAAGTGGTTAATAATTTAACTATGCAAATACAATCAGCTGCTAGGGGAAGCCAGTAAGCCACCAAGCCTGACAAGCCACATAATTCTAAAAATAACTAACCATTAAGGCCCGATCAAATGCGCTGCCTAATAGTAGAAAAACGTAGAACTAGAGCTAAATGCAAAGCCACTAGGCTTCCATCTAGTAAATCAGCCTATAATAAACTCGCCAACTCACTTAAAAATATAAATTATATGCACTCGAACAAAAATTACATTCTCTATCTGTCACTGATGGGAGTCTATGGAAAGAAACCAAGCGTTTACTTAAGTATAAAATCGTCTATCCCTTCTCTTGATACTGTTAAATACTAAAGTCTAAACCTCAATAAAAGACTAACTTGGCAAAATCATATAAGAAAAAAAAAGATTAATACTTAATTCTCATTCCCGATCTTTAAAAGTAGTACTCTCGAAAAATAAGTTCTCAACCCTAAAAACTAAATTACAAATATATAAATCTCTTCTGAAACCCATGTGGACGTATGGAATCCAACCATGGGGTTCCGCAAAAAAATAAAATTTAAATAAAATTCAGGCATTCCAAAATATCACACTTCAAAAAATCACCAACGCTCCGCCATATATCTCGAACCTGGCCCTACACAAAGACCTAGGTGTAAAAATAGTAGAAGAAAAAGTTGCTGTTTTCTATAAACGTTTTTATATTAAATTAGAAAACCATGAAAATCTTTTAGTAAAAGGATTACATATCCCGTCACTTCCTGGAAATCCTTGTCGTAGACTTAAAAGAAAATGGTGTAGAGATCATTTAACTTAATCCGATAACAACGCAACTTCCAAGCTAAGTGCTACTAATGGGTGGCTCCTTTTCACGCAACCTCATAATTTTTTATTCTAATCTCACATATACTAATTGTATATAATATGTATAGATTGTATATTTCTTGTAAAAATAAAAACAAATTAATAATTATTTATTATATTTTTTTGTTGTCCGATAAGATAACGCTTGTGCACGACATGAAGGTATTATTATAGGCTATTATTAATATTTATTTATTTCGCAATATGATCACATTTGATCGGTTAATATATAAGTCGCCGACAATGATGTGATGCAACAATAATAATGATAAAAACAAAAATGCAAAAATACAATTGAAAAGTATAGATTTTTATATTATTTTATTTAATAATGTCATTTCAAAAAATAAATTAACAGTAAGTCAAAAAACGGGATTAATATGGGGCAGGCTTGAAATTACGGGACAAAAAGCGTCCTGAGAGAAGTTTGTCAAGACAACAGGACACAAAGCCGAAATAAAGGACAATCCTGTATAAAACTGCATGGTCATTGGTCACCCAAATATAAACTAGTTAAGATATTAGTAGGAACAGAAAAGTGCCACTCAGTTTTGAAAATGCCTTCAAAATAATAAAGTTACAAATAGTAAAAAAATTATTTGAAAAAAAATACATTTTGTTTAATACAAGCTTCAAATTATGTGAAAAAAATGTTAATAGCACGTGCTTTTTAAACAATGCGTGTTTACTACTAAAATAAATCATAATAATAATATATAAGTAATCAAGTAATAGTTATTTTGACATCTGGCTAGCTTTATACACAATATAATATAGATAGGTAGGTTAGGTTAGGTATAAGTGTATAACTGTACCCATAAGATGGTATTTTATTGGTTGGTTTGATTCTCATCTGCATTCGACCCAGTTCTTCGCTCGAAACAATACACGAATAATTATAATATATATTTGTCGTTTCTTCGTGTTTTTATATCACAATAGTTCACTGATTCAAAAATTCAAAATATATCGTCTTTTTTGTTTGGAAACTACGCAATGTAGGATGTGTACGAATAATACATTTGGAATGAGTAACGTTCATGTTATGACGTATTATAGAGAGAAAAAATCCTTTGAAACAAACCACACTTCGTACGCTTTCATATTGCTCATTACACCCGCCAAAAGCCCGTAATTATTATACGGGTGGACGTTCTCTAGAGTTTTTACACTGATGCACAATAAAAAACTTTTGATGTGCATGTTTTTAATTTTTAAATTTTTTTGTTAATAACCGTCACTAGCGAATGCAAATGTGCACATTTTTCTCCATAATGATTCACAATGCATGGTGCATATCACATACATTAAGAATGTAATATTATCGTTCAAAGAACAGAGGCTGAGGTTAAATATATTTCTTATACATACCTATAACTACTCTATATTTTACCTATACCTACTAAAAAAAAACCACTGTAGTCAGGGTTACCAGTTACTGCACTGTAATAAAATATATACGGTCCACGGGGTTCGTGTAGTACTGACGTCATCGCATATTCCAATAATCCAAGTATGACATATACGACTGCGATCAGTTAAGTACTTGTACAATACAACTTATGAGTAGGTACGGTTTGATCATTAGTTTTTAAAATGTAAACACAAAAATAAAAACCCTTGTGAGTTGTGCTTGAGCAGATAAGAATGTTCTCGATTATTTCTCTTAAATAAATTGTACGTAGGTATAACGACTGAAGGTAAATACAACTTATTTTAATAATTTCAACCACCATACAAATGATACAACTATAAATTAATTGTCGTATCAAAATTATTTTAATTATTTATTTTAGACTGTGAGTGGAGATTTTTATTTCAGATTCTATATTGGTTTTACAACAATGTGTTTATTTTTAATTTTAATTGTTTTGTTTGACATCGCGTTTTGGAGCAGAATAGGGTTCTACGTTATTTGATCTGTTATCAAAATATCTTGCAGTATAGTATATCTTGTTAATTATGAGCGATGCTCTTATATATTGATAATACTATTAAACTATTACAATCATTTATTTCGCTAGTAATATTGAAGGTTGGCACTGTATGCTTTCAGCGCATTGCTGGGATGTCATACGACTATTTGGAAATTGATATATTTTTTAAAGCCGGAACAAGAGTTCCATGAAGCAAAAATAGAAAAGGGCATCGCTCATAATTTAAATTTTTTAATATTTGTATTTTATATTATTTTTATATATTTGTTACGTAATTTTAGAAAAATGTAATATACTTTAAATACATCATTTACATCATTTAAATACTTGATAGTTGAATATTATTATTTCAAAAATTGAAAATATATTATACCTATTTTTTAAATGTTATACAATATTAAATATTGATTAGGTATTATTTTCTTTACGGACGTTTATAAGTCAGATATCTTTATAGGATATTTTGGCTCATGATCATTTGTCGTCAGATATAACCTAACATAACCTAACCGGACCAAATAATGGGTCACCATAAATATGGTAATATTCAAATCATTCTAGTCTGCAGTATTGACCTTATAAGTTGCTTATAAGTTGTAATTGCAATTTTTTTTTGAAAAATTTAGTTAAACTCACGAATCTATAAAAAAAACTAATAATATTATAATAACGTTACATCGTAAACTATCCCCAGAAATAGATACTGAGATATTTTGTACGGGTATACCTAGGCAAAATAAGAATCTATGAGCCCATTTTATCATGGTTATCTAATATTTAAATATTTCACAACGTTCTAAATTCATAAAAATAAGTAATATTATACTAGTACTGGTGTACTATGGACTTATCGTCCACTTATTCTTAATGTTTATTTATTACTTAAGCCCAAGTATTTGAATCCTATCAGATTCTTCTGTTTACAGATGATCTAAAATGAGAGTACAAAAGGATTTATATGATGTGTATTACAATCAGATCTCACGTGTGCATGTCGTTAAGTGCTGTGAAACAAATGGTCTCAAACTAATTCTATCAAAATGTGTGTGTATAATGTATATTGTTGTATATTGTATACATAAAACGCTATACATTTTTTGAGTACACAATTAATGAAAATCCTTTCCAGCGCGTGTTTACCAAGTCCAAGATATTTTATTAAATTCTAATACAACTACGTTAATGGACAGCATTTAAGAATGATAGGAATGTTGAGATAAGCTCACAAAAACATAAGTCCTTACGACCTTACTTACAAATAAAAATCATTTTTTTCTTAGACAAAAAGTGTTGTATTAGCCATTAGGTAATTGAAAATATTTACTGATTAAATGAGTTGTTAGATGTGTTACCTATTAAAGTGGGTCGATTTCTGGCTTAAAAAGCAAAGTTATTCATAATATTATTATTTTTACAATAATTAAACCGCTCGAAATTTTTACATCTATTTTAGGTTGTTTATCATCAATACTCCTTAGTCACTTTTATCCTTACTGTATACTTTTTAAACGATTTTGTTTCATGGGTTTCGTAAGGATTTTGTCAAAGGAATTTATTTTATTCGACATCGATATGAGCATATTCTTTATTTTCTTTTGTGTCAACACACATACGATATTGAAAAATACCTATTTCCTTTATCGTGTTATGTTTTTATATTATTTTATTGCAATATTTATTTTAGCTGTTTCGTTTAATACAAAGCTTAACATTTTTTCAAAATATATCAAAAATTATTAAACTATAGTCTATAAGTACAATTTAGGTAATAGAAAATGCATTTACCTTTCAAATTTAAATCTACATGGGTTATATTATAAATGAAATGCTATGTTTATATCAAATTAATAATTTTATATTTTGTTGATATATATTATGTACAAGTATAACTAACATATTTTGGTAAAGTCAATAAACTAATCTTTAAATTATACATTTTACGAGAAAAATAATTAATTTAATTAATTCAATTTTTGTAATAATATTTTTAATTTTAGGTTTAACTATTTTAATTTTTGAACAAACGTGCCAAACAAAAAATCATTAAATTGTATTTAATATATACACAATAGGACAAAACCAAATATTTAGTTATGACCAGGGGAACAAGAGATAACTCGAACCTGATAGTAGAAAACCTTAAATTTCAACAAGTGGCAGATTTCAAATATCTTATAAACCAACAAAATAACATGCATAATGAAATTAAACTAAGGATAACTGCCTCCAACAAGGGTTACTATGCTTTAGAAAAGTTGTTCTAATCAAAACTTCTCTCTTGATAGTCAAAAGAATGCTTATATTCAAGTTTCCTACGACCAGTATTAACTTATGCATGCGAAACATGGTCAACTACAAAAGAAGATGAGGAGAAAATGACTTGTTTTGAAAGAAAAGTGTTCAGAAGGATATATGGGTCTATATTAAAAAATGAAGAGTATAAAAGAAGAACCAATAGAGAAGTACAGCAAATTTATCAAAAACCCAGTATCAATGCGTATCTCATGAGTAAAAGAATCGAATGGGCAGGCCATGTATGGAGGTCAAACGGAACAATAAAGAAAGCTCTGGAAGGAAAAATCGATGGTAAAATGCCTAGAGGTCGCCCTAGACAACGATGGGTAGACAGGGTCAACGACGACCTAAATAAATGTGCTCAGGGAGCAACGGTAACAGATAGTATGGACAAAGATAGATGGAGAAATGTAGTACAAGCACCGAAAGTCCTCCAAGGACCGTAAAAGCTAACGAAGAAGAAGAATTATTATGTATTGACAATTTGACATACATGGGGGATCAGATAATATTTGTCACCTGCTTAGTGTTCAGTGATAATCAACATCTAAAATAAATATAGGTAAAATAAAAGGTACAACTATGATTAGTATATAAATTGTGACTATATACTACGATAAAAAATGTAACTTGTAAGCTTTTCAAATATTTATTAAAATTAATACCTACACTTATTAAGTGTTTATCATAATTTATAGAAGGTTAGGTTAACCTATATTTGTTTCTAGGTACATTTTTATAATCTAAATTTTTTTTTAAATTTATAAACACATATTCTACTGGGTAAAGGTTATTTTTAAGTTGTTTTTACTGTTAGGAAGGGTATGGTTGGTTTGAACACGTGTATGTGTGGCAATAGGATTTGAGGTCACCCATCCGGGAACTACAGTGAAACCGGTTGGTGCACTCAGAATATGTTTTGTGACTGAGGAAAACTATAGCGCCACACCAGAAAACTTTAAATGTTTTATTGTAACTTATAAACTCATAAAATCATAACTGACACAACTCATAGGTAGTACGAATTTGGTTGGATAGTAAAAGTTAAGATAATAATGTGTGCTTATTTCGAATACGATCACATACAGCATTTAAAACCATAAAAATCCGAATTAAAATGGACCAATAAACACGCATAGAAGTGGCATGTGCCGTCTATATACTTATATATAAAAATGTACATGTACCATTGTGCCTATATCATATACGTATTGCTTATTCGAAGTACTTACTACGATATATTATACAACATTCAATATAACTTGTAAGTATATGCCATACCGACATCTGAGCACTAAAGCATATTTTTTTTGTTTCTGCACTTTAAAACACGTTACATATAGGGAAAAAAACAATACACCACGTTTCCATTAGACAGTGGAGAATTGCGGTTCTGAAACATTTTAATAAAATCGATGATAAATTTTATACTTCTCAAGATATACGTAATAATATATGTTTAATACAATAACTACAGTCGAAATGTAAAATAAAAGTGTCTACCTAGACGGATTTAGAAGCAATTCGAAAAAACGGCGTGAATACAATATTATACTTGGAACGCTCATTTTGCCCATTGAGTCAACGCCCGAACGACCGTTTTCATTGAAATATTGTTTCCCAAACGTTAAAAAATGCATTAAACATCGTATCGTTAAACGTGCATGCGTATATTATGTTTGCATATTATATTCCATTCGTTGCAGAAAACCTTCTGGATAAAAGAGAACTCGGTGGGAAATAAGTATAATATATATAAACTCTTTGTGTTCCCAGTTGGCGTTATAATGAACTTTTGAAATATATTTTCATGTACGATGTGTATACCTACCTATACTGTGTACGCTGGTATATTATGCACTCGTCTACAGCAGTGTACTCATAACGACACACAAAGTATAACATTACTGTTTTCGACATTGTTACTGATTTGGCTTTCTGTTTTTTTTTTCAATTCCGTTAACAAAATCCAAAAAAAAAGGCCATGAAAAATCTGCGTTAAATTAATTGGATGTCAAATTGTCAACCGTTATTATAAAATGTTTTACGATTCTATATTTGTGCTAGGTATATAGGTGGTCTTTGATAGTACGGTACGTCAATACATTACCGTAATATATTATGTATTATTGGTTATTGAGAATTATTATTATTTACCGTACTATTGACTTTACGACTTGCCAATAAGCAATGGTAATTGCCAATTTTATTAAATAGGTATATGATAATATCTTAGATAATAATATTATTCTTTATGATATTGATATAACTGATTGTAGGGACGACTTTATAATATTATGCGTATTCAATCATTTTCCGAATATTTTTCATTACAATAATAATTAGTTTTTATTTAATTGATAACCTGTCCCTTGAAACCACAAGACTACTGGAAATATGCGTGAATATTAAATAAATATATATTAATTTACAAAGGTCAATTGTTTTGTTTTTATTATTGCAGCATACAGCTGCCAAAATGTCCTGTACGAACTTTTTTTGGATACTTGAATATGAAAACTTCACCATCACAACCTAAAAAGCAGTTGTCAGTGAATACATCGAGTACAGGTCTCATCGCATATAGATATTTAAAATACCAAATATCGAAATATCAAATACTCTACATAATGAAAGCCAGCCCCAAAGAATAAATTTATATTAAACATCTTTCTGTTGAATGTAAAAGGCAATTAAACATAATATTAATAGCATATTTCCATTTCTTCATTCACCCATACTGTCAGCTATCAACTTACAGTATCTAACTAACTAGTCATTCATAAATAACTATAATTAATTTAATATTATATATGTTTTTATTTGCTTAGTCTCATTTTTAATAATGATATTGACTATCGAAATTTAACGAGTATATATATAATACAATGCAATATAGACATAGTATAATATCAGCTGTATGATATGCATGTGTAATATTTTTTAATAACGTCGTTACTAATTATAAATGCTAACAAAATAACTATTAATTACGAAATTCACAACTATTATTGTGTTTTTTTCAATATAGATTTGATAAAATTTAGTTGATGATTTTTTTTCAGGATGAAAAATACGATACGATATCAATTTCATTCTTTCTAGACTAATCAAAAAGTTAATCTTATGACAAAAAAAAAATGTTAATACTTCATATCTCTAGATCGTATACTGAACAAAATTAATGCGTGGGAGTATAACAAATATTTAAAATGTTGAAGAGCAACCGAATAACTCATAACGAGCATTGTACCGTAGCTAGGAATTTTCAAGAACTAGTAAAAAATGTTAAAACAAATTACTACTTGAAAAAATACTCCTAATGGTTTTCCTTGTTAAAGTAAAATAAATGAAAACAAAAAAGCACGTAACAAAAGTATAAAAACGAAATATATAAATACACGGATCGCTCTGCTTAGAATCTAAAAAAAAAATAATGAAAATATCTGATACAGTTTTATTGTTTAAATTATGCGAACATTTTTCATAATATAAAATTATAGTATTAAACAAATCTGTTAAAAAAATGGAGATCTTAATGTATTCTGAGTGGAGTGAGAGAGCTATATTTGTCATTATATTGTGTTTTTTTCAGTTATCATTTATTCGGGGTGTAAAAGTGCTCAAATAAAGTTTCATGCTATTATATGTACGTACCGGTTGTAAAATTTAACACAGCCGGCACTTAAATGAGGTAATTTTTTTTAATTTCCTAGTTACTAAAATAATCCATTTGCAAAACTGTAAAAAAGAACAACGCTTAAAAGTACCAAAATAAAAAATAAGTTATTACAAGAATTGATTTTGATTAGAAAAATGCAAAAAGTAATAAAAAGTAATAATTCTAGAGACATTAAAAACATTTAAACAAGTTATTCATTATAGATATGCTAGTAATTGTTGAAAACTTTTGGGCTAATATAATATCATAAATTATCAACAATTAGGTGATTGTATTTTTTTTAAGTTCAATTATTTGCAAAGTTTCAAATTTTGATTTTTTAAATTATTAATAATGAACCTAGTTAGTGACCTATATGATGCCGAAAACTACAGTAAACAAGGAACACAATTATTATCAAGCTGCATATAGTGACATAGTGGTATAAAAATAAAACAACAGTAAATATAGGTCTAGGCACATATTATTATTATTTTAGAAAAAAAAACAATGAAACATCCACGAATTACTATTTTTTGAACTGCATTTCGGTCCTGAATCTTATACATATAATGTTGGGTCCATTCAACTAATTTATTTTAGCTAAGTACCTAGTAATATTATTTATTTGATTTTCTCGCAGATCTAACGATTTCAGTAAACATTAATCAACTTGGCATAAATATGAATATGAATATGAATACATGGTATATAAGTTGCATATTCGTTTTTGTTAGTTTACATATTATAATCAACGAACCGTATAAAATGGAAACATTAAAGTAATTTATCTTCTTCATCATAATACCTACCTAGTACCTACGCAAACATAATATACCAAAGATATGTAAATGATCATTACATTAAGTTATTGCTGCATCAAATTACAATATTTATGTAATAATAAGTAATAACTAATATAATGTTTATTCACTTTATTCATTACGGAAGTTTTCTTTAGAATAATAAACATGCTTTGATAATAGATCCATAAAAGTGTCGATTTCAAATAGGAATTTCATATACCGTCTATTATGTAATATGTATAATATCATTAATTATAAGGTCAAGTACCTATGTGCATAATTTAATGTACTTTTGAACTTGTAGTCTTGTCATAACGTCACCTGTTAAATATACCTATTAATAATACAAAGTATAAACGAATTTATTTTGTAAAACAAAAACTATGGAAATAATATAAATAAAAACACATTGGGTATAAAAGGTATAGAAATATGCATATTATAATAAAATTACAATAACTATTGAGTGTCAAAATTGATTAAGACATTACAATTGAAATCAAAATCAAAATTAAGACATTATATAATACCATAGTATTACCAACTTAAAATTTAATTTTAATTTTTTTTTTCGTCCCATGTAGTCTTTCTTTCTTAATCCATATAATATATCTACACATTATTTTTAAAACAATCGTAAATTATTTAATTTATTTTAATAATAACAATAATAAAGTAGATTGAATACATTTTTCAGAAAACTTGCATTTGGAAATGTCGTTGTGTGTACTATAACATATAGTAATATATGCTAAAAAATATCTACTAATTCAAATACCCATGAATAATATATTTTAAATTACTACAATTTATAACTAAAATCGTTATACATTATTTAAATATCATCCAAACTTTAACTTAAAATGTCTAAAAAAAAACTGTTTAAATATTTTTTTACACTAAAAACACAGAAATAATTTTGAATTGGTTTTACGTAAAAATTACAGTTTTTCCTTAATTTTTTATAAAAAATACCGGGAATTTTTATTTTTGCCTGTTAAAAATACTAACGGTGTATAATTTACAATCATGAACCAACCCCAAAGTTGAAAATTGAAGGAGTATTTATTGCTCCAAAAGATGATAACAGACAGAAAAAAGCAACATCATTATAAAATAGAATCAGAATCTAAAATTACAGAGCAGAGATTTTATTCTTCTATAAATAACAATCACAATATATTTTAATTTTTTTTATCATTGCACTAACCGTATACTTATATATTTGTATATTTTTTGGTATTAACAAATTATATAATATTGCTGCTCATGAATTATGATTAGAATTGCCGCATATTTAATTTAAAAATTGATATTATATAAACCTTTTTTTTTCCTGAAAAACTTCTACATGAAGGCCGTATTATATTATATCTATACAATATTATAATAAGTTAATTTTTATTATATTTATATTCATATAGTTTACAGTAAAATATAAAACTAAAGGTATTAGAAAATCTGATTTTTCACTGTGAATGTAGTACCATGACATGTAAGCATAGTTTTGTTATATTTTATACTAATTACGAATTACATTTTTACAAGTACAAAGGATTTAAATATTTATGTCATTGGAATACTATTGGTCTTGATGTATAAATTAACATAATATGATATAACTTCCGACTCAAGTATTTATTTTGTTGATTTTCAATAGCCTTGAGTGAAAACTCATGCGGTTCTAATTAAATTATACAATTAATTAATGGCATTAGGTCGTCGGAGTAAAAAATGGCTATACATATTTTTTACTGCAGGATACAGTTATAACAATAGTATCAATATAAGATATAACAATATAATATTTAAATGTTCATATAGGTAGTACTATTGTTTGTGTTCTCGGAAATCAGTTACTGAAAAATCAGACTCAAGTACTAGCCAACGAAACCACCTCATCTCAGTCTCATAGAAAAATTAACTTAATAACAACATGAGAAAGACATCATATTATTAAAACCAAAACATTATAACTAATATTATTATAAACTTAAACCTAACCTATTAAAAGCAAAAATAATGGAGCATGGCAGACATATAGGAGCAAATAACGTTTGGGATTTGGGGGGGGGGCTAAAGTCTTACTTTGATAATATTGAATAAGCTTAAAACAAAATGAAGGAAATGTTTGGGGGGCTATGGACATTTTGGGGGGGGACTTAGCTCCTAAATCCCCCCATTTTGCGCCTATGACGGCAGACCAATTGGAATTACTTACCTCTCTCTTATTAGGAACAAACTAGGAAATACAAAACGTAACGTAAAAATGGAAATAACCCCCTGACAGTATGTAATGATAAAAAAAATTATTATTATTTCAGTTAGAATAGTACACTTTCATCTAATTTACTCCTATCTTATCAACTAAGTAGGTAACTTATTCAAGAAGTATTTAACCTTACATTCCAACACATTGTGATCAACTGCCCTAAATAAATTTAAACAAAGAAAATCTTCAACAATCAATCATTCTTCACTAGAACAAGCACTGTATAATGAAAAAAAAAAATACTAAAGCAATCTACATATTTTTTCACAAAATAAACTTTAGCCAAAGTAAGAATTGAAATTAGATTTAAGATGGTACAACTTGTATCAACTTTTATCAACTGTAGGCTAATCACTATCGATGTTGGAGCCTTAACAAATAATAATAATACAAGTATAGCTGTTAATCTACCGTCGAATCATTCAATCTTTGTCATTATTTAATTAATTGTTCTTTAAAAGATTTTTGACTTTCGATTTATATTCAACCTCCTAGTGAAATCGACCATATAAATCCAATAGTTGACGTAGCTGAAGGGATTACGGGTTTGTGCGTGGTCGGGCGCTATGTCGGTGTTTTTATGAGGGCGTGTGGTGTTGACCATTAAACTTAAAAAGGAACAGCAGCTATTAATATGTTACCCGTGAGAAGCCATGTAGTATTATTGGTATATCGGTCAATCGTTTGGGCTGCTATGGACCTTTTTGTAGCTGTAACTTATAGGTAGGCAACAGATAATCGTTCCTCGGCTATAGTAGGTTCTTCTCGTGTGATAGTTTTATGACGCGTGTCAATATAAGAAATACATCAGTTGCATATCATTCATTAGGTATAGGTAAGTAATTACATTTTGATGTATACTTCTAGCCACGAAAATGAGCTATAACCGTTTGTTGGTGGTTGATTTTATCAGCTATTAACGCACGTCGACCTATCATATAATTATGTAATATAGCTATGCGTATATTGTTTCGAAAAAAAAATTCTGCTATACACTGATAGTCGTATAGAACGAAAATGTAAGTAAAAATCAGTTTAAATCACGTTCTCTGCTTCAAAATGGAATTATTACATTCAATAAACTGTATGCGTACAAAGATAATAGTCTATTAGTATAACAGGTTTAATGATATAGGTGCTATAAATTATTATGATTTGAAAATTACAGTTATTAATAATAATATATTTGCATTTTATAATTTGAAAAACAATCATCTGAGCATAAAAGTAAGTATTAGATTAATAATTAATATTACATCGTAATATCGTATATGTATTGTAAAACTATTATTAATTATTATTAAACCTTAGTAGGTGCATACATATAGTTTTATCACTCATTAGATCAGAAAAATTATTCGAACGAATTTCTATTAAAATGCACAAGAACAAATTAAAAAAAAAAATCATTTGCTATTTAACAATCATTCATAGACAAAAAACCGCTTAACAGTATGATTGTAGATATGATATAGGTACCCATCATATTTATGAGAGATTTGTATAATATAAAATTATATCGCCAGCAAACCATAAGTCTAGCTAATAATAATATTTCAACCATATAAATAATTATAGAATATAAGAATTTCATAAAAAAAACAGAGCCCAAGGGGAAGGGGCGATCCCCCACTGACACTACACACGTAACCGCCACTCACTGCGCACTCCTATTTGTGGTGGTAACAAAATTTTTTTTCATAGGATTGGTGAGTCCGGTGGGGATAGGTTAAAGTATTGTACAAAAAATGACTGATGTTCCTGAAATGTATTGTTTGATGGTGAGTTTCGAAAGGCTTCGCTCCCCTTAAATAATATCATCACTAACCAACATACACATCGCGTTATTTTGTAGACGATTATTTCTATTTAAGGGCACTGCAGCCTTTAACGCAATAAATAATATAACTATCAATAATATTAATATATATATGAGTGGTAAAATAAAATTAAGTGACGATAGCAATATGATGTTTGGGTGGGTGAATGTTCTCTTTTCCCCACGCCCGACCAGTCACCACTACAGTCTGTCATTGATCACTACGAGTCATAAACTCATAACCAATAATAACTGACTATGTAGATACATAATATGTAAAATATGGTTCATTTATATTATAATATCGATTTCACGTTAAAAATTAGTGTTCTCGTCGACAGCCTGCTGTTGCAATATCATTATTATTACTATACAGTATACGAATGTGATCGATTTGCACGAAATAGTATATGCAGTGTACGCATGTAAAGTTCTTTCATCCTACTTTTTCGTATGACATTATATTATCATGTACCTAGCTGCAAAGTATTAAAATAGTCTAGAAAACGACGTGCTCGACTATACTATTCGATTTTACGATAGTTGTGCCGTCACGCCGTTACGTCTTATGTCCCGTCAGAACTGTTTGAATTTCATTATTTTGCAAACGCCATTTTCGCGACACGAATTTCTATTTCAAATGTCTTCTTTTTTTTTATAAATCTCGGGTTCTCAGTCACGTATCCTCGCGATGCGTATGATTTATTGATTTATTTGAACACGCGCGTGTCGTCCGCACTGAGTTTAATGATATACCTACCTAAATTAATTATTAAAACAAAACTAACGATATACGTACACGACAATAGAAATAAATGTGATTGCTTCATCATCAAACCGGGAATAATCATATTACCTATTTCGAATATACAATGCATATTATTGTTCACCTTATTTGAAAAAAAAGTCCCTTCTGGGCGGGTAAGGCACGTGTATATAGCATTATCACTCGAATACAAAAAGTGCAACAGCTTAATAATCTTTCACCCAATGATACTCATCTTGATATAGGTACAAAGTTATGTCTACGCTTCTTTGTAAATCATATTACCTATATGAGATTTTCACTGCAGCGTTCTTTCTGGTTTCGGAGTTCAACGTCAAGATTCAAGAATTTAATTTGACTTCTTGCTTCTTTATAAATTATTTTGTCCGTCAATTTTCGGTATCAGCTGGTAAACCTATTCCTCTGAAACTCGAGCTCGTGCATACAATAAATATAAATCTGCAGTTAACGAGTTATATGATTTTATAACTATTATTCGTAATCGTTCAACAAACTGAAATATAATAATATTATTGCCTCTGTAATATCGGATTATTGACGGAAGTGTGAAATAAGTTGTTCTTTAAAACTGTATATTTTGTTTTTACTTTGAATATTGATATCATAATATACCTATCGCAATACTAAGTTGTGTTATGCTCTCGCCTACTATACATCTTTGAAAACATAAAAAATACAGTTAAAACTAAACGCAGGTGTAATAGGTTAACATTAGTTAACGGTTATTGGTATATTGTTGTAAGTACCTATATGCTATTTTTATTTAAAATTAAAAAAAATTAAATTTTACAATTTCAAGTAGTTCAAAATACATTTTACATGAAATTGATGGCATTTTAATTAAAGGTACTCAGTAACAATCATTTAGAATAATTCTCAGTATATTATACTATACCTAATGGCTAAATTTGATCGGTATTACAAATTACTAAAATATAGACAGACACGCACAAACCTAAACACAAAACATGTGTGAGACATCGGTTATTATGATAATTATCCTTATTCCTTTGAAGGCCAATGAAAATGGTTTCCACTGTACATACAGAATATCCCACTAAGATTTACTAATTACAGAGTAGTAAAAATTACATTAAATTATACAAAAAATCACTGATAACTTCACAATTAATTTTGAATGTGCACGCGATTTGATAGCATAGTATTGTAATACGTCCCTAAGGTTTATCGTCGACTATTTTAATATATTATTATATTATGTGTAATTAACACGATACGTAAGTGTCTAAAATATAAAATCGATTATCCATACGTTTGATATAAATTATAAGTGAGGTACCTATAGCATAATATTGTATTGAATTTTTTTTTTCATGGTTTATGAGTAAATGCATGTTAAGGTGCACGCAGTAAGATGTACCTACGACTCAATCGTAAATGCCATCGTTCTCTATGATTTGCCACTTTATTAACTTTTAAATGAGATGGATATGCTAATTGTTTTATTTTGAAAAATCACTATGATCATTATTGTTAAATTATTTTATAATTAAGATGAAAACAACAGCTGATTATAATTATACATTGATTGCATATTTAACCCTCCTATTTAGTACCCATAATAACCTTCACAGTAAACCATGAAACATGAAAAACCATTCTTAACAGTGAATATTATTGTATTAAAATCCTGTCCAATTGTCACATCAGTTCACAATTTTCTCAGCATTTTTTAAAATTCTAGTATAATATTCTCAGTACCATCTGTGTCGAATTAACGTTTATCAAACCAACACAAACCAAGGATATACTCTTGCTTCCCTAAAAACTTTCTAAAAAATTAACTTCATCAAAAGCTCTGTTTTTCAAAATGGAATCTAAAAATAGGATGATAGAATATATTTTATTATGTCACTCCATAATTATTTTACCATTTCTCACAAACATCTACGTAAAAAAATAAGTATGAATTAAACAAAACTAAAATTATTAGGTTTTTTTAGGATAATTTATTAAAGTAAAAAATTCAGTTACAAATTAAGTTAAGTATTTGCCATATGGATGGTTTACGAGAAAAAGGAAATACTTAATGCAATTTAAACCATTTTTTTTTTTTTATTGCGCTATATCTTGAAAAAATAATGTTCACCGTAGTTTTTTTACTAAAATATAAGTGATTGATGTATAATATTATTTCTCATCTTAAATTAGCTGTAAAGAATGAAAAATCCATTACAGTAAATATAGAAATCAGACTTTCTTTCATTGTCTCAAAAATATTAATTTCGACTTATATAAACATCGAGTAGGTATTTCATTTAACTCACACTAAAATACATAGTTTTATGTATGTTGTTCAACAATATTGTATTATTATTGACAATCATATATTATCAATAATATATTATTAGTTGTAGTTATCATTGGACAGTTAAAAAAAAGTATCGAGAAATAGACTGGCTATATCCTATTAGAATGCATTGAAAAAGAGTGTTGGATGAAACATACAATTTTAAATAAATTTATGGACTCGAATGGCTGAATAATCATATTTAATAATTAATACACACCACAGAAGAAAATTGTTTTACTATACCGATGGTTGAATAATATGAATATTTAATAGTTTGGATATCCGTATCCCTATTCGAATGTATAATGTAAACACGGACCTTTTTTATGATAAAAAGTTTGCGATATTCATGATTTAAAAATCGACTCGGGTTATCATCTAATTATTGTTATCTATATCTATGTCTTAGTAATTTATTCATGGCTATCCACCGTCTGATTGTTGATATATTGATGTTTTTTCCACGTGGATATTCCTCACTAAATGATCCATGATATCGAAAACCACTATTAAATTGTGATTAAATAAAAATTATTACCTTCGTGAACAATACGCAATATATTGAACAGCGTATGTTATATGTATATATAATATATATATAACAAAATATTGTGGTAAATATCATAAAAATATCGGTACCTAAAACTGCCTATTATATATATTTATAGTATGAAATTGAAATTAAAAAAAACTAGTTTTACAATGTTTGCTATAACCAATCAATTACTTAACCACCTACTATCATATTATTCATTTTCAAATTAAATTAAGTGGATAAGTATACCAATTAGCTGATATTTTATTCACATACATCGTTTATAAACACACAGCACAATTTTCATTCAGCGATGCACCTAATTTGATTAACATTTGAAAATCTATTAATTCAATTTAAATACATCACCTCAGTGAACGTACCCACGTCCATTACAGTAAGTGTTTAAACTAATCGTTTAGAGTTACACCTTACACATTATTTAAAATGTAATAACTATACCTACCTATTTCTCCTTATTTAATTGTCAACCGTCCTAAAAGATAAAATGTTGAAAACGATTATCTTAAAAAGCATTAAAGCAATTTTTACAACAACTCTAATTATATTTCTATATACTCTAACTAACATAGTTCCACCGTACATAAGGAGTAATCAAGTCGCATACACTATATGATTCCGCAAATGGAATACGCAAATATGTGTTGGAAACTCGACAAAAGAGTAATTACTTACAATTAGAATGACACAACAAAATACACTGTTCGTTATTGCTCGTGCAATTATTATCTTCCGTAATAACAATAAGAAATATTAAGCTACGACGATAAATTAAGATCTAGCTAAACATAATGTTAACCTTGAAATCATACGTTTTTGAATAGATGCTAGATGTATATTAATATATTATATTGTATATGTAAATAACAATGAAAAATAATATTAAACTTACTATAGGTACACATAAAAAAATTGAGATACAAATTATAAGTTATTTGTCTCTCACTATTTTATACTTACTATAAATATAGTATTATACGATTATGATTTATGGGTCGATTTCGAAACCAGTTTTTACGTTTAAAAGTATTCAAGAGTTCTTAGTCTTACTAGATATTAATTTGTTTGTAAAAGTAACTTCCAATTCATACATAATACTTACTAGATCAAATACATTGAAACAATAATTATTTGCTTTCACATCTCATTAAATTATCCTAAGAATAATATCAAGGCTGTAACTTACTGAAGCTAACTGTATTTTAATACATATTTATTTATCTAAAATAATTATAGTAGGTATCTATAAGGTTTGCAAAAAATGGCGTTGATTGAATCAAATAAAATAACGAATCAAAATCAAAAAAGGAGGATAAGAGGGTGTCATTCTGCTGTACATTAGGTTACAAGTAGGTCACTGTAATGAACTGTGTTAAATTTGAATCCGATGATATATACTTGGTGATATTATTGTGAAAAAAGGTATTTATTTACCTAATAACGTGGGACCTTGTTTTAGATTTTCAATCCTTAGCTATAAAAGTTGAACGTTTTATACATTTTTAACTACAAAATAATTTTGAAATTGAAATTTGATAAATGTTGTCAAAATTTGAAATTTAAATGCTTATAAAAAAATTATGCCTATGTATCTTTAATATTTTCCAACTGCTATAGTAACAATATATTAGGTGCCTTGTATTACATTTTAACGCTTATTGAACAAACAAATACAATTTTTTTGACGATAATCGAAAAAAAATTTTAAAAATTGAAAATGCCCGTCAACAGCTCAAAACAATGCAAAATTTTTATCGTGTATAGATTATGAAAATATGAACATTCAGTCAAATTTCCATGTATTGATATGTAACAATTATTTGTTTTTGAATTGCAATAAAATAAAAAAATCACTACATGAGAAATCGAGTATCAAAGTATAAAGTATCACATTTTTACAATATCCAATATTATAAAAATATGAACTTCGAACGCTCATAAAAATTTAATTTGACATTCCGGTAGACATTTTTTAAAGTAAATGTAGATAAACTTATCAGGAATCTTGTAATAAATTTTAATTATTTTAGATTAAAAAGAAAAATTTTATGAATTCCCAACTCAAAATAATTTTTACATATTTTGGCAAAGTCTCAACTTTAAATGCTTATCAAAAAAAATTGTGACTATTTATTTTTTGATATTTTCAATTTCCATTGTAACAATAAATTTTAAGTCTTGAATTAAATTTTTAAGTTTTGGGACCCAACGAATAAAATTTTATTGACATATATAGACAAAAAAACTGAAAATGTCCGTAAACAGCTAAAAATAATTCAAAATAATTTGAATATTTTATGGTGTATAGCAAATGCTAATATAAATGTTCATTAAAAATGTCATTTATCAACGGTCATTTGTTTTAAAGTTAAGCAATAAACCAAAATCGATTTTGTCAAAAACCGATTTTGCGTAAAAATTCCTGTTTTTCCTGAATTTTTTTTTTGTTTTTTCTAGGCGTTTTTTTACGTTTTTAAAAACTACTGGTAATAATTTTGACCTCTTCAACGCACCATCTAACATCTTCATTTTTCTATCGAACAAGATACTTAAGTTGAAAATTGAAGAATTATTTCGACTATAGGTACTTACCGTGTACACAGACACAAATAATTAGTATTTAGAAATTATGAACAATAATCTATAAGTATAGTAAGAACGATTTTAATATATTATTCAAAATGTTTATAACAAAATATAAAACTGAATAATTCCATGCACAGCTCAGATAAATAATTGTAACTTATCTATAACGAATACATTTTATTCATTATTATTGCAGTAAATTCTATATTTATATCAATTTTGTATTAGCTCGTGTTAGCTTTACTGAATAGCTATTTTAGTAATTTACTCTACATTATATTAATAACTCATTGAATCCATTTTAGTTATAGAGAATATAATTTCACTATTAGGTATACACGTAATAGACTGCCACTGTTGTGGTCATTTCAAAATGTATATCAACTAAAAATAAATTACGCAAATACTATAATAGGTATTATATTATATGTATATATATATTATTGTGCATTTAGTATTGTAGGTATTTTTTAAAGTGATATCTTTATTATTGTAGTATATCAGTATACCTATTAATTCAGTATTATCATTTATTATATCAAAAATCAAAATACTAATAAAATAAACATTTTATATATAGGTTAAATTAAATAATATAATATATAATTGTATTATAAAAACATGACAAGAAAAACTATACCGTAAGTAAGTATAATAAATATAACAAAAGAAAAACAATTTTTAAAAATATCACTTATTCACTTATATAATATATTATTAAACCATAATATTATTATAATATATTTATATATGAAGATAAAAGTATTATTTTTAACAGTATAACGCAGATTTATTTGTAAGAAGATCGTGATATAAATCATCCAGGTATACCTATTGTCGAATAGGGTACAGTGGATAAAACAAGTTTGAATAATGCATTATAATACATCAGATAAGCTAAGCTGAAAAAACATTAAAAAGAGTAAGAAAAAATTAAGATCAACAAAATACGTTTTTTTATGAATGAAAAAATAATAAGAAGAAGAACAATTTTGAAAAATAAATAAAATATAGGGAGAAAAACAACTAGTGCAACATAAATAAAAATGCAAACAATAGCAAAATAGTACATTCATCGCTCCACTATCTAAAATGAAATGGGTTTACCTACATAAAATACAAGGGTAAATTATTAAATAATAATACGATATGGAGATATTGAATTTAAAGTACTATAATACGTAGCTATTTAGAGAAAAAAAAACAATTACGGCCAAATAATAATGGTCGTCTTGAATAAATAACAATCGACATTTTAAATGTTTTGAAAAATAGGGAATAAAAAAATAAATGATATTAATATAAAATACCTTAAAAAAATTATAACTGAAGTCACACATCGAATAATATGGCACGAAAATTGAAAAATATATATTATGAGTTATAATTAATCATACTGATAATAAAAAAATGTAGGTATATAATACAAATTATGAGTTGGTCTCGGCTATACATTAACAATCGTTATAATATTTTGGACAATATTTTTCAACCTATTCATCATAAAGTTGCAAAAAATTATCAAAGACGAAATTTTATATTAATTATCATCAATATCAATAGATAATATAGAATATTAATCAATATAAAATAGAACAATTGTTAATGTTCAATATAGAGCGAAAATAATACCTGTAAACTATTTTTGTATGCCATAGTACCTACCTATATTTTTTAAAACACGCATCATATAAAAGTTACTAAAATTAAAAATGAACAATTTTTCATCAAAAAGCTCTGTTTAAATTAATGCTTGGAACAAAATACATGTATACCCACTATACCCACATAGATAATAATATAATACTTATCTTTCTACATATTATGACTTATAGAACTGAACAAACTATTGTTTTAATTTCATGATTCAAATAATAATTTATACGTAGTCAAATTTTATTTTATGCTAGATAGTTCATTAGATATTTTTATCTTATAATTTATTTATTATAACACTATAGTTTCCACTCGCCTTAGAAGTTTTTTTTAATTTACTTATGTTTTATTTTTAACACGTGTTACACATAACACACATGTTTATGTAAAAACCTAACAACAAAACTTCAAATATAAACATGTGTCTTTTGATACAAAACGATATGAAGTATAAGCATAACTATAATAACGTTTGTGAAATGCTCTAGTAATAACTATTTGTCATGTCTTAAATTTACATTATTCTTAAAGTATAAAGTTTTTCTTATATGAAAATAAAAACGTGTATTTCTCAAATGTTATACTGTCTATATAATCGGCTATATTATACATTTATATCTTATCGTCACAATCAACAGTTCAAGATGCAAATAAAATTACATGAATTTAATTTTTTTCGAAAGTAATGCATTTAGGCATGTATAGCGTGTTTCATAGGTAAACAAAAAATCGAAGTTATCTTCAACTCTTGTGTCAAGTTATTGTTGAGTTATTAAAGAAAATTACTTTCTAGTTTCAAAATAACACGATTAAAAATAATTTTAAAGACATTCGTAATAGGGGTTGTTATAAAAATGTGTTTTTGTTATTTGAGATATTCAAATTTGAAGTATTAACGACAAACTTACTACTGGCTTAGTTATATAGGTACTGATGTATAAAAATAAAAATGTATCCGCGTAATTACTGCAGGATATTCAAAATTATATATTTTCTTCTTAACGGTGTAGATTGAATTTCTTGTCACGTAAAAATTCGATTTTTTTTTCATTTGTATTAAAATTTAAAACCTCGTTCCCATTCACTGTATTACACACGAAAAAAAAAAAATACAATTTTTGAACAAACTCCACGTACCTTTCACGTTCTGTTATAAAATCCTTAACCCACGCACCAGCAAACGTCGAGCCCGTGTACGCGTCCGTCCGGACGAGGCTTATCGTCTAGTACAGTTAAATAACGGTGATAATGCGCTCTATAATACACATAATATGGAGGTATACGTGTAACCCAAAACGTCGCAATCGGAACTATTTGAAAATCAATGCCGGTCGTAATGCGGGTGTCTCGTGTCTATTATTGAAACGCATCCGAATCGAACTATAAAATAATATTATATTATATTATTATTATTATTTATTATTATTATGGTGGCTCAACGAATTATATTTATCGGAGCACCATGAACGAACAACGGCTAAGCGGGCACTGCGCGAACGATAAATTTCACGATAAAAACATGTTACGCGGCGACGAACGGTTCACTGGGCCGCTGGGGTGTTGTGATTTGGTTTTTTTTTCTCAATGGTAGTGGTAAAATTACAGTGACGTAGCACCACGATATTATTATGTTGTGTGCACGTGAATGCCAATAGTGCAGGCAGGTGCTTACCGCGATGCGCACACGCGTAGGTAAAATAACAATAGTACTATTATTATAAAATGTCGAATGTCGGAACAACATATTTCATCCGAGTGGTCCTTATAAGTAGAGTAAATCATTATTTTCATTATTTAATAATCATAGCACGATGTGTGCGCGCGTGTGTATGTTTTTTTTTAAGAAAGTAGTTGTTTTGTTCGTCCACGATGCCAATAGCAGAAACACAATTTTTAAATGGACGGCAATTTTTATTTGGAAGTGGAGCGCTCGCGAATATATTCCGTCCAATTGTCCAAGACAAAATTTCAAATGGCAAATTCATCTCGGTATCAGTGTTATTTTTAGATTTTACAAGGTTCCGTCGCGTCTTACTGGCTGAGTTATTTTTTATTAATACATACATTAATGTTCATTAAAAACTACAGGCCAATCGCCTATAATGAATGTGTTCAATTGTAATTCAAATAACAAACGTACCTACTGTAAAAGAACAATATTATACAACAAACAACGCATTATTATACTCTCGAAGACATTGAAATTTATCATCAAAAATATTATATAAATCACGACGCTATCGTGAGATTCAAATTGAGAAGTATAAATTATTTCATTGGGTACCTTTTACAAGTTACAATACTATACCAACTGCAGCTATTATCACAACTGCGGCTGACGTTGTTTGGATGTCTGTAATATTTAGTATTTTAGTAAAATACACAGCGAACATCGATCGGTTTGCTTTAAATGACTTCGAAAATCGTTTGATTTGGAATTTATTATGTAATTTATAATGCTTATATATCGTTAAATATTTTAATTGTATAACATTGAATACCGTTATAGTTTCGTTTTGCGTGCGTACATTTAGTTTTCGTGTTGTTATAATTTATGCTGTATAATCAATAATATTCAAACGTATACTTATTGTTGTACGTCTTAACCATGTTTGACAATATTTTTGAGCAACACAAAAAGTCCAGTATTTTTAAACGAAACGAAATCGTTAGGCTTAACGTGGCCAGACGATACGGCCAGCCAGTTCAAAACGTAGTTTTTCGAACAAAAGAGCGATTGAGAGTTGACGTTTTGAAAATGCCATTAGAAGTAAACATGATGAGAATGTTGCGCGGTCATCAAATTACTGACAGAAAATCGAGAGTGAGAGTGTAAAATATTACATAAAACGTTCGAAGAACGCGTAACCGTAGACAATTTAAGGTAAACCGCCCAACAAAAATGTCTTTGAATCCCAACGATATCACGTAGAGTACCTACAACAAAATATTGCGTTTGAGGTCACGAGTGTGGGCTACAGGTAGTTAAAAAAAATTGCAACTCATACACACACACACATTACTTTGCCGATCCGCGAAACGATAGCAATGGGTGAGTTTTAGTTTTTAACTGATTCGCAACTGACGTGCAACTAAACGCTGCGGCTGTATCGTGTAGTATAAACATTAAATGATATCATAAAGAGGTATACCTAGGTATGCTGCACTCTTTCAATACGAAAATTCACGTTTTGAACTAGTTACATTGACACCGAGCCTTAGGGTCGCCTGGTGTCATTCGACTCATATGTATCTGTCAACCATTTCGTATGGATAATAATTAATAACAAAACACTAATAAAAGATATTTCCGTGATCTTATAATGAACGGTCAGATTGAATTTACTGTTTCATTGTTCGGCAACTTCCTCTTGAAGCACCTACATAATAACCATCTAGTTTCATATTCTATTGCATAACAAAATAGGTAACGTTAAGTACAACATTTATATAATATTATTAATATTATGTATGTCAGAAAAATTAAACCCCTAGCAAAACGTGTTAAACGGTATCGTATATCTAATATATACACAGTATATCGATATCATAGTATATTATATTAAATCACCATTATTATTATTTATTATATAAATATTGATATGTGATTATTGCTGTACATTATTTTACAATAAATAGAATGTATATTAATATAATGTTCGTATTTTGTTTATTTAATAAAATGTTATTTACTTTGGCATCTTACAATAATACTATCGTATCTAGAGCACCGGAGACTAAAATTCAAAATTGCATTTCGTTTTAAAGGACCTAAAAATATACAGTGAATGTAGTAATGAATACAGTAGATAATAATATAACTTATATAGTAACTTACATTTTCACAACGGTTAAAATATTTTTTTCAGACCAATATATTATATATTGTATTAATTTATTTTTATATACCTTTAAAGACTGATTCAGAATTAGGTATCAACGCACGCATATATTATATGATTTAACATAGGTATATTGTGTATCAATACCTACGTTTAAATAAAAAAATTATTCATTGCTAACAATTCTAACACAGATGGATAATCATTTTATACTATATATTCTTAGACGTTAGACACAATATAGTGTCGTGCTTCCATAAACAAAGCATAATCTATTTTAAATTTATTTATAACTAGAAATTTGTATACATTAATTTGATCGTTATAGTACTATTACTTAATAAATTTAAAACCAAATCATCCCCTCTCTCAGAAATACATGTTTGGTAGTAAAATTCTAACTTACAAAAATATTATGTTTGTATAAATTTGAAATACACACAGACACACACATGGATAGTCGTACACACATAATAAATATTACTTCGATAGTTATCCCCACGACCACACAATGTTAACACAATCACGATATTGATTATAATATGGTAAGGCGTGGTATATTCGAATCACCGTTAGGTAACCGTAATTAAAAAAAAATAACATATATAGAACATTTTTAATTAACTTTAAAAAAGTGTTTGATGATCTGGCTTAGAAATGAATTGATTATTTAATTTAAATAATAGTGTCTATAAATATTTAAATTCTGTGCCCCTCCCTTCTTAAAGTGATCCTGAGCACATCACGTGTCTGCTGTCAATGACGTCTCGATTCGTATTAAAATTTTAAAAACGTATCTTTGATGCATAAAAAGTTAACCTTCAGTTAATTTTAGTATAATGATTATATAACTTAATTGATCAAAAATATATCAATTTACGCAAAATAATAACTTTTTGCATAGTTTATTTGTCACAGGTAAATGTATAGTTAGTTAATAGTAATAGTAATTTGTACGTATGAATGTTTTTTTTAAAATTAATATTCTGTTATTTTTTTCTCATGAGCACTTGGTATAAATATTATTAAATAATAATATTTAAATCAGCTTATTCATTCGGACGTAATATATTATTATTTTAATTAATTAACTTAAAAATGAATTTTGCGTGAATGATTTCAAACGAATACAGTTTCAAATGGCGTACAACAATATAGCTCTAAATGCATAAATATATATAATATACCACGTGTATATAACACGCATGTAACGAATTAAAACAAACAATAATTTGTAAACGTCGTCATTTATTTGAATGTCATTATCTAATGTCTGTCGATAATATTTTCATTCAGGAATTCAAAAAACAAACGCAAAGAAAGAGTTACATTATATTATTCAGTATTTCAGTATATTATAAATGAATATTATCCTGCGATGTATTTAACTACAACGAGAGTGTATTATTTTTTAAGTGCATACCCAATTTATTTGAATCTTATTCAAGTGAATGCTGCAATGAAATGAACGGACAACTATTCAAATGTGTCAGGTTTGGAAAAAATTTAATCGGAATATCCGCTAAGCCTCGATGTTTTAAAAAGGTGAAAAAGCTTATAAATAGGTACCATTAATAAATATAACAGGTCAAAATGTCAAATTAAAAGGCGTGGATGACTGGTGATTTATATGAAACACAATGTCTTGTAGAAGGAGCAGTGGGTAAATTAGATTCGAATATTTTGTTCGTGAACAACCGAAACGGCAATTATTAATAATTAATCAATACTTTTTTTTAAATAATGATAGTCGTGTTAATACACATTCTCTATACAACTACTAATTACTATACAATTTCTTGTTTTTCGAATTTAAAAAGTAAAAAAAGTAAATTTTTTTACTTATAGCCTATAATAGGTGGGTACACATTATAATATTATAATTTTTACATTAATGTCCAATAAACTTTGATAATATTTTCATTTCATCATAATATACAACTCGAAGTTTTTACTTGGTCTTTTATAGTTTATTTCAGTTAACGCGACTCGATTGTGTATAATAATGTATATTAATAATAATAATAATAATAATGCTGCGCCAATCGGGGACCAGGGTTATGAGGCAGCAAATCACCGTTACGAATGCCCTACACTCGGTATAATATGTATCCCATCTGATATTTTTTTTCATTATGTTAAAAAAAAAATGTTTACGTTTTTTTTTTAATCTTTATTGCCATCCACCTAAGTGGCGCAACCCATCGCCTAATAGTTTGTTTTCCACGTGCGTCCGGTGGTCCGGATAAACACGTGCGCGAACCGAATACCGGTGGGATTAAAATATAATAATATGGAGACAAAGCAAACGGCTGGGCCCGAACACGGTGTTTAAGGGCAAATACCACAGTGCACGGAGACCGCCTTACGAAATCCCTCGTATCGACATAGGTATATATATATATATATATATACTTCCAGCGAATAATAAATTTACCGTTTCCCTTTTTTCGCATTGTAGGCACCATATCGGCCGACAACACGATCCGACACCGCGACCGGACGTCAGTGGACAAATCGTCCGGGGACCGTTTATCGAATTCATTAAAAATCTTTTCTCTCCATCAGCTGTAGTTCTCTCCACTTCTTCAACCCCTCCCCCCCCCCAAACCCAACACCCCGGCGCGTTTGAGTCGATATCACGTCGTACGCCGCCGGCATAAACGAGAGAAAAAAAATCCAAAAATAACCGTATTCGCCCGATCCGGATAACTTGTTGATGCCGAGCACTTCTTCAAGTTAGCGCATATTATTGTTATCCAAAACTATTCGTCACGCAGTTTACCGATGCACCGGCGGAAGCACCGTGCAAGTCAACAGAGTGCGTCTACGTGCAAAAAATAGTTGACACCCTTAATGGATGCTCGCGGTACAAGTAAACCGATATTATTGTATAATAGTTGTTAGCAAAATACGAATAGCTCAAATCATTCGTGTTCTGAATCAACTTATGTTATTCGTTGTGCGAACGTACAAAATGCGAAGATGTCAACGGAAATTCGCCCATCTTCGTATACTGGCGCTGCTTACAATATAATGGACACGATTCTAGTATAATGTGGTTTATGTATATTACACATAAAATATATCCATTACACATACCTACTACGGTATAGAACGGTACAAAAACCTAAATTATGACCAAAGTATATACAATTTACTCTAACTCGAATATTGTTGTAAAATCAGATTAGTGGCTAACATAATCTATAATCAGTACCTACGTATGAAATACTTCTGTTTTTTTTTTACCTAATAATGTACTTCTATACTATTCAACGTCGAGTGCAGTCCGTGTTTTCTAGACAACAATTTATTTTCGTACGCATGGTTATTACGATCAGATATCATCTCAAAATGTGGTAGGTATGCTCAAATTTATTTTCCAAAGAGTACTTCATTATTTAGTTTATTTCAAAACGTCTTGTAAGCACTTTAATCAACATATTCGAGCCGCGTTATGGCCTCAAATTAATTCTCTATAGTATATAAAATTCTAATCCGGAATTCACGCGGTCGGAATAGAGTTTATATATAAGCAAATACACCATAGAAGCAATAATACATCGTATTTATCCAATATTGCCATGATTCTATGTATTTAATGATATTATATTTTGGAAAGCCATAAATAGTTAGATAGGAACGAATTTTAATCATTCGTTACCATATGATTTTTTTTTATTTCATTTCTGACGTCTTTTGTGACATTTTATTACTCATCGTAATATTATAAAATATTTTTTTTTTTATTAGAAATAAGCCTCGGCAGCGATGGCCACTGGCTGGCATTTGATAATTGACAATGATTTACATTTATATAATATTATACTAATAGCAAATTAAGAAAAATAAAACACTCCGTAGTTTAGCTCTGGTCAAACCTTATAAGTCATTAAACTGTAAGGAAGAAGTTTCATTAAACATGATCAGAATTGTTCACACGATGATCTCAAATTGGATGGCAAAGACTGAACCTCCATTATGACAATGTACTGTGCACAAGTGATAATCAGATACATTATCGTTTACTGTTCAAATACTACAGAGGCTAGAAACGTATTCTACATATTATAGTACCAGAAATATCATAAAACAATCGGACCATTTCAGATGTAAATAAATTATATCTTATCTTTAAAAAAAAAATTGAAACGTATAAATAATCTAATGTAAATCGTATAGTGTGTAACGGCCTTAAGCAGTTTAATACCTATAAGCTAATAAAATAATAGCCTTGCAGTTAGTGCTAAAATATATATATATATATTATGTTAAACTATCCCTTAAAATTTTTCTGAAATCACAACGGTTAAGTGGTTGTTTTACTAACTGTCGTAAGTATTTACTTATTTACTTCATTATTAATACAAAAACATCTCAACTTGGTTTATAATAAGTCATACTGTTTGCTTCGTATATATATTTTTTTTTTTTTTGTTCTTTAGACAAAAACAAGGAAAGCCTCATAGCAGCCTTTATCATTAGTACATATAGCACTGCACTGGCAAAATTAATCTTAAGATATTCAGATTTAAATGTAAGATTAAACAACTCGTATTGGTATTACGCTTCACATATAATTGGCATACTTTGGGCATCTTTTTTTTACAAACGAAATACGAATGTATGAACAAGACCGGGTTTATAAAAGCTTTTTACAAAATTAACAAGCTTCTCCGTGTTTTTTTGTTATTTACTCAACAGTTTTGTATTGTATAGTTTTTTAGTTTACAATTTATGTTTTGTGTTTACTCATAAGTCTGGAAGACTAAAATATTATATAAATATGCTTGTTGCAAAAAAAAAAAAAAATAATAAATTGTATGTTTTGAAAATATTAACACCCCCCCTCCCTCCCTCAGAAATTATTTGTTTGTGTCCATACCTAACACTAATCGGATTGATCAAAGATCTATGATCCAAGGGTCATATTAAAATAAGATAAATATTGTTAATACAATAACATTATAGAAGCACTGTTAAAGTGTTAATTTTGTCATGTAAACAGTTGTTTCTTAATACTAAATTTCTAATTTGTCATATGCATAAATAAATTCTACAGTTTGTATGGTTTTCAATGTTTAAAATACAAAGCGGTTTTTGATTTTTTATTAAGTTAAGTAAAAAATATTTGGAAGTCCATCACACCGAGGGATGTATCTAATATGATCGAGTAAATGTTTATTGAATTTTTGTTTCAAAAATGATAATTTGAGGCGTTACATCAAAGCAGGGGTTTTTACAATCAGTACCTTTCTAGTATTTCACTAAGACTTTAACCTAGTCAGATAATATATGTGTGATAAGTTAAAAAAAATGAATGGCAGTGAATATTGATTTAAATAATTTACACATCAACAAACGATACTAACCATTTAACAACAATTCGAAAATATATAAATTACATTTAGTAGGTAAAACGTGTTATTATTGTATGATACGAACTTTTGAAGCAAAATTGGCTATTAATGTATTCACCGCCAAAAAAAAAACCGAAATTTATCAGTTGCACCAACTAGTAAATAAAACATAATAACGAGTCCCAAATTATATTTCCATTAAATAATTAAATGCTAACAAATTTTATTTTTAATTTTAACTATATTTCTTACATTAGGAAATAGTACGTTTTGCAAATAATTGATTTAGTATAGCTGTAATTTAATATGAAAAATATAACTTTTTGCTTCAATACGGAAATAGTACGTTTTGCTTCCATTATTATTTGGTTTACACTAAAAAATAGCATGTAAAATAGTGAGTTTTTTTGCAATTTGGAAATAATTCTTTTTGACATGATTATTGATTTTTTTCTATGGACATAGTTTATTTTGCAGAAATGATGAATTTTCAACATCAATTTTCTATGGGAAATAGACAATAGTACGTATTGGCAAAATCTGACATCGCCATTCAATTCCCCACTGTTTTTACAATCAGAATTTAAGCATAACTCAATTTTGATAATTTTAGAAATAGCACGTAGATTTAACACTCAAATAGGAATCTACAGGTATTAATTATTTTTGATTAATTGCAATTCATAGGAACTATAATAAAACAACGATTGATAATAATTAATAATATTTGGTATTTTTAATGTACATTTTCAAATGTACTATATTAAATTAAATTAAAAATTATTCGTCCGAACTTATGACATTTCTAAATACAAGTGTTAATTGTTGTGAAAACAAAAGTAATAACTAGAAATTATTACTTAATTAAATTAAATAATACGAAATGTGAACGTAAAAAATATGAATGAATTAAGGCGAACAAACAGATGAAAAGACTATTAGCATTATGCACAGTTGAGTTACATGGTTTTAAATTAATACAAGTTAATTTATTGATGTTTGTTTTATTGCACTTATTTAACTTGTTAAGTTTTATTTTCATATATCATAATATTATCATAGAAACTTAGTTTTTAGATGAAATAGGAGTTAAGAAAAATATTTAAAAAATGTTTCCATTTTGTTGTAATAGTAATCACTTTAAATTAAAATGTACCTACTTATGAAGTTTTGTTTTATAAGTTTTAACGATAATGCATTGTGCTTAAAGCAAGAATACTTAAGATTATTCAAATTTAATAACTATAATCTAAAATTGTATTATATTCACACGAGTCTGTGTTTATTATTAAAAACAAAATATGCAACTAAACTTTAATATAGTTTATTAAGCCATTCTATTATTACTTATTAGATATACATTTCTATGAAAACAATATAAATAAAAATTTATAACATAGATACTTTAAACTCAACGACCATTTCCTCATAAACTAACATTGTACTTAACATATATAATAACTGTTTGTAGAAAAAGTATTATTTTTCAATAAATTGTTTGTATTTTTGACATTTTTGTTAAAAAGTTAGGGTGATAAATAAGAAAAGAAATAAGAAATTCACACTGGGATATGGCGTGTTGAAAAAAGGTACAACAAAAAAGTTCGACCGAACAAATTATGCATTAGAAGAAATCAAACATTAATGGATCCTTTAAACAGCTTAAATAAAAAAAATATGACAGATCGCAGACGATAGGGTGCACGCTAATATATTATGATGAATTACACAGCATAATAACTGAAGAAATTGTGGAGCACACACGACCGAGAGGAAGGCCCAGAATGAGGTACATCAGCTAAATAATTAAGGACTACGTGAGAGGAGTCACTTTTTAAAATGAGCTCAAAGACATAGAAAACTACAGCGTACAGGAAGCATGCAGATATTATTTGCTACAGACTAATTTAAAAACGATAATAATACATACAAATATACATTCATGATTATTGAAATTGTAGAATGCATACTTCATATATTGTACTATTTAATGGAATTAATTTATCAAAATATTTTTTAATAGGCAATGCTAAAAAAATAGAACCATTTTTAAGGTTTACATGGTTTAAAGTATAATCATATTGATTATCGAACGATTTGAATTTATATTTATTATTTATAAGTATATCAGGTTCAGAGAAACGGAACAGTGCAGTAAAATTTCAAGGGTCGTCCCCTGATAGACCTCCTATTGAACTTTAAATGCTCTAAAATAATAAAGTATCTGTTCAATGTTCGATATTTTTCAAGGACATTGTCAGGAAATTTCAATGTTTCGGCATATAAATGAAGAGTAATCTATAACCTAAAAAATCGTTACTAAGGTAAATAATATGTCTTAATATAATCTTAATATACATTGTACAGCAAACTCAAAAATTGCTTAAGAAATTTCAGTGTTGACTTTAAAAATATGACATTAAATTTTTGGAAATGATTTATTTTTCAACATATTTTATTTAATGAAATGATAAATTATAACTTTATCTAATAATTGATAAGAATTATCGAAATAATTATTTCATTGGTAAAACAACTACTCCAAATTGCGCTAACCAGTGGCGGATTTAACGGGCGTTTAGTCAACAAATGCCGACGGGCCCCTCTTCTAATATGTAAACTGGGGCCCAACTAAATTATATAGGTAGTTCGTAGTTAACATTTTAAAATGTTTTCCAAAAAAAATTTATATACAGTTTTTATATTGCAAACTACAGTATAATTTTCCATTGTGAGGTTAATGTTAGGTTAATAAAAATAACAATTTCGTAAATATGATATATTTTTTCTGTTTTGGATTTGCTGATTTATTTATAAACCTTAAATCTACCACTGAGTTCAACTCTAGTAAACTAATCCCGCTACGCGTAGCCATGGAGGTAAGTATTACTGTACTAGCCATTAGGTATTCTAAATAGTAGATAATATATTCTAGTGTAGTCTAGTTAATATAGTTCAGTAGTTCACCAATAGATAGGTACATGTGACATGGTAGGAACTTATAAAACTGTTTTATAATAAATTTTATCCAACATCATAAAATTCAGAGTAAATACATTATATTTTAATTTTTTTTTCTAATAATAACAGTATAGTCGAAATTTTTTTTGACCATTACTTTATTCTTCTTATTACCTATTAATAATTTTAGTATTTTTTAAAGGAAAAAAAATAGATTAAAAATGTCAAATTGCTATAAATAGCTCAAAAAGAGACGAAAAATTTAGAAAATGTTATCATGTATGGAAAACACTAAATTAATGAAAACATTTTGATCTATATGAACGGGAGCGTACAATCCCTGGTTTTTACCATTTGAGTTCTTCGAAAATTAACTTGAGTCTTGAAGTACAAGTTTTTATAAATTAATTTGAGTAATCTACCATTGTTCGCAAATAATAGTTTTTCTTTTACCTCGCTTACCAAAATGTACTGTTAATACTGATTCATAATGTGATTGTAATACTACTTTAACTGCTTGACTAATATTTTTGGTACAACCAACACATTTGTAATTCCGTGTAACGACCCGTGTTTGAAAAATAAAATATCATTTGTGATCAAGAATTGATTTTTGTATATATTTTGGGTAATTATTTTCACCTATCGGAAATGATGCCTTTGTAAAATTCCTCATTTGATTGATTTTCTTTAAACTTTTCTAAATTGATTGAATCAAAATAATTTAGGTCAGTGACCTTTTCCTTCTAAAATGCCGATCACTAGCAACGTCTCAAACCATGTATCTCAATAGCAAACAATTGTAGTATTCCAAAAACCCGCGGGAAGTGTTTTATAAGTCAAATTCAAATTTAATTTAGTGAATCGTGACGACGGGTTTTTCGTAGTCATATTACAAATTTAAGTGATCGCTAAGTTTGGTTGGTTGTTCTGCACTTCTGCCCAATAAATATTCCTGAAAATAATTTACAGTGCATACGGTATTTGCATAATAAGCATTTGCTAATGTTTTTTGGCCAACTCCGAGGTTCTTTATATGTCATTAATACATATATATCTTGAAGAAATTTTGCCTGTTCTAGGATTTCTATGTTCAATTTTTCCAATATTCGAAATAAAATTGAGTACTTTTCAAATAACTGGTCATACTGACATAAGCTATTTAGTATTTTTCTTTTTCTAGCTCATTTTTAAGCTCTATCTAAGATAATAAAATATTATGTAGTTATCTTAAAATTTTCAAATGAAATTGAAATTGCCAAATCTGAATAACGTACTTATTCTTCATCTGTTTAAAGGCCATTTACATTAACTACATAAATGAAATGTAACTTCTTGAATCAAATTTGTCTATTCACTTATACATCTTTTTCCGTCATTTATTCTAAACTGCGTTAGTTCAAATTTTAGATTCTGAGTAGTACGATGAATGAATTGATTTTACAATGAATATGTGTGTTTTTTTTTGTGTGTCTGTGCACACGATAAATAGTCAAAATAATGCTTCGATTTTCAACTTCAGTATCTTGTTCAATGGGAAAGTGAATATTGTCGGTGCATTGGGGAGGTCAAAATTTAAATTCTCTATAGTTTTTAAAAGCGACGGGAAAAACAACATAAGAATTAAAGAAAAACGGGAATTTTTACGCAAAATCGGTTTACTACAAAATCGATTTTGGTTTTTGGTGAAACTCTATTGTTCACTGGTCGTTTATATTTACATTTTCTATACACCGTACAATTTTAAAAACATTTTGAACCTTTTGAGCTGTTTACGGATATTGTCAGTTTTCAATTTTTTTACTTTTTTTTTCTATGAATATCAATACAATTTTATTTGTTGGGTAAAAAAGCGTGAAAATTGAATGCAAGGCTCTTGATATATTGTTACAATAGCAGTTGAAAAATATTAAAAATACATAGTCACGATTTTTTTTATGAGCATAAAGTTCGAATTTTGACAATATTTATCAAATTTAAAATTTAATAATTATTTTGTAGTTAAAAATTTATAAAATGTTCAACTTTTATAGCTAAGGATTGAAAATTCAAAACAAGGTTCCACATAAAAAGTTAAATATATAAATTATTTTGTTCACAATAATATCATCAAATATACTTAGTATTATCATAGGCTGACTGATCGTTTTCGCTCAGAATCGTTTTTCTCATACAATGATATTATATCATTGAATTCAAATTTAATATCATCCATTACAGTGACCAAATTTTAACCTACTGTACAGCAGAGTGACATCCACTTACCCACTTTCTTTGTTTAGATTTTGTTTTAAACTATTATTAACTTGTATAAAAATTGAATGTAAAATAAATTTTTAGGTTTTTCAAAATATGTGCTTCTCTCATTTACGGTTTGACTAGCTAATTTTCTATTTTGTTTATGAAGCTGTTGATGGTTACGATAGTCCGCATCACCTTGTTTTCGTATCTCAAGTTAGATTTTAAATTCTGAGCGGAGCAATGAATGTATTGATTTTACAATGATGTGTGTTTTTATTACAGTCAGATGTCACCTTTTAAGGTAATAAAAGTAGGGAATTAGATCTAGTTGCTATTTCAGGGGTCAAAAGTAAAATAGTTCTCAGCAACGGGAATTTGAAAAATATAACCAATAAAAAAATGTTATAATGTATTATAAATTAAAGGATAGATTCCCTTATGACCTTTTTTCAATATTTATAACAATATAAATTATAAATTATATTTTTAATGATCAAATAGTAAAGTTACGCATTAATTAGTTAAAAAAGGTAATTAGAGCTAAAAAGTTAATTTATTTTTGACTTTTTAATTTAACTTACAAATTAAGTTTCCAATCAACTATTTAACTTACCTAGTTTAATTAAAAAGTTTAAGTAACTTAACTTTTTACAGTGAAATTAAAAATAATCCATCAAGTTTTTATGTGAGGGGGGGGGGGGAGTTGACAAATAAACCGATACCGAAGAGACGAAACAATAACAATGCTATGATATAAAAGAACACGGTAGAAGACGCTTTAGGTATACGGGGTGATCCATTTAACGTTAAGACACTCATTATTTCAGAAACCGCTGACGTTATTGAAAATATTTCTTATGCATAATTATTTTTTATTAATTCATTTAAAGTCGTTACAAAACAACATTTTTGGAAAAAAACTATATTTTTACTTTTTTATCGTTATAATTGTGTAAGTGTTTACTCTTTGCAACATGCATTTTTATTTCATATTCCAAGGTAGAATAATATTTGGAGTATTTTGATCTATAATAATCAAATTTTTGACAAGTTGCTTATTAATTATAATTTATAACTATTTCAACATTAGGGAAATGGAGTAGTGGACCAACATTTTGCAGTATAGGCAAACTGCGGCGTAACCCCAGTATATAAATTTACTCTACTCATCTAAACTTGAAATATTTATAACTCATAAACTAATCGTCTAAAATTCGATTTCTATGTATCAAAGTACTCCAAAAAATATTCATTCTGCTTTGGAATATAGAATCGAAAAATAAAAATGAATGCTGTCATTAAAAAAAAAAAAATCGATACGCTTAAACGATAATAATAAGAAATATTAAAAAATTTAGAAAATTAGAATAAAATTTGTTTTTGAACGAAATGATCTCAAAAACGTGAAATAATGAGGGACAGAGCTCTCAGTTTAGCCGTGGTCATGTATACCCACCCTCGGCACGCGGCCCGCCAACGAACTCACAAAACTCGATGAGTTATAAAACGATGGAACTCAGGTACAGGCCAAAAACGTGGCCGGCCATAACGGGTACAGTCGCAATCGAAGTGGACGGCACAGCCACAGTGTATTTGGGGTTGAAGACGTTGAAGTAGGTACGTGTCGAATTCGCGCCGCAATTGCCCACCGTCGTTCCACGTCCCATTTTCGTTTCGCGTATTTTACATCCCTGACGGGACGGCGGCGACGGCGGTGGCGTTCATTGTTCAGTATCCCTTCGATGCGACACCGAGCTTAACGCTCGACACGCCGACCGGACGATACGCGTAGGAACCGTTGACGTGAAATCCTCGTCTGTGTGAGAACCCGATACTTGTCGTTGTTGTTATTGTTATTCGTGTTGCCTTTGTACTATGCCTTTCATTGTTGTATAAATGCGAAAAATAATAATTATTATATTGTAAAAAAAATCCAAGTGCCGGAAGTGCGTTTTTCGCGAAACGTTGCTCGCGGGTTCTGCTGCAGCAGCAGCAGCAGCAGAGGTTATCAACGTCATTATTGCTGTTGTCGATACGTGAAAAACAACATTCATACAATTACACGATTACAGGTACAGAGTAAACCGCAACAGGATACGCACACGTCCTGCGTTGCGACCATTGCACACTCCAAACAAATTTTGTTTGACGGCTTTTTTTTTCTACATTACATTTTTGGATTATTCCTGCTGGACGCATAAAGTCGTTCCGATGGACTCTTTAATAATTTCAATGGGTGTTTTTGTTATTGTTATAATATTTTTGTAATGACGTAGGTGGTATACGTCATGTTTGAATTTTAATTCCAGAAAGCAAATATTAAGTCCACCATATCTTTTTTTCTGAAATTAAGTATCACTCGATTCATCGGTTGATTAGGTATTTGGTTTTTATTCATGAAATATTTGGAAAATTATACTCATATAAGTTGCTAACGTTAGAGTGAATTGATAAAATTTTATTCGCGCTTTCAAAAACCTGTATTTAAAAATATAATATTAGTACATTTTAACAGTCTTGCAATACACTTTTAGAATAAAAGTGAGCAATAGTATTTAAATACATTTTAAGTACTCAAATACGTATTTTATAATTTTAAGAAGTATTTGGGCGTAGTAGCTACCTAAGTATTTTAAATACTTTCTCTACTTCTGATAATGTCTTCAAAATCTAGTAGCTGTATTTAAATTAAAAATTAGGTAAGTACTTTATAATATACCCTATGTGCTATATAATTACCCTATTATGTTTCTTATATTATTTTTAATATTACCACAAGTGATTAGAAATATTTAAAACGATTTGGAAAACAATTTTTCCTAACTCAATTCTGCATCAAATTTGTAAAACATTTTTAAATTCCTTATATTATTAGACTAACGTATTGGTATCAATGTACCATGTGAAAATGCAATATAATATGTATTTTAAGCCCAATCTTAACGTTGTCTCAAACAGGGCAAACGACCTAAAGCAGGGCTGGGCAAGTTTGATACCTCAAACAAAGTCTCTAAATACAAGACACAAAATACATTTATAATTATTATCTAAATACAAGATATAAGATACTATATACATTTATTCACATTTATTTATTTATTAATTTACCTTAGTCTCAATAAAAAATATATACTTATAAATTAGCAATGTTAATTATTAACTATTAAATTAAATAACTTTGGATACAATAAAAAAAATATATTTATAAATGTTCAATGTTTATTAACAATTAAATGTTTAAATTTTATTTATATCCCATATTTTGAAAAAAAAACTCTTGGTGACATTTTAATGAAACTAATTTTTAAAGTTTTACCTGACATGCTAGATCTGCATGGATAATGAATAAACCCAGCAAATGCAAATAGCCGTTCAATAGCAGTTGAAGCCGTTAGGCTTTTGTTATATTTTATATAATAATTTTATTTTTGGATTGTTATTTAAGCAACTCAGTGATTTATTTTTATCATTCAAAAAGCTTATAAATGCAAGTTGGTTACTTGTCTGCTGTCCTGACAGGTCTGGCTCAGAATAAAAAACAATAAAAGACTCTTCTGACGCTTCACAAGAATGGGATTCAATTTCAAACAAGTTTGTTATACACTATACAGTCTAATTCATTAATACATACAATTTAGAATCTGTGTTTTTTCTCGATCACTTAATATGCGACACTTTATATTAATATATTATAGCCAGTCTGACGTGACGTTAGACACCGGTTACTTTAATCTAACTTAGATTATGATTATCTAATATTACAAACTGGTAATTTGAAATTACTAACTACAAATTTCAAAATTAGCTATTAGGCAATAAGGAAAAATAAATAAAACATAATTTTTGAATGTATCTAGTATCTTAATCATAAATAGATACTAGAAACAAGTCTAAAAAATATTTAAATACACAATACAAGATACAAGATACAAGATACAATATTGTATCTCAGATACGTATCTTAAATACTAGTATCTGAGATACTGCCCAGCCCTGCCTATAAGTTAGTTTTGACTAAACAGTCGACCGACATAAGGAGTTTGAAAAAATATCTATAATTTTACATGTCAAAACATAATCAATCACCGAGAATGGATTGAGATAACTGCAACATCACTTTATAATATTTGTATCATTATACTCGTATTATTATTATTATTGTTTTATTTTATCGGGTTGATCAGGCTTCAACTTCCGAGGTTATTAACCTGTAATAATGTAACACTATAGAAGTACCTACATTATGTTTAATAGTTAAGGAAGTTTGTGAAACTTGAATTATTATAAATTAGAAGAGAAGGTTATAGATACTCATATTTTTTATAAAATAAACAAACTAAAATTTGTACCATAAGGCCTAAGGTCATATTATTATGAAAATGCGTAGTGCATAAAATGCAAGTATTTTATAAGAAAAACAACCACTCGTTATTGACCCATTCAACCTACTTTTGTTATATTTTTTGTTTGCTTAGGAAAACATTAGGATTAGGTTCATACTATTGTACAAGAAAAATGTTTTTCATTGTTTTATGTTTCTGTATACTATTATATTATAGGTACACTACACTATAGTATGTATACATATAATAATAATCATTATGTCTGACCAGACTTTCTTACCTGTGATTACCAATCACTGCTAACTGTTAGTCAGTAACATTTATATTGTTTCATCCATATATGTCCATCATATTTCAATAAATGAGAATAATAATTTATTTCAGTAATTAATTAAAAACATATAGGTATGCATCAAAAATCAGATTTTTCAGAGTATTATGTCTCTATATTCGGAGCAGAAACTTGTTTACAATTGTATTTGAGGAAAATATACCTAAAATTTTTCATCATTTTCAAAATAGCAATGCATTTTAATTTTGACAAGTACATTTATTTTTTCCTTAAATAAGAAAGGTATTTTGAGAGAGTGACAGTTAGTTGACAGTGAATAATAAGATGCTTGGTTATAACTTAAAATACTTTTAATGTATTTTATAAATGCATAATAAGGTAGTAACTAGGTATATTACTATACTATAATACATTACAGTTAAAGTCGCTCACCAAAACCTTTATTATATTATTATTATTAAACTATATCTATTCGTTCGAGTTAAAGAAGATAATCATAATAATATTAAAAAAAGGCAAATAGATGTTATTGGAAATCGTGCTAAGTAACATTATAAAATAAAATTATAATTTTCAGTGATTTATAAAAATTATATATATATTCAAATTTTAAAATGCAACATAGCTGTGTTTTTAAAACGAGATATGATCATTTATTTATGCACAGATTGAGTGTGTTCACATTTGTTTTATTATACGAGTACTGATATTTTATTAAATTAAGCTGTTGTAATATCAATTTTAAATTATAAAAATGTCAATGCATAATAATCACCCAAAATCAAATCAATATTGAATCAATATTGAATCCACGGAATTTAACATAAAATTAACTTAAAAGCACCTCCATTGATTCTAAAAAATGTTGATTAAAGGAAATGTATGAAACTTATGATTTTAGCAAATCTAATTTAGATCAACTATAGTTTTTCAATTATTTTAAAATGTATAACTATAGATTCTGCAAATAATACCTATACTGCAATGATTCTGTTATATCTTGTAGTATAATAAACCAATTTATTTTATAGAAAATTATATTGTTTGTGTACAAAAATTATTCAACCAATAGATAAATTTGTATTTTACAATCAATTTACTGATTAAAATTTAAAAACAACCTTAGAAATATTAATTTTTATTATTGCGTAGATTAATAAATAATAATAATATTATTCTTAAAACCCCTGTGATATAAAATAATATTGTGAGTTAAGATACCTATATTATTATTATCATTTATTTTATGGTACCTAAATAAAACAAAATGTGTGTACACGCAATGCGCACATTATATCTTGTAGGTAGGTATACTGTGACCACTTTTTTAATTCATTTTTTTTTTTTGCAAGATTAACACGTAGCTGTATATTACAGAGATTACAAAACCTCAAATTTTATAATTTATACAACCTGTAAAATACGATCAAACCATTTATCCATTATTATAATCAAGGTATTTAATTTTTTTTTACCATTCAAGTTTATGGTAAATTATTTCAATCACATTTGTGTGTATATTAATGATATGTTGTTATATATATAATTAAACCTTTAGTTGTTTAATAATAATTACGAAAAAAATGAATTATTAAATTATTTTAATGAATCCAAAATAATTATTCCAGTTTCCAATGCATTTACAGAAATTGTTTTAATTGGTTTTCACATGATATGTATAACAATACTTTAAATTACGAATAACCGTTGTAAATAATGTTTATGATTTATAAATTATTTATTTGTTATTTAATAGCAAAGTAGTAAATAAAAAAACTATAATCGCCATAAAATAATGTTAAGTTCATAAACCAATGCAACTTTGTAGTATGCTTTATCAAATATTTTTTATAGATCAAAATAAAATAAAAATCCAATTTTACTGAATATCTTCAGACGTATAAGTTTAAATTGAGATAGGTAGTATTTTCATAGCGTTATGGAAAATCCAAAGAAATTATTTATCTTATTATTATTGCTTCACTCAATAAATTATAGGTACTTCTGTTTTTTTTTTTGTATTAGGTAGGTAGGTATAAAAAAAAAAATGATTATATATTTGAATTAACCTTGACAGTGGAAGATTTTAAGATAACCGTGAAATTGCTAGTAACAAATTGTTGAAATATATTTTTTTATTTGTCTGTTGTCATTACTCATTTGTCATTAACATCGATGGTCTAAGGTCAATAAAGTACTACGCCCATTTTAAGTGTGTATTTTTTATAGGTACGCTATTTGGTAGATTTCCTTTTTTTTATTTTAAGGCAACATTTTTTTTATTAAAAGATTAAGCTCACTGTACCTACATTAAATTATGAGGAAACAAAGTACGGAACTGATAGTCAATCTCATATCATTGATCTCTGTTATGGCTACATTAATGTGTTCCATATTTTTGTTCAAAAGCGTATACAAACCGTTAGTACAGATTACATACATAATAAACCTCCTTTTAAAGTGTATACATTTATTTTTTTAAATATTTGAATTTTATCTTATTATAACCAACAATATAGTTGTACCTAATACATTTTAGAAGGAAATGTATGTTATTTTAAGAATGAAAAACGTAACTATTATAACATAGTGTAATACACTAATGAACACATTACTGAATTCATACTTTACTTGATAATATAAAAATTAATATATTAATACCTATGGATAATTATGAAGATTCAAAAATAGATCAAAAAAATATATAAACGAAGTGTATAAAAAAAATTATGACCTCTTTCAAAGTCTCACGGTGTCACAAATCTTGACGATGAACCTATCTATAATTATTATTAAGAAATATTTATTTTTAATATTTATAATATTTTAAAATGTATTATTCCTAATAGTTATCAAAATCACTATGACAGTGATATGAAATAAAATAAAATATAAATATTTATTTTAGCTTACTTAAATATAAAATCGTGTTTACATACTTTTTCCTTTGTTTTGTAGTTTTCTGTACTTAACATAAACGAATTTTCTACTTTAGTAAATTGCATACCTTTTGAAGAACCTACTATATGAAAATGTTTTAGTATGAAAATGTGATAAAAAAGGTTAACCATGTTTAAAGAAAACCTCTTACTGTACCTATAAGAACTACATGAATTTAAAAATTATAAATTCTTTTAAGTATGTATTCTTACAGTGCTGGTATGTTTTTATTTTAATAGTTTGGACCATTCTTTTTTAAAGAGATTTATTTAAGTATTATAATATATTGCACGTATCTATAGTATCTTCAATTGAAAACAATTGTTCTTGTTCCTGAATTATAACTCAATGTTGGCTGTTAATATGAAACTAACTAACTCAAAATATTCATCAGAATATTTGTCTGATGACTTAAGTTACAACAGGGAATCTGCTCTTTTAGTGAATAGTACGGAAACTATTCAGATCATACACACTACAATGCATCTATTGTTACACTACCAACAATAAACATAAAGAGACTTTTAGTTTTCGATTACTTATTTCTTACGGAATTATCGACTGTTTGGGCAATGAACTCTTCTGGATTTTCCTTAAAAGCTGCTGAATCTCATTAGCCTTCAGGATGGTTAACACGGAAACAGCTTAAAACTAAATAGTCTTTTAAATAAAAGAAAATAATATTGACTTTCACACTTTTTTTACAAAGCTAACTCCACTCCATTACTCACGACTCAATTCTTCCAGTTCCTTCTGAACTTTGGCATTTATAGTTACATACGTTTCTGACGTAGTTCTAGTAAACTTTCAATTTCACTACTACTGAAATAAATTTTTAGTATTCATATTTGTAGGAAGTACTGTCGATGAAAGTATTTTTTTATTTCTATAATATAAATGTTACCGGAAAATATTGACAGTATAGTGGCAGTACAATGGTTTTTAGCATGTCGCCGTTGCGAGTTAGTTATGGTTCTAATAGTTAGGTACATTTTAAAGCTGGTTCCACATGACCTGCAACATCATAATCGGCATTAACCACCGGTTCTAGGTCACTTTGTACGGTCAAGGATTGAAAGCGCGAAATTTTTATATACTTACTACTTATCACTTATATTTACAATATATCCTTAAATATATAATAGTACAAAGTGATACGTGATAACATTGCCTAATAAACTACGGAGATGGTAACAATTCCTAGGCAATGATATGATTTCCTTCCGCTATTAGGAATTGTCGTCATTTCCTAAATTGTCAACATTTTCGGTAACATATACATAACTGGATAGATTTCCATACGTGTTGTTTAATCTGACGTATTTAATGATTTGTAATAATTATAATTTACCTTTAAGTTATTTTTGATAACAAATTTCAAAAATATTTTCATTTGAAAATTACTGTTTTGGCAGTATAAAAACAACTGTTATCATTTACAAACTTCCTCTTACTTTCTAACATTCAGAAGTCAGAACTGTAGTTAATGTTTTATGTGTTTCATCACAGTTTCTCGTTCTTAATATAACTGACTGTGATCTTATTATTTTTGAATAAAAATCAATAAACAGTTTATTCAGTTTTTCGATAGTTATTATACAATACGGCATACAAAAAGTTGGTTAATCTTGCATTTTTTTATTTTCTAACACTCAAAATATAAATTATATTAATGGTTTAACGATACGCTTTTCAAATTAAACTAAAAATTAGTTTTTAAAATAATCAAACATATTTGCTTTAATATTTTAAATTTTTTTTCTTTAATTGTTTTCAATTTATGAAACTATATACAGTAGACGCCGCTTATAAGACTCACTTTGGGACCAGCACAAAGTGAGTTTTATAACCGAATGAATCTTATAGGCGAATTGGAAAAAAAAAATTAATTACGTATTTATAAATTTTATTTTACTACATATTTTGCTTTGATTTTAATACTTAAACACATATTACATATTACATACTTGATTATTGAATAAATTTAATAATCCTGATAAAAAAAACTAAAATTATAATAGGTAAATATTACATATAAAAATATTATAAAAATTATACATTAATAAAAATTATAAAGGATGCATGTACATATATATATTTATTATTTATTTTGAAAATTATTTTTGAAAAAAATTTGTAATTTTAGTTTGTTTTTTATTTTGTTCTAATATTCCGAAAATATCCGAAAATGTGTATTAATGTACCCGTAATTACGATAACTGTGCACCCGCCAGGTACACTATAATAACAATAATCGTTGCGATAAAAATTATTATACGTTATAAGGTACCAACAAAAACTAGAAATAATCAACACAAATACTATTTAATTTTTCAATACCAATTATTTCTAAATTATAACCGAAAAAGTTTATTTTCTACTATTTATTTTACGAAATTTGAGTCTTATAACCGAAGTGTTGAGTCTTATAACCGATTTTTTTTTAATGTATTTGGATACGTCCGGACCGTTCCAGACGACTTTGAGTCTAATAAGCGACTGAACCTTATATCCGTGAGTCTTATAAGCGGCGTCTACTGTAATTATATAGTGCATAAACTTAATACTTTTTTTTATAAGTACCTATAGGTATAATTTTATTTCAAATTAATGTGGATAACTAATTTTTGTAATATAGGTAAGTACTATTAAAATATACTAATAACATTTACAAAAATTAAATTATTATTATTTATGGTACCTAATATAAATAATATTCTGAATAAGATAATTTTTTCAAAAAATATTAACGGTATTGGAAATATTTTTTTTCAGTCTTTACAAGACAAACATTTTTTAATGTGTTTTACTATTTTTATCGTTTCAATTTTAAAGTTTTCACATTATTGAATATTTGAATGACAGAAAACCTCTGAAATTTCGTATTTCAAAGTAAAATGTTTTTTGTTGAAATTTCAATATATTAATATTGATTTAAGGATAACGGTCGATTCCATCCACAAACGTGTCTTTAAATATTATCCGTAACAATTTTGCCAATTAGTACGGTTTAATGAAATTGATTCGGATGTACCTATCAATTTTTCGGTATGTGTTAATTTCGTTTTGATTTACGTCTTTGATTAGTACGTCTTAAATTGTATAAGTGCCTACTCGTAATTATGCTATTTGATTTTGATTCGTGAGTAGTAGTTAATGAATTGATTTTCTAGACACCATCTTCACAGCTTCTCCAACTTCTACAACATCTCTCCAAAAGTCTCTCTATGGATTACAATCTATTTAATCTATTTTCACAAAGATAAGTAGCTATATTTATCGTGGTTTTTACAGTCTGCAAGAATAAAATCAAGAATTAAGAAAATCTAAATCATTCGTGAATTTTTTTAAATATTATATTCAGTATCTACTTATTAAACACGTTAGTGTATTTAGTATACATATAATAAAATATGAACATTGAACATTGTAAATAGGTAAAAAGTTATTTTTCTTATGATAAATTCCTCAATAAATCTGTACAACGGTAAAATTTGATTTTATCGATTTAAAAAATCAAATCTACTATAAAATGTTAAATGGATAGGGCATACAATATATACATAACTTGGTTATTATAAATAGTTTTTCACTTCGTCGTGTTCTACATTTTAATTGTTTTGACTAACTACTTGCTTAATGGTACTTATAATTTCATTTGACATTGAGATATGAATACTGCTGAAATGGAGCTATTTTTACCATTCATAAGAAATAATTAATTATTTAACAATTTTTTATTGGTACATCAATTTCGATTGTATAATAATAAAGTGTGTATATATAATATATTAATGTGCTACATTTTGAATACCTACATGACACATTGAATTCTCATTCGCATAAATTGCATTGAAATAAAATCGAACTAAACGCTGTTAATAGTATACTTGGACAGCTGGACAGAAGCCCATTTGAATTTTAATAACCTGTCATGTCTCCTAATAACTATCTTGGTATACCCACACAAACTGGAGAAATATCTTTGATTACACAATAATAATAACTGTGCACTTAACAATTATTACATTGAGCTTGAAAGTAATATAAATTATTCATGTTACTGTTCATATGTATATATAAAACTTTTAGAAAGTAATTGTTTTTGTGATCAAGACTAAAATATAATAATATATTATGAAACGGAATTTTTAAGAACATTTTGTCTCCTACGAAAGTACTTACCTGACAAATTACACGGTTTAGATAACAATTGACATCCAAATATGGTAAAAAAATTATCTCGATGTGCAAGCCAAGTTAAAATGAAAACTTTTTAAAACATTATTTTTACGTACACATCGTTAACAACTCTAAATTATGCATCTATTATCCTGTCCAGTTTTATATTTTTGTTTATCCAAAAATTACTTGTTTGACTAAAACTAAAAATAAATGTCTATAAACCTCATTATTAATCCATGTGTTTTTTAGAATGTATACATTTAGTTATGATAAGTTTTTGAAAGAAATATTATAATATAATATTTAATTCCCAGTTAGTTTTTTCAGAATGATCCGATATATTATATTAAGTTAGACTAGAAAAATCGTTAATCTACAAAATATTTATATTTTACAGTTTTTTTAAGTTTTCACTTATAAATTATAATAAGAAAATATTATAATATATAAATAAACTTTTATAAATTTACTTAACATTGGATAACTAAAACTGTAATAATATGGATTTTCACGCTTACAAAAATATATGAACCATTATTTTCTTGTGTATTAAAAACAATGTCAACAAAAAATGACAAATATTGTCTAACACGACAATATACATCAAAAATATATATACATATATATATATATTTAAATAATAAGACCATAAAAATAAAATAATTATTAATATAAAGGTTATATTATAAAGGGTACTGACGCCATGCAAAATAAAAAACATTAAACGAAACCTTTAAACGTTATACTGGCATTATGTTTACTTCTAACTAAATCCTTTTAAATAATTTAGCCGTACTGTGATAACAGTGTAAACAGTGAATACATGTAAAACTAAACCAACAGAAACGACAATAATTTAAAATAAAAATACTATTTAATAATATTATGCAATTTAATTTTTGTGTAAACGTATGTAAAAATTCAGTTTCAGTTATGTATTTTTTCCTCAACGAATAATGCGTGCATGAATATATCTCGTTATTTTACTATAAAGTTTTGTGTAGTAATTGGAAATAACTTATTTAGCACAAAAGCATAATATATAACTACCATATGTTGATGTATAGTTACAAATATTTCATATTTTAAATTCTGAGCGGAGCGATGAATGTATTGATATTACAATGATGTGTGTTTTTTAATTTTTTTTTGTGTCTGTCATCACCTTTAGAACAGTAAAATGTAATGCAAAGCTTTATATATTGTTATAATAGCAGTTAAAAAATATTAAAAATACATATACATATATTTTTTTTATAAGCATTTAAAATTCAAATTTTAACAAAATTTATCAAATTTAAAATTAAAAAATGATTTTGTTAAAAATGTATAAACTGTTCAACTTTTATAGCTAAGGATTACAAATTTCAAACAAGGTTCAATGTAAATTGGTAAATAAATTACTTTTTTCACAATAATATCATCAAATATACTTAATAATATAATAGCATAGGCTGATTGACTGTCTTCTCTCGGAATCGTTTTTCTTATACAATGATATTATATCATTGAATTCAAATTTAACACCATCCAGTGACCACTTGTAACCTACTATACAACAGTACGACAACCACTTGCCCATCTTTTTAATTTTAAATCCACCTATTTGGCTTGCAACCAAATACATTATATATTAAACAATTTCTTTTTAAAACACATTTACTATGATTATAATTTTAAAACTAGTATTACTGCGATCAAATATACTAAAAACATACATTTAAAAGCTCAAAAAGCAGCACCAGGGGTGGATCTAAGGGGGGTTCAGGAGGTCAGCTGACACAGTTAATATTTGCTGATCGAATTGGCCTCTTTTCAGATCTTGGGTAGTTGGATACTTGGTCCCACGAATAAACACACATACAGTATAAAAAAAATGTGTAAATCAATTTTTTTTTTTTGTTTTATATACCTAGTGGCTAGTACACAAGTATAGATTTCTAATCTGGTTTTAATAAGTGGCCCCTTGAAATATCTTGACCCCCAGTTTTCTAACTCTGGATCCGCCCCTGAACAGCACGGTATTCAACCTACAAATACAGTGGTATAATTTTTATAAATAATAATGTGGCCTAATTAAATATCGGTTTGATCTAGTTACTTTTTAACGTTAACAACCACCATTTGATAAATCCTGCATATAATTATAATTCGTCTGTTTATTTGTATAAAATATATAAAACGATGATTGACAAATTTCAGCGAAAACCTTCAGGCAAAAAATGGCATTTGACGACTTTCTTTTGAAACCATTTTTAACTGGGCCAACGCTTTCCACTGTAATATACATTATAATAGTTATTCAAACTATCGAATTATGTTGTTCCAAAACTTTTTAAACTGGGGTAAGACATAAAAAGCCTTGAACTTTGCATTTTAGAATAATAATGCCCATTTATACACAATATACCATACACAACATGATAATATATGCTCAAACACATACGCACTAAATGATATTGATTTAAGGGTCACCACGGTAGGTCTTAAAAACGCATACCTACATTACATCGTACAGTATGACTTTATAGCTACTAGATCGCTGCAAACCAAAATAGAATTTATATAAATATTATAATATATAAAGTGTTTATTAAATATTATAATATAACATATAACTTCTATTTTGGTTTGGATGAAACAATAAAAAAAACGATATCCTTACATAATATTTAAAGTCTTTTGACGAACTGTGAATATATATATATTTTTTTTTTATAAAAAAATTTATAAATTCAGTGGTCGTAGTTTGTTCTATATTATTTTTGTGATGTTCATTTCAGTGACATACTATGATATATTATACCAAGAGAGAAAATCGATTTCTGAATACACAATGTCCCCAAAGAAAATTAGTTCTATTCGTTAGACCTTGGACAAATACTTATCTTCTACTGTTTGAACCCCACGCCGGAACCATTGAAGCTAAACAAATATTACTCTAAAATTATAGTTGGAAGGCAAATAATCGAAAATATCACTACCAGTTTTCGGTGCTTAAATAATTTGTGATGTGAAATTTTTTTAAACACCAAGTCAAGATTAAAAACTAATAGACACTAAATAATGTTCTCCAAATAGTCTACGACATATTTTTGAAGCATTTTAAATAAAACTTTATTTTACTTTCGATATTAACGGGACAAACTCGTAAACCCATTGGCTTGACGGTGGGTTGTTTTTATGTTTTGTCTAAATAAGTATTAAGTTGTAAATGTGCACACACAGTTTTATGTGTACAACTAAGTGGATATTGCGGGAACAATACTTTTTTTGGTTCTTTATAATTTCAACATCATTAGTTTTCTATACAACAACGACAAAAATCATAATCGTTACACATAGAAAACATCAAGTACATTGACTGACTGAATAATAATGTAGCCGGTACATTTTAATTGCTACACGTAAATAATAGCCATATAGATATTAGATTATGATTTGAAACTGTATTTTAATATAGATAACCAAGCAGTCACAAAAGTGCACTACGATATTGAAAATTTAACTATTCTTAATAATTTAAATCCATTGTGTCTTACCGTTCAAAAGAAAATTCGATACTTATAATATGTAAGTATGTACGTTCCATGGTCTTAATAAAAATCAATAATTTGAATAAACCGAGCAGTCTTATTAAATATACATGTGCTAAGAATTATACTAAGATAATCATAATTAATCTTTATATGAATTTCTTCACAGGTGTTTAGTTAATATTTATGCGATCTCAAATAATAAATTTATCCTACGGGTAAATAATACATGTATATTATATACCTAATACGCTTTAAATCATATTATAAATGTATGACTATTTATATAAAATTACATTTTGAAAAAATAACTTATAGATTATTCAGTAAAACAAAATATGGATATTATTTAAAAATTAAAATAATCGGTGTAAACTTGAGAAATTTCTATAGTAATATATAATGATTACTTTTTGAAGCATACACATAACAAGCAGTGTTTTTAATTAATAACTGTTGGCCTCATTAGAGGTTTGTAACAAAATTATAACATATATTATAAAAACAAATGCTACAAATGTAAATTTATTAATGATTATCAATAATTAATATTTTAAGCATATTTTTCTATTAAAGCGGTTGGTACAAATTACTCTCGGAAAATTTGGTTTTTTTTTCTTTTTACAAAATTATATTGCACATAATATTATTTTACATGGACTTTCCTAAGGTAGGGCATAAATAATTAAAACTATTTTTGCAATATAACCAAACCTTTTCAATAATTAATTAAGAGTACTTTAAAAATAGTATATTCTCGATTTAGCAATTAAAAATGCCCTTCTAAACTTTCTATTGAATATGAACTTTGCTAAGCAAATATAGTTTTATAGTTATTTTTGATTATGTTATAAATAATAAAACTAAATATGAAAAAGTAGCCAGGTAATGAGATTTTAATCAATAAATAACTATCAGGTTAAACCCAAATTTGATTTATACTTTGACTTATATCCTTGAATGTCTCAGTGGTGGAGGGGGTACTATTAGAGATCGTATTACAATTAATATATTATATAATATTATACCAAACAATCAGATCAGTAAATAATTACGATGGATTGAAAAAATAAGATAGTAAGTACCCGCGACCCTCCTATAGTCAAATATCATCTTTGCGAACTGAACAAAAACAGTAAAAATTTATTTGATGACATAAACATGACAAATTTAAATACACGTGACTAGAATTTCAAATATAATTGATTTTTTTTTTTTTGGTTTGCAAAACAACAGCAAATTTTCTAAACCATATTTCTTTATTTTATCTCCCTCCCACTAACTGAACCTCTCTTGTTCATTATATTTCTATGTTTACACTATGCCTTATGTATGTATACAATTTTTACTATTACTACATGCCATATTGTTGCACACAGAATACAAAAAGGTCGCAGTTAAAATATTACAATGGAAATAATATAGCAGTTATTGAATTATATGATTTTAACTATGTACCTATACACTATAAAAAACTTATTAAACAATGCGTTTGTTTCTCATAAACACTATACAAAATTTAACTTTACAAATTTAATAAGATTATTTCAAATGTTCAATATTATACATTTTTACAGCTCAACTTTAACAGCCAATTAAAAATAAAATTACTAATATCATCTTTTTTTTAATAATTTAAAAGACGTTCAATCCACAAATGTCCATTACAATTTACAATACTAAAGTATATGTCATGATAAACCTCTGACAGTTTGACATAAATTCGTATCGTAACAATAGAATCTATAAAATGCACTTTTCATACAAGAGAAAACCCCTTGAACGGGTGTGTTTGAAGTGCAGTATTCTCCAACCGCATTCTAAAACAATTCTGAGCCGATATATTTCGTTTTTTTCTTGAACACAATGGAAAAGTTTAAATACTAAAATCAAACCAAATGAAATCCAAATTCTTAATTCCAATGGACTAATTACCGAAAAAATGCAATTTATGTTTAATTTAGTTACCTATTTTTAACGTATAGAAATTTCTGATACGGTAAATATTTGAATCGCACAGTCTAAAATATTTGACGCTGGCTACTACAACACAAGAAAACAAAAACACACATCATGATAATATAACTGCGCAAATAATGTTTATACCATTAAGAATAGCGACGATTATGTTATTTTATAAAGTAACTTCTAAGACAGTATTAGAGTTTGAAATCGAAAACATTATTTACTTTTATTCTTAGACGTTTTTCCGTGTAACCGTGTTTTAATCGTATAGCAAATTTCGGTATGGACTTAATTTAAGTGTGTGTGAATGTGTGCGCGTGTGTGCAATTTTGTTTTAAATTAGGAACAAGTTCTATTGAAACTTTTGAACTTTAACAGCAAGTTTTTGGAGATGAATTGGACGAGCGACGTGTTATGAGTGGTTTAAACGGTTTAAGGAAGATAGAAAATCAGTTATAGACCATAAAGATCAGGTGTACCATCTATCATTTCTAGAACGAATGAAACCGTGTCTCGTGTTAGTGAAATAATATTAATTAACCGTCGATCAACTATTAGAGAAAAAGCAGCTGAAGGCGTAGCCAGAAGAATGTAACAAAAATATTACGGGAAGAGGTTGGAAAAAAGGCAAGAAAATGGGGAAAACAATGTTCTTGAATGATGCATCATAATAATACCCTAGCCCCTATCAATGTCCATTGCTCGTTTATCTTTTAGCGAAAAATGGAACTCCAGTAATTTCACTACCACCTTACTTATACTTAACCTAGCTCCATACGATTTATTTTTGTTTCCCAAGTTATAAGCAACGCTCGGGGGACGTAGTATTCTAACAATTTATTACTTTAAACAAAATACGAAAAGGACATTACCCTTAGTGCCTACAAGAAGTGTTTTTAAAAGCGGAAAAGAAAGTGACAGGGTTGTGCAGTGTGTTGCATCTCAGGGAGATGTTAGTGGTAATAATGTGTATTTTGATTATTATTGTATTAATAATATTTTATTTAAAAATCAGACTATTTTTTATCACACCTCGCAGTAAATGCCATATATTCTTCTCATATTTCAAACGTCGAGTTTCAGTATTGTTTATTATTCCCGTTTTCAAAATATTTTTAATTTTTGAATATTATTTATAATTTATACGTAGGTAAATATTTGGTTTAAACTGTGTTATGTCGTTAACATATTTTGCTATATAAAAGTTGTTCAATACTATTTCTTGGCTCTCCAGGGTCTTTCATTATATGTTAACCAAGAACTGTTCAACTTGTTTCATTATAAGCTCACTAATCGGTAACTAAAAACCAACTATAAAATTCTCACATGAAATATAAAAATTAAAATCAAAAGCTTTTTACCAAAATGTCAACATTTATTATAACCTAACAAAACATTGAACGTCTTATATTATCGTTAAAGCTTAAGTTTATTATTTCTTTTTAAAATATTGACATTTTAAGCTAACTTAAACCAAACCTCAAAGTAATTTGTCAATGTTACATTAAATAAACTTGTTCGACATTTATATTTGAGGTAGAAACTTCTATTTCGAAACAAAAAACTTTGAACACAAGTTTCAGGTGTATTTAATATAATTGTAGGATGTGAATATAGGTATTAGGTACTATATATATATTTTAATATTTATATATAAACTACTTACATTTTTGGAGCACAACAAAAAAATAGGTCGCTTAAACTAGTGAATATTAAAAAATAAAATGTTAGTCTGATCAGTCATATCATAAACTGTAATGAAATCAGGAGACCTATTTTTAATACTTAGTTTGATTAAATTTCAAATGACATAACAATAAAAGAACCACAAAATATAAAATATAACTCAACCTATATAATAGAAAGACGTTGTGTATTATTTTCCAGGCAATTAACGTAATATTAAAAAACACGAAAGTCGATATACTCCATAATAGTTTTCAATTTTCAAGCGTAAAGGTACATCATTGAGTAAGCCACTGAAATAGATGTGTTAAATTTGAATTCGAAAATACACTATTGCATTAGAAAATCGATTATGATTAAATACAGCGTGTCACCATTATTTCTAAGGATATTTTATAATTTCTTTATATTTAAATAATTATATTAGTAACTAGCCGACCCGTCCCACTTTTGCCAGTGATTAGTTGTTTGTTTTGTGACGATGATACGTATAATTATATACTCAAATTTTATCGTTTAATGTGATCAGCAAGTAAATATAAGAAACGGTTAATGAAAACGTATATTGAAATGTTTCTAGCGGTGTTAATGGTAAATATATTTTTATATCGGAACCCGTGTTTTTCATTACCCGTAAAAAAACACAAATCTTAAAAAAATTATGATCGCTCAACTGCTTTTGGGTATAACTTGCAACTCAGCCACCCTGGTAGGTAATTCGACTATATCGGATCGCGGACAAGGGGCAACTCTTTCACCAATAACCTTGGTAGGCAATGTTCAATAATTCAATTTGATGCAAGCTTATACCTGATCTGCGCAAATAACCAATGGCAACCGATAATAAATAAACACACATTTCTATTGTTGACTGTAACCAATGGGAACTATTAATAAATAAAAATTAAATTTCCTGTATGAACTTCAATGTCCCCATTTGAGCACCTCATTTAAATGCAAATTTTGGCAAATCCTTTCTTATTGCACGATGAAAGCATTAGAAAAACCACTATTCCAAACTTCAAGTTCGTACGTTGAATAGTTTTTGAGATACAGCGATCAGTGAGTCATATAATTGGTATAATATAGTGATATAATTGGATTTTAGATATATAATATATAGATTCCCTTCTTCCTCCCCTCGGACAAAAAAAATTAAAAATCGGGTGACATGGTGACACTCAGTAAGGTATTTGGAACAACTCTGGAATATATTATTCTAAATTCTAATATTAAATTGGAAAATATTAAATAGTGTAGTCACAAAATTGGAACATAAAAAAGGCCTGTTCTTTTATATATTATATAAGGATTAGATTAGCTTTGTTTTTTATTTTTTCAAGAAATTTATACTTATTTTTTATTAACAAAAGTGGTTCTAAAACTTTCAGCAGACTGCCAGGTATAACCGTAAAAATTTCAGCCAAATCGATTCAGTAGTTTTCCAGGTTAGCGCGGTCGTAGAAAACCCCTTACAATTTTATATAGTAGTATAGATAAGATAGGTAGGGTTAGACAAATTTTGTTCGTTAAAATGTCATGTATTATTAAAATACTACATCATATATTATGTTCGTTGTTGAATTATAATTATAAAACAACCGACGTGTTTTAGAACAGTGTGAATAAGTTCGTAATATAAATAGCTTTAATTTAATCAAAACATTTTAAAAATCGCACAGCCTATAGAAAATAATTATAAACGTCATGGTGAAAAGTTTCAAGTCGCTACGGTTAATATTTTTTTTTTTTCATTACAACTATTTACCTAGCTAAAAATCATCAAAAGTATTAAATGTGACTCCAAGGTGAGGATAGACACAAAATGAACCAAACAATAATAATAATAATCATAATTATTACTTTCTTGTTTTGTAAGTAAAATTAGGTACATTAAAGTATTGAATAACCGTTAAATTGATTTTTCAATGTCAGTGCGTCCGATGGTTAAATACATTTTCTGCGACCCGCACATTATGATGATATTATTATTAAAATATGACAACACCGACGTACCCGACTGCAAAGGCCACGGCGTATCTATAGTCGATATTTTTCATGACACTCGGACACTGTAGTCGTCGTACTTGTTATTATTAACCATCACTGAGTCGCAAAAACAGTAATAATATAATATTATTTATTAAGCCTCGTCGGCTCTCACGTCGCCCATGATATTATATTTAACGTTTAACGAAGGGGTCACGTCGACGACGGGGCGCATTTAACCTGTTATTATTTACGACCCGCGTAAATCCCCGTGGTTAGGAAAATTACGCAAGCCCTTTCAAATTTTCCGGGAAAATGTGATGTAGGTAGGTCACGGTTACAACGGAGGAATTCGCATATATAGGTGCGCACGTCTACATACGACACGATAATAATAATAATAATAACAGTAAAACGCTTTATTTCATAGAGGTAGATGTACATTATAGTGTATATGGTGTATAATATTTCGTTTTGAGCGGTTGATGGCCGCCAATATTCTCTGTCCGTGTGAAACGTCGCAACGAATTATAAGTATGCGTATGTAAATATTTGACTGGTACACAATATATCCGTCAGACTCTAAAACTCTTTGTTTGAAGGGGTTCACCCTATGGTATCCCCAACTACGATAATTACAACGTTACATTTTTTTACCTCTGTGTTTTAAATTAGGCTGCATACTAGTTGCGGTCATGACGATTTTTGAGATAGACGGATATAACAGTTGCGGTCACGCAAATTTAGGTAATATCTTAGTTGCGGTCATAGCTTTATTATACTCCAATTCCAGGCGAAATGTATATTATACGATAAACATATTTTTTGATATAATGCACACAGCGTGTATATGTGGGAACACCACTACTTATCTGTAAAGTTAATAAATAAAATAGATTAAATTGTATACTCCGATCATAGTTTCGAATATTGCTATCATTGTGCCTACGTCTTTTGATACGGTAATGTTGATTAGTAAATTTTTCTAAATTAAATAAATAAACCAAATATTAATTTCATATTTAATTATTATATTATATTATTTAGTATACTTAGTTATTATTATTTGAGTGACCGCAACTAGTATGTAACCTTTTTGATGGGTGACCGCAACTAGTATGTAATTTTTGATTATGACCGCAACTAGTACACACCGTTAAATTATATTCCTAATACTTTGGGTCGGTAATGATCTTGTCAATTATTATAAGCAAAAGTCCAATATATAAATAGATAATACGAACACGATTTTGATTATTAATATCATGCTTTTTTTCAATTAAAGACGTTATTTGAAATATAATTGATTAAATTATCCCTTTTATCCCTTAAATATTTACTGTATTCCACTTTCACATAAAAGTATAATTATTTAGAGGTTAATACAACCTAACATAACCTAACCTAACATATAATTTCAAATTTTTTTTTTTTTTAAAAGGTATTTTCAGGATTATAACTTGCTCATACTGATTATATTTTCAAAAAAATGTTGAAAATTATGTTTTGGTAAGATAAAATTTTTCTGGATTACAGGTGGTATTAATATATAAAATTTACATATTATTTTTTACACATAAATATTAAAAAGAAGGCAATCGAATTGCTAGGTGTCGTGTATACCTCGCCATTGAGTAATTCACTGTAATGTATGCCGTATGGAATACATTTGAATTCAATAATTAATCATTGCATAGGTACTAAATACAATTCTGAGCGAAGACAGTCTGTCAACCTATATTACTAATTACCTATATTTTGTGATATATTGCTGTAACATTACTACTATAATAATTAATTTTACCATAACTAATACGGTAGGTTGAATTAATATTTGCCGAATACATTGCATTTATTATATTGTTAATATTTAATCATTATAATGGTGCCTATATATTTAATATTTATATCATATATTATTATTATTAAACTTTGAGTCAATACCTACTTACCATTATAGAATGTGGTGTTAATAGGTTCGTGGTTTAAATAGGCAATAGCATAAAATTATTCTAAATGTATTCCAAATATAATTGTGTAGGTATATAAAATAATATTTTATATACACAATTGTATATGTTGTTTCTAAGCCCCACGAAAAATATTTTTGAATTACGAACAAAAGTATAACGAAAATCATTATTATTTGTTTAATTCTAATGCTGTCCAAATTTTAACTTAAAATGTCTATAAACAAAAATTTTGTTTATGTATGTTTTAGAATTTTTGGTTCTAACTGGGATGACCTACTTACCCTACGATGACCCTTGTATTACATTTTCAATTTAAAAAGTGCCAACAACGGCATTCTTAAACATTTGTATACCTACTCGGCCATACATTGTGCACACAATTAAAGTTTCATCAACTTATTTCAATTCAGTTACTAATCGAAAATAAATTACGCATAGAGAAGATACAGGTTTCAGTATAGCGCCACTAACAGGACATCTAGTTAACCAGGGTGCGGTTACAAACTAAAATGTCAAACATTCAATTAATGCACTTTTCAATCAACAAAGTTGTTGATCGATTTCAAATACCACAACAGTAGTGCAGTACTTACCTACCTATGTCTTGCGAAAACAAATAAACAATATTGATTATTTATTTTTAGTATATTAAATGAACAAAACTCAATAGGATTAATGTTTAATTTTAGACATTTACTTAGATAATTGACCGACAGTCAATGGACTCAGTAACGTCTTAATTTGCAGTCATTGGGTAAAAGTGTCATATTTAATTTTATAATTAACAGCGGTAAACAATTATTTACGAAATGTATATTATTGTTCGTTATATTATTACGATAATAACCTATTGTTAGTTACCGATCACTGACGACAATTTCCAAATGTTATCATTCGCCGTAAAACATATACATAGTAAGCCCCTAACCTAACCTAACAAGGATTAATAATATAAACATTTTTAATATTTAAAATATATTAGACATGTATGAATTATTTTAGCGAAAAAAAATGCATCTTACAAAAATGAACAAAAGATTTTCATTGGGTACCTACCTATTCGCTACATTACTACATTTTTTATTTTTATTTCTTCGTCCTTATTTACGGGTCCAATTGTTTAAATTGCATGTAATATTTTTTACAAGACGATGATTCTTTTTTCCGACGCAAAAATACACCAATGTTATATTTGAACATTATTTTTAATGCGTCAAATGATAAATTATGCCTTAAATAAATACAAACCACTAATATTAAATACATTCTCCAAGACCGTAAACATAAAATCAATACCTAATTGAATTAAACCGGCAAATATTGGCGCACAAATACACAGTACAGTGTACAATTATTTATATTGATTTTCATAATGATAAAATTAATTTAAAAAATTTAATTCCACAAAAGCATGTGTTTATGTGATATGTATATATGTATTACTTATATAATATAATATATTATATACTTCACAAAGTTAGAACACTCGTAAAAAGTACCTACGTCTGATTTCAGTTCATTATATTATATATATTAAAGAACCAAATTAGTATTTATAACCATGGATATTGTGTTCTTTTTAACGTATAGGTAAATATAAATATAAAGTGCCTATGAAATCAACAATTCTAAAATTATGCATTACATTACATTTTTATTAGTTATTTGTTAGGTATTGCTGATGCCTGTTGGGAATGATAGATGATAAATTACAGTTTGGAAAACAAATTTATTACAATAAGTTGAATATTACATGAAACTAAATATTAAATTATATTGCCTAGCTATAAAACCAAACTATAAAACTAAACGCTATTCAGCGTTAAACAACGGAAATAAATAAAATTATTATTTTTTACTTGAAATGGATTTTCTTTTAATTTAAATATATAATATAAATACTTTAAAGGTTCAGCTGATGTCAATTCTGAAGTTTTAAAATTAAATTACATTTTCAGCCTCTTTACTACTACCTAGTAAGTTAGTAAAATAAATTGTTCAAATTATCGTTACCCTAGAGTACCTATACAAATAGCATCAACATACATATATCTCTACGAATTTGATTGTTATGGCAACTAACATTTTTTTTTTTAATAATAATACGAAATATCACAGTTTTGTGTAATATCAAATATTATATAAGGTTTGGAGAATATATCGAGCAACAGTGGAGGGATAAACCCTGCTCTAGTTATTTTTAACAAAAAAACTCGGTTTCAGGCGATACAACCTAGAAAATATATCACGCGATATTGAGTATGATCTGTACCTACCATTCTCTTCCATTCATCACTCTGAACTCGAAATTATCGGTTTTATATCCATGACCGACTTTAAGAATTGATTAAATTTTCAACTGTGGTGTACGCTTATCTGTAAGCCACCATGATAATATTGAAGTGGCACGATATGGCCATGTGGGCCATCACCATCCTTAATGATCATATCAATTATTATGTTACACTGGAAATACTCACACATACCTACTGCATGCACAGATTTATGACTGTTACCGTTGGCGTAGAGGTTGACGGTGGATACAGCATATTATTATAGGGGTGTCTGCCCGTAGTTGCATTCTTATATTTTTAAACCATATTAAATTATTATTTTGATATTGTTGTATTCATGCTCCTGCAGTTGGGGATTGCTTATTTCCGCCACTTCCGTTATAACTTTATTAAATTTAACCTAATGGACGAGTATACAAATATATTGGTACTTTGAAAAATGTAAAACTAGAATGTTCGCTTATGGTAGATTGGTATCTTAGAGTTATTAATTATTGTTCTACGATTATCACGGGCATTTAATCATTATATTCCTATAGTCACATTTATAACTGTTTCATATCTATACGTATTTTCTCTTTCTTATATACCATACAGGTATCTATATACCTATATTGTACTAATATAAATCGCCTTTGAATATTTATGTCCTGCCTATCGCGGACAAGAGCTTATATTTTAGATTTCATGAATTTGCTTTCTATACTGTGTTCATAATATATAGGTGCTAATTAATATAATATTATGTATGATTTTTCGTTTCATTTTTTAAAAACGAAATTTTAATTGAAAAAAACTTCGTAGTGATTAATTAATACAGAAAATAATAGATATATTCAATGCTCAAGATATTTAATATTTTAATTAGTTTTACTAGTTATCAGTCTTGGATTTCGAAGATGGTCAAAGATGGTGTGGTAGACAAATCTGTTTTCAATTCCCTATAATAGCGGTACTGCTGAAAGAAAATAATAATATTTAAATGGGGTGATTTAAATTTTAACGATAATCATTATTTATTTATGATTTCAAAGTGTAGATTAATATCAAAACGTTAACATCCACTACATTCCGGTCACCTAATTTAGAGATCGAACTCCAAAATTCAAACGACGAATTGGACGACCCAACGACAAGCTGTTATACTATTATGTGTATTTATATTTATATTATAATATAGGCTATGAATACCTACAGGTGCAAAAAATAATAAAATAGAATTTCTGTTTCAAGCACACACGCTGCACAGTGCACATGCGCGCGACCGTTTGTCCTCGTTCGATTTAAGCGTAGGTAGGTACCTATAACGGGGCACGATGTACGAATGATTTGTTTCCATCTCGTCGATACAATATCGAATATACATAAAACGGCGTCATTTCCCTGTGGACTTAATTCAGGTTCGTTTTTCTCCGCGGCACGTATTATATATTAGGAGGTACCTATAAGTTATAACCAATACTACATATAGAATGTATAAATGGTATATATCTTTAAGACCGAGACGACTTAATCCTCCGTGGTGTCTCGTACGCAGCAATCCATCAGAGGCAACCCACTGAAACGTGTTTTTTTTTTTTGATGGGGAGGGGGAGAGAGGAATACACACATACCATAATATCCAACCCTATATCAAACAAGTTCACACTAATCTGCAGCGAGGTGACCTGTGCAGGGAACACATTTTGCTCCAAGACATTTTGAAATTACAAACTTTAAAATATTCAACCAAACGAGACTTAGAACACCGCCTAATCTCATACGGTCATAAATACAAAATTTAATGCCACTATATACTAATTAATTTTATTTAATTTTGCCTCACACTTATCTAGTGTATACGGTGCCTAAAATTTCTATCGTTAACATATAATTATAGGTATTTAAACTGAAAAAATATTAAATACAATTTTACTTTATTATAGTTATAATTATATATTATGTCTTTCAAATGGTCAAGATTATATTTTGTTTGTTGTACTGTTTTTGAATTTCTTCTTTGAAATCCTTATCCGTTTAATTTCTTGGGGGTCTTTCCACTTGTGTATTACCTTATACACCAATTTTTATTTGCTTTTGATTCCTCCCATAAGTTTAAAACTGTATTAGGCACTGTTAACAAGATCCAAAAATTATCAAAACCATGATTTATATTATTGACATTTTTAGTTCCTAATACATTGTGTATTGCAATCTTAGCAGTTTTGCACATTTGTTATTTTGTTGTCTTAACTATTTTATAATGAGTTATTTAGTTTTTTATCGAGTATGGTGTACATATTATTATAAACCTACATTAAATATCAAACATACCTTCAATAACTTTGTGTTAATTACCTACTTGGCAAATACACTATGCAATATCTGAAAGTTTCTAAACAACGACATACCGAAGCAATCGTTAGAAACTTGCACTAATTTATTATGTTCAATGAACATTGGAATTCTAAAAAACTAAAAACTATAATTGTGTACCTATTATTTCTTGGTCACAAGACGAGGTTTTACTTTTATATGAGCCTCAAATAAACAAGTTTGGAAACCCCTGTGTCGCATTATACGCTACTTGTATATTTTATCATTGAATTAGCACGAATACAGTTTCAAACCTGTTGAAATTTTACAGCTTGAGTTATTATATCATGTTTTGATGCGTTTAATATTTACCATGCTAGTTAAATATTAAATAGGTAACTCAAATATGAAAATGTTTAGTATGCTAGCATACATTTTGGTTTGTTTATGCGGGACTTGGAATTATCCTAGAATATGAAGAGTTTTTTGTTGTTGCTACATTTAAGTCTTTACCACCAACCCCCCAAGAACAGACTGAGAGTTGCAGTTTCACATGGTTATTGAAAACTAAAATGATATTTTGTATTAATAAAGAAAACCTCAAAGTAGGTTCCACTGTATACATTAATAATCCACATAACATTTTGTATAAAAAGGTACTACCGTTTCCGGGCCACCGCACTGAGTCGTCCTCGTATATTGTTTATTTCAAATGAAACCATATAATAATAATAATGTACTTACCACTTCTACTTATATGGAAATTTCTATAAAAAATGCGGGGTACGATAATTTGTAAAGAAAAATACTACAGGCACTACACACAATTTTCGACATGCTGGGTGCCACATACGTAAAACTTCAAGTGGAAAATATTCTTTTGAATTGTATAATAGATACTAGATGATATTGTAGATGATTATTCCAACAAGAAATACTCAATATTTTTTCACATAATCTGAAGTCATTTTATAACAAAATCATTGAAAAACAATTACATTTTTTAGGTACTTATTTGAATTACAACATATCTATACCTACATTTTAGGATATTTTATTTTATATTCCTATATAGATTAATTTTATGAACATATTATATTATACCACTTAATCTAGAAGTAATACATTTTATTTATAATGGTACCTACATATTTTCATACTACTGAACCTGCAAGAATTTATAAATTTATCATAATTATTTTCTTTTTTACAGTGAAAATTTAATCTTATAGCTTTTATAAGTTTATTTGTAACTTTTTTTTTTTGTACTATTAATTTCGTGGTTTATAACCGTGGTACATACTTAATGACAGCGGTTATTATCATACTTTTGCTTCAATATACAAATTATTGATTGTTACATCTATTGAAGAACGTTTAAATTAATAAATTTATTGTTTGAAAAACGTTAGTTTGGGGTTTTTATTTTTTAGGAACTTTTGAAGTAATTATTAAAGATTGTGTGTGCTTTATTTGTGTAGTTAATCTATTTTTAGACATTTTGTTTTTACTTTTCTGCTCAAAAGTTAACAATATATGTCTTAAATTGGGATGTATGCATCACGTAGGTGCATATTAGGCGTGCAATTGGATTTGGACTTTTAAAATGGATTAATAAGTAATAACTATATTAGTTTTTAAATATTTTATTTTTATACCGGATATTTCATTTTAATTCACTTTTTCGTGTTGATCTGGTTGGCATGTTGATTTAAGTTCGATTCCAACGGTCATTATGCTTGGAGTTGAAAAAATAAATTACTGAGGGTTGATTCTTGTTGACTGATTACAGTCAATGGTTACATCCTCAAAATTTGATTGCAATTCAATATTTTTGAAAAATATGATCGGCCCCGATGTTAATAGGATCCTAGTGTCTTGAATGTTATTGTTGCGTGCCAACGACATGTATGTATGTATGTATGTATGTATGTGTGTATGTATGTATATATGTTGTTTTACTTGTTCGTTTTTATTTTTATATTCAAGAAACATACGTAGTGACTGAATAATTTTTTTTGTTTTTTAAAAAACGCTGTGACCGCTGTGCCAGAATACCAAAAAGTAATAGATCCGCACTCAAAAGCAGAATAATAAAATATAGAATAGAAAGGCGTGTCACGTATTCACGAGACATGGTATAGGAACCACAGCCGATTGACGACAACGATCCATTACTAAATAATGCCAGTGTACATATTATATACCTATACAGTAAGTTAGAGAAGTGTAGTTTAAAGTTTATAAATTAGTTTGTGATATTACAAAACCAGTAAAAAGAAAGATTATCGAGCCAGATGGTGTATTTTCGACAACAATTTTGAGAAAAGTTTGACGCCACGTATGAAATATGACAAACATGAAGCGGCACGGCGTCAATGAGATGATAATTTATATGAGAGGATTGTTTTTAACGTAGTTATTTCTCCGTGGACAATGTATGACGATAGACGACTGAAATCTTATACACTCCTGTAATATCGCATATATTTTTAGATAATTTAATAATTATCAATAGATTTATACTAAACATACATAGAGGTATAACCTCTACTGTGAATTCCTAGTTCTTAACCCATCCTTACGAAATTCCTCATAAGTAGCAGCCAATAATTTTTCGAGTATAGGTACAATCTGATCCATACAGTAGGTAGTGTCCGAGTTAATTTAAAACGTGCATTTCGCAAAGCCGTAAGTCCGAGATTTCACTAAAAATTCAACCATAATTACGGTGGCGTTTAGTGACCACAGCTGAGCCTATGTTGCAGCAACCGTAGCCCATTTTTGCTGGTTATACTATTGGAAAAATATAATACTATAAACTTAACGCTTTCGGATTTCGTGTATCCCTTTCTACCCACATATTTCATACTTAAAGATCATCTAATGACATTCTCTCAGCCGCTGATTGATATCTCTGCACCATGAATTAAGTTAATTTAAATTGCACCCTTACAACAGCATATTAGGAAGCCCATGTGCACCGATAATAGGTATGTCCTTCTTGAAATCCTGATTTTCCTGCAGGATTCCTGTAAACGCAAGCTCCGATTAGAATTCTGATATCAACTATCAACTATTATTAATAACTCCAACTGGTTAATATATTTTTTACACGATAAGTTTAAACTGTATATAAGACAATCGTAAGTTCTCATATTACGCTTTCGATAAACGGTGCTTATGTATGAAAAAGAATAAAAATATAATTTGGAGACGAATTTTTCAGTTGTATCACCACTCCATCAAAGTATTACACGAACTTAATTTAGTGACAAGCACGCAAGAATTGACTTTGAAAATAATACCCAGAGATAAAACGGCACACAAATCTAATAACAATCTATAACATTTCGTGGTATTGCATTATCTCATTAACTATACACCGTCCAACCATAAAATTCCGTCTTGCGAATACAAGTATTATTCTAAAATAAAATTCCCACCATATTTGAAAGATACACTTTTCGGATTGTTGATTGCCGTTAGTCTACCAAATAAACTTTATTAACTTTATACTACAATGATATCTATACATATACATGTGACGTCATTTTTAATACGCTTACTCGTCTATTCCTTTAAAAACCCATAAAAGCAGTGAAATGTTCATAAAATATAAAGCAATAAAGATACTTATTTCGACGTATTTCCTCGTGCTGAACAATTTTTATTTACATGTAGGTACAGATAAATGCATTAAAAACGGAATAAGGATGTTGCAATTGATGTATTATTGTATTATATTACCGTCTTGGGCGGTGTAACGATGTTATATACGCAGTGGAAAAATATACATTAAAATAGAGGTAGTCTAGGAAAATATAGATAGGCGTGGTGGAGAATATGAAATTATACAGGGAAATACGAGTAATATCGTAGAACATATAAGGAAAATAAATATTAAACTCAATTCGTCCAAAGCACGTATTATCTATACATAAGTACTATTAAAGTTTAAAATAAATATTACATCAAACGTTTAAATTAATGATGCTATTGATGAACGATGACAGAAGATTAAATTTAATTAGTTTAAACTGTCAAATTATTGTATATTATTAAAGTCAATCATCAAAGCATATCACACAATGGAAATCGTATATTATTTATAATTTATCATTGATATGCAAATAAGTTTTATGAACAATTAAATCGCCAACCATAAAATATATATAGTGTTACCAAAATATCATTATTATTGTATCTGATGAAAAATTATATATCTAGTCTTATAAATCATTGCGTTTTATCTGTGTTCAACTAATAACACTGACGATTGCACACAAGTGCAATTAGATGCGAGGGATTAAAGAGGGATTAACTCCGCACGATCCAAAAATAATTATTGACCTGTAAAAAAAAAAAAAATTGGAAAAGTAGAAAGCTTACTAATGGCAAAATCAATACTTAGATTATTTTGCTCAAATGGATTATGAAATATTTTTACTTTATTGATAACTCGTTTAGGAGGACGCGTCACATCCGCATGTGTTGTCTCCGTCTTACAAGATAGACGTTTTAAAATATTTTTATTTTTTAATATTTTACATAGGTACTCATAACTCGTTTAAAAATTAAAATATCGTAAAAAAACTAATAAGAAATCACATTTATCTTTCTAACTTTTAAGATTCATTATATCAATTAGGTCAATTCACACTAATATTAAATCTGTAACACAAAATTCGTTCTACTGAATATTTATCTTCTTAATATACCTATTCTTTATTATTTTCTAGAACGTTTGAATAACTGACATTAATATGCTATAATTTGAAAAACTGTTTATTAGTTGTTAAACTTGAATTTTTAAATAATTGTTAAAATAAGAAAATTAGTTTTTATAAATATTTATTGTTGTAAACGTCTTATTTAAATAAGTATTTAACTTCAAATCGTTGTTCTTTTTAAATACATAGTTATCGGATAGTGATACAGTGCAGATGAGTGCGATCCAAACAGAAAAATAATGATAAAATAATGTCTTAATCACGCCTATAAATGTAGGTATGCAATTTCGAAAAATATGATGCATACACACGATGTACTAATGTCGTATAATAATACACTTTTTATATTTTAACATACGACACAACGTTTTTTAACGAGCTTATAAATATTGAATTGTATTGTATGACAGCGTTTTTATATTTCGATAGTCGTTTTGTAATTTGTGATACCACGGACGATTCCTACGTATAATAAAATAATATATAATAACGTTAAGTATATCATACTTCAATTTTTATTTTCCGCACGATGAATAGGTACGTGTATTTTGTAGATAATCGAGATGGCTGGCACGAGATGTAATACCCACGTTGAAATTGATAGAAAACATCAAATATAGGTAATGTTGCACACGGGCACTAATGAGAGGGATATTTCATGTAAAAATAATATAAGCGACGTTAAACGTATGCGCGTTTTTCCGAATAACAATGAATAACATTATTATTATTATCAGTAGCGGCGGGCGGTATTGTACTAGTATAGTGCACAGATTTTTGGGTAGCGACATAAAAAGGAGAAGGAGAAAAAACGCTTTTGTCCGTATTCGTATACCGGCGATAAAAAAATAAGTGGAAAGAAAACTTTCTAAACCTCGAGAACGTTTATTATGGCTTCGGAGATAGCATCTGCTAAACGACTCGAAATTCGAATGCTTGCACATAATACGTATACTTTGCAAAAAAAAAAACAAAAACTTTTCTGATCGTATTTTTGTATTGTATTGGTTATTTTTTTATCCGTCCAAAAAAAAATGAATATCTCTGCCCGACATATCAATTATAAGACAATGCGGTTATCAATATATATATATTTAGCATAAACTACAAAGTTATTAGGTACCTACTCTTTAGTTTACATTAAATTATTTAAATTATATTAATTTGTTGTTGAATAAATTATTATTAGTTTATATTTTACATCTGAAAATGGTCCGATTTTTTCTAATAGATTTTCTTTCTTCCCCAAGTTAGAGGGTATCCATACTGCAGGTGGGCCTCTCTCCTCATGCCATTTCATGTTATGTACCTTATATTAGCTATCAAATTTACTTATTGTATTGTATATAAATATTACAAATTGTAAATACACTATTTTTATCTAATAAAAAAAAAAAAGATTTTCATTCGGGGTTCCGCCACTGGGTGACTTCCCCCTCCCGGCTATCAAATCTCATCAAATTTACGTATTATAATTACATGTAAATACAGATTATAAATATATTAATTGTTGTTCAATAAAAAAAAACAAAAACAAAAGATTTTCTTTAGGAACTCGTTTCTAGCATCTGTAAAAATGAATAACAATACCTATATGTGACTGACATTTGTGCATTGCATCAAACAGAGGTTCGGTTTTTGGCATCATGTATCCATATTGTGTTATTCTCGTTTGACCTACTCTGAGCTAGTTCACAGTGTCATTGGAAATTTAATTTTCAATTATCTGTCTTATTTCGTGTATACAAGGTGGGTCGTGGGAATATAGGGCCAAACTTGTGAAAAACTTCAGAATTCATTTCAACATCGGACGTTGCAGTGCTGTTCCCCATCGGAAATTCGGAAAACAATTTTGAGTTAAACAACTTTTTTAAACCAGAGTTGCGCAAAAGATGACGAACGATCAGATCCATTGGATTTTTGGTTTCAACAAGATGGGGCACCTTCACACTGTCATCGCTACAATGAACGTCGTACGCAAAATGTTCCCCGGCCACTTCATATCCATCACGTTTTGGGGATATGCATTTCCCCCTTACTCCATATGTTTGATGTACTTTTTAAAAAGTGAAATGGAATTTATTTATTTATAATTAAATATTAATAAAATAATTGTAAGTCTGAAATACCCAAAGTTATGTCTATTTATTTTTGGTGCTATTCTCCTGATCTACTCTGTATAATATAGATTTGCGCTTTGGGTGTGGCTGATTGTCCCAAAATAACTTCTGAGCATCGCTTTGGTTTTATTAAGATGAGTTTTAGCGGGCGTACGGGGTTCTAGAAAGAATGAATGCACAAAATATGAAAATTAGTTTGACGTTATTTAAAATACAATATTTCAAAATTGTTTTCATTAATTTAAATTAATTATATCATTCACAGAAGTTGTAGTTTTATTTAAATTTTAAATAGGAAAATATAGGGGTGTGAGCATGAGTAGAATACTAGAATCCTCATCTGCAACAGACAAGTCGGCGCCAGTTGTACAAATCTAATCTTGTATATTGTTGTATACATTGGATATACGGATGATATTTGTACGCCTTATTATTATTCTAAAATAACTGACTGATTTCAGTTGGCTTTGCCATTTGGTACCACCGTTAATGTTTCAAATGTAATTTTCAAAAACAAATAAACGAATAAACATAAATTGAATAGGATAATATAATAATACGAGTATGATATTGTGTGTGGCGTCTATTATGCATAAGCAAAAACCAAAAAATCTCGGGAGACATTTTGGTAACTTGCGATCAATGTCTTGAACACATATACGGTTAGCTGGCAATATAGCGAGTGTGACGATACCGTTTTTAGTATTCAAATTAAATTTGTTCACAAAAGGAACCATATAACCTAGTTTCCTTTAACGAAAATCGTGTCGAATAAAAGGTGTGGCCGAAATAGGTTTTAGAATTGACGTCGTGATAAAAATTACGTCCTCGAAAAGTCGAAAACATTGAAGCGTAAACCATCAATATATTATTATAGTATAGGTGAACTTTAAGTAATATATTTGTGTTATATATTATGGAACTGAACAAAAAGCAACTACCATTTTGATTCATCATATATATAGGTATATCTATTAATTAAAATTGTCAAGCCAATAGTTTTTATTAGGTAATATAATATAATCAAGACCAGTAATGTACCCCATTTTACCGCCGAATAGAGTGCATTACTAATTATTGCAACAATTCGATCATAGCGAGCATAATATTATATTGATTTCTTTTACCTTGATATTAATTTATTATGGTTAGTAAATAATTATACACTCAACATTTGTTGTTTCGAGTTACACCTATAATGTATGTTCCCTAATAATTTTTATTTTAAAATGTTTCATCTTACTTTGCAGATAAAGGGATTTAAATTTTTTTTCTGATTTAGTTATAATTACTATTATTTATTATCTATTTTCAAAATGATGAAAATACCTACTACGAAAAATGTAAAATATATAAATATTAATTGTTGTAATAATTTGTGCTGTTTACTCTGCGTTATATATTTTATGTACATCATGATGACCTATTTTTACATTTCTATCTTATGATTAAATCCTGGTTAAAGATTTTCCATCAGAACATAATATAATAATATGGTTCGTAGGTATGCGTTAAAAAATAATTTAAAAATCGATATTTATCATTTCTATATCTCGCAAAATAAAATTGATAAAACTAAAAATTATTATTTTAATCAGAGTGTAACAGTACGCAATTGCAGATTCTTCAATTGGGGCAAGTTAATGATCTCAACTTGTACCCGCCCACAAATATTCCAGCACGCACAATAATGCAAATTAAACGAACGTGACATAGAAATAAAGAATGAAAAATGCATTATTCAGGGCACTATATTGAATAATTAACTTTTACTTACTATGATCCAAAAACTGTTACGCTAGACAGACCAAAACATTTATCCCAGAAATGTTTTTAACGAAACATTATGTCCACCAGATGTGGTTTTATTTTTAATTAATCACGCTCTAAGTTTTGATAAAAGTTTTACATTAACATTTTGGTTTTCAATACTATGGTAACTAATTCGTCTTTCACTGGGTCGTAAACTAGAACCGTTTGGTTAGGTAATAATTATACTTGTATGTTATATTATATCAATATAATATGGATTTGGTTTGATGGACTGTGATGATGGTTGACAATCAGTCTTATAAATGCACATATTATAATATATTTATACAACTAACCAAGTGGTTACACGTTTAATCTTTACCACGGAAGTGATGAATTAGGCATTCGAATTTATTTAAGTTAGAATTATATCTCTCTCGGGAGTATCCAATAAATACCTTTAAAATACTTCTAAACACATTAATGTGTCAAATATGCAATTAAGAATAAAAAATACTTTGTCAAGTCTAAAAACTGACAACCTAAATATTTATGCAAAAATATGTAAATTTAAATTCACTGTTGCATGATCGGAATTTTTATTAAGGGCTATTCGTGTTTTAAAAAGACTTACAAATTCGGTCATAAATATATTTTATTTTGATAATATACATAGTACATGTTATGAAACAGCCAATCAAATTATAAATCGCGTTGATAAGAAATTAATTATAGCCATGATTTCAAATAAAATGATTATAATTACTGTGTAGTTTATTTAGGTACCTATGCGTAACACTCCATTTATTGATTACATTCATAATAACAGTGAGTTTAACTTTTCACTTTAATTCAAAATCAAATTAATCATAATAATATAGTGCTCTTTTCTTGATTCAGAAAACCAAAATTTAAAGTCTATAGATAATACCTAGGTATTTGTAACATAATTCATCGAATTCTGATAGACCAAAGTATGGAATATGCCTCGGGTCAAGTACGTATGTAATACTGTAGGGACTATCATTTTCGAGCTCGTATATCGTATCGCTCGACTTAGCAAAAAAAATAAAATTTATATCCAATACAAAAATAATAAACAGCTATATTATATAAATCACAACTTACTATGGATTAAAAAACATTGAAAATTATCCAACTTGAAAAATTACCTGAGCTCTGTTTTTTGTGAATCATTTGTGTTGTTTATTAAATTTTTAATTGATAAAAAAGGCATATAAAATTCGGAGTATTGTTTCTAGCAAAAAAAAAAATACTCCGTCATTATAGAAGCATTTAAATAATACACCGTGTAGTAAAAGCAACGAGTTCCTTATTCTTCCACACAAAACTTAATTTTGAAATATTAGTAAAAATGCTTAAAACATTGTTCGTAGAACTCGACGATCGTACACTACAATAATATCAAATAAATTATAAATACATTTTATACGTTCTAAAAATTAAATAAAGTACTAAACCGTTTATAATAACAATTATTGTGCGCCCTACGCTTTTAAAAAAGAAATTTTAAATTATAATAATTTACGTTCCAATAATTCATATCTGTTAATTTTTCATACAGTTTAATTTTACAAAAAGAAAATGGTTTTTATTAGATATTTTATATACATGAAATCTTCCATGTTGTGCAGTTATCTCCAATTTACAAATGTTTCAGAAAATAACATAAAAATGATTCATATGGTATACTAAACTCTAGTTTCACTACCATAGAAACCATTAGCCATAATTTGTTTGATAAATAATCGTTGTCAATATATAATATTATATTGCAGCCTAAAAGCATGCATGGATTACTTTAACGGCCTTACTTTTAATGTATTCCAGCAAACAGTGTCTAATTGTGTAAATACTTAAAATACAAACTCTGCATAGTACGATGTACATAAGCTATATTATATTATTATGATCCTAGCTTGTGTGATATTATGATAATATTTAATAACATTGAACTAAAAGCAGGATTCAGGATATTATGGTTGAACACGATTTCCTCATTAGATACCAATAATGGCGAAATTAGAAATAGGTTAGATGTACATATTATATCATATTATAGTGATGCTGATAGTCGCATTATGACGCATTATTGCATTAATTATTTAATTTAATTTAAATATGTACACATTATAGATTATTACACACAATTATGTACCTACGTATAGTCCATAGTAAATATGTCTTACTAATCGAAATCGAAATTACAATTAGTTTTCTCAGAAATTTTTTTAACTTTTTCATATTAACTAATTTATTTTTGATTAACTACTTTTATAAATTAACGATTGGTCTTTTTATAGCCATGTAATTTAATTTCTTACAAAATCAAAATATTTTTTTAATAATAATAATGGTCAACGTTTTAAGAGGTTTTATTTATCGTTTTCAGAATCACAACAAAATAATCGGAAAAAAAAACAAACTATCATAAAATAAAAAGCTCTATCACGCTGTTCAGATTTCAAAATATTCACACGATTACACAAATAACTGAATATTACTATTTTGTAGATATAGGTAGGTTCATAATACAACAGACTATATACTTGATATTTTTATAGTGGTAAGCTTAATCGATCAACTGTTATATGGCAATTTTCGACGTCGTTCATTTTTATATCTTTTTTTTTATTGTTTAAGATATGGGCGAATAGCCAATGCAAATAATAATAATAGTATTACAAAAGTAATAATATAGCCAATATACATTATACTTGATATATTATGGATTATTCATAGTATACGTAGTCAGGGGAAGACTGGCTCCTCCAGAGCGGCCCGGAGATTTTTTCAAGCGGCCCATCGCCCATAAACTATTGTCTAAGGTCTTTTTTTTGTGACATCGATGGCGTTGCCGAAACTGCTTAAGCATTATATTGACATATTTTCTAAGGCAGTGTTTCTCAACCAGGGGGTCCCTTTGTTTTTCCGCACCTCCTTTACGTTTTTTTGTTTCATCAATATTCATGATTGCTCTCTTAAAATAATTTTTTTAATTTTTTAATTTCCAGGGTAGATATTTGGTTCTAAAAGTTTTACAAAATATAACAATTAGGGATGTTTGATGTAACCAAAAGTTAAATGAGGATTAATAAAATACAGAAAAACACTAAAACTTTCTACTCAATTTTCAAACCTTAATTATTAAAATTGAATGTTAAATGAATTTTCAAAAACTGCCACTATTATATCTTTCTATATAGTTATTTCTAATAACTAATTAACGATAGTGAAATACCATAAAATAGGGTGAATAGAAACAAATGTTAATGAAAAATTTTGTAACTTTGATGTCCACCCTATGTGCTATCAATAGGTATATTTCTTTTATATTATTAATCGACAATCGTCAACCAGTACAAAAGTATATTTTCCTTCTGTGGCGTACAAATACTAAAAAGCTACATAGGTATCATAATTCTTTTTACTTTTTATAGTGTTCAATAAAACAATATTAAATATTTACTATTTATAATGTTTAGTTATCCATAATTTTAAATAAAACACTTAAGAGTAAAAAATATTTGAAATTTTCTATATAAACTTTAAAGTATTTCTCTTTTTATTACTGAAGAATCTCAATATATAATATAACTCAATAGTAATTTATCATGTAAATAAAGTTATATTTTATATTATAGTTATAATTAAAATACATAAATTATAATTGAATAACATAAATAACAAAAGGTAGAGTTAAATTATTATTTATTAATAATAATCTAAAAATGTTACGTTTGGATGCAAAGCCTTGGTTTTTATCAGCATTTTTAATCAAATACTATAGAAAAATATAAAATATAACGTGATCATAGAGAAATATAAAAATATGAATTAAGAAGAATTCAATTTAAAAACGACAAAATATTATTTAGGAAATTAGGAAAATTTATTTGTGGAAACAACACACGGTGGGATTCAAAATTCAAATAGCTAATAGGGGATTTCAAACCATTTAACCAATTTTTAATAATGATTATAGATTAAAATGTATAGGCCTTTAACAATAACTTTGCGATAAATAATAATAAATTATTTAAAAATTGATTTTACTTACCTAAAAAGCTGAGGTTATGATCGTAAACATTGCTTCGAAAGTAATCTTTCCACTTGAGAATACAAAATACTAATAAACTAATATTTATATTTTATATAATATCACAGACGACAGTGTTGTTAGTCGCGGACGAAAACAGTATATTTTTAAATAATATAACAATAATAATACATCGAATTAATAATATAATATATATTATAGATAACACGGCGACGGCGCGGCGGCAGCGTAATTTCTATTTATATAAATACCTACCTTTTCGTATGTTTCTTAGAAAAGCAAAATATAATTTTAGGTACGATTATTAATTATTATCGTATTGACGTATTATTTATGTTACATTCTATAGATTTTAAATTAACCAAAAACTGATAAACTCTTATTATATTATAAAAATTGCAATAAGTTACTTGTGCAACCAAATTGTTCGGCCCTAGCCCCATAATTCGATTATTCGACCGGCCCATCGGGAAATTTCTCGATCTCCCGATCTGCCAGTCCGCCCCTGTACGTAGTATATGTCTGTATATTTAATATAATAAATACAATTTTTTACGACAGTGACAAATAAATTTATGTCAGTTAATACTTAAGTATCACAGTGGTACATCGGTATCTCGAACTCCGGTATCCCGAAGTTTCTGTATATTGAATTTATTTTTCAGTCCCGATTCATTCACAAATTATTTTAAATGACCTTGGTAACTTGAAATTTCGATATGTCAAATTTTTTTTTTTTGGTCTCATGTGATACTTTGAGATACCGAGGTTCCACTATAGTTACCTTTAATTATAAGTAGATACTAGTGACATATTCCAGGTCAAATGAAGTTATACCTAAAACACAATTATATATTTAGGAGACAAAATATATCATTCAAGTTCTTCAGAAGTAACCTACATTTAATTGATGTACTTACCTATTCCTTGCACGACCTCTGTAATGAATATGAGATATTCTAATTTCCTTAATTTCATCCGTCCTATCTCTAACTTAATTAATCGTTGTAACCATAGTGCATATAGACGCATAGCCAGATTGTTATTTCGGAGAGGTGTTCTAATTTGGGTTATCCCCAGATAACTAACTTATGAACGCCCAAACGGGTCTAACTAGTATTTTACAAAGATAAGGATTAAAAAGCGGGTAAGTGGGTGTCACTCTGCTATATAGGAGGTTATGAGTGGGTCACTGTAATGGATGGTGTTAAATTTGAATTCAATGGTATAAATTATATGAATGTAAATTTATTTTTAATTTCCATACCAACAAAAACTTACGAGGAACGTTCCATTACATTTTCAAGTTTTTTGACCGAGTAAACATTTTTGTATGGACATAAATTTAAAAAAACTAATAGCAATCGATAATTTCATATGCCTATAAATAGCTTGACATGAGTCAAAATATTTTGAAAATTTTTTAGTGTACCTATAGAAAACGATTTTGTCAAAAACAAATTTCGCGTAAAAATTCCCGCATTTTCTTAATTTGTTTTCCTCCGGTGCTTTTGAAGATGACGGAGAATTTTAAATTTTGACATCCAAAATGCACCAATTAGATTCACTTTATATTTATATTGGTATTAGTTATTTATTTTTCAGTTAGTAATATGTAGGTACAGTAGGTTGAACTATTATTTTCCAAAAACAAATCGCATATAATATATAATAAATTATAGACTAGTAAATTATACTATCTATTATTAACATATAAATGAATAACGATGTTTATAGAACAGTCGCGAGCTCGTAGTAAACACATATTAAAATAAATGTAAATAATTATAAAATTTCATTGTATATTATTATAGGCAATGATAAAATTATACTATAAGTGGTAAAAAGATTCAACCACTTACCATTAATATTTTTTAATTATAACAAAATAGCTAAAATCGTTTTTACTTGTTTAAATAGGCACCTATCAACATTTTAATATCGTCAACATTTAACTTTAAATGTTAGTAAAAAGTAAACTTGAATGAAGAATCTTGTGTAATTGTATTATATTTTCAAGTTTTTTTACTCACAAACAATAATATTATCATACATCAACAAAAAAAAGTAGAAAAATTTAAATATCTATAATAGTGTATATATTATTAAATGTATATAAAATGTTAATATGTATGAATAGTTGATTACCAAAACCACCATATCATCTAGTATTTAAAAACCTTTTATATTATTAATTGTGCATCATTATTCATTATACTTTTATGTTATCTATAGTATGTACTTTAATCTTGTAAATATAACCCAGTAGTTATGGTTGCCACGGATTTGTTTAAATTAAAAATGTATACATTATATTTGATTAAAAATGCAAGTCTTTACATTTATTTATTTTTGAAACACAACAAATCGACGAAATAGATTTTGACATTTTGTCAAAAACTGGTACTGCGAAGAATTACCAATTTTTTTTTATTGTTTCCTCCGATGATTTGAAAATCATTATTTATAATTTTTTTTTACTTTTAACCACCCCTCCTCTCAAAGAGCAATATAAATTAAATTTGCTACCTACCATAAGCCACCTCCAAAGTTAAAGATATAAGTCGAGATATTTCTTTTTCTACATTTTTTTATTATTAAAAACGTTTTAAGTTTAAATACCTACTTTGAATCATAAGAATATTCGTACCTGCGAATAGAATTTCAATTCCACAATAAATAAAAGACACCTCTTACCTTCCTAAATAACTATTATTTTGAATAAAAAAATTATTAAAATACGGATATTATTATTTTTAATTCAACACGTCGTGTACATTTTAAATATACCTAAAATATGACGTGTAGTATATTAATACTCTGAGATCAACTCATACATATTATTATTATTCTGATACGGTGAGTTTAAATCTTAATAACTTGGAGTAAGTACAATATTTTTTCGAGTAATAATTTTAACAACGATAACAAAGGTGAGAGATTTTAACTCATTCTAATTTCTATTGTGTTTATAGTTTATACGGTGTACTGTGTACATGATAATATTATTATTTATGATAGGTATTAATGTGACTAATGACTTCCGACGCTGATTTTCTTTTCTTATACGTATATGTCGTTCTTTTAAAATATATTAATATGTAAGTATACGTTAAGTAAACATAACACGATATAAGAATGGGAAAACTCGATTTCATAAGAACCATGGGAAACCATTTCTATGAGCACATCCATCAGTGCCTGATTTTTCCATCTACTCTGCCATTGTTATTAAAGCATTTATAGGGTACTATGAATCGAATTGATAAGCATTTCCGTAGTGATATTTTTTTTATTTTTTTTCACTTAATTTATTAATATACATTTAAAATTTTTAAGTGATCCTAGAATGATCATTGTAATTAATTCCTAAAACAAATGTATATGTTTTAAAGCTGAACAGTTAAAATGTACAATATTGAATTCAGTTCGTGACACAAATCTATATACACTTTACAGAGGGAATAACAGAAAACCTGAAAAATAAAATAAAAATGTTATAATATATATATGACAACACATATGAATACTTATAAAAGTTAAATAGATAATAAATAATTTAAGAAATATACTTATGTTAGGAAATTTCCAAAAAGAATATTTTGAAAAACTTTTTACGTTTCAAATAAATTTACTCCAAAAAATATTGATATTTAAAAAAATTGTAAAAATTAAACATCTTGACTTTAATAAATGTTTTCACCATCAAAATATGTATAAAAATTAGATTTACAAATTTGCTATTTTGAATTTTTCCTAAAAAAATGTGATAACATTTAATTTTTTTATTTTTGGTGTTTAAAAAAAGTAAATATATACTGTACTTGTAGTGTAAGGGTCATAGTGCATAAAGTGTCTACAAATTATTCATAATAAAAAATATTAATTAGGACTAAAGTTATTTTATTTGTCAGGTCTTTCTGTTATAAGTTATAACATTTATAATAACAAATTATTAAAAATCAATACCTACCAAATTTTCAACATAATATATGGTAATTCTGGAAATGGATCGTATATAATCGGATATGAATATTATTTTTCCAAAACCACTTAATTTCATATTGAAAATCGACTGTAGAATATTATTTGTACTAAAATTCTTGACTTGATATTTGTCTAATAGTTGAAAGCCAATAAACACTTATAATTTGTACATAATCCATTATAGCTTGTAGGAAAAAGAAGACTCGTGAACGTGTTTTTTTACGCACGCATAAAATATATAATTGCATTGTAAATGTTAAGTTCATTTAAAAAAATATATTTCTGAATAGCCTCATCGATATAGTATAGTCTTGATAACCCGAAATAAATGGGACCAATGTGTTGTAAGAACTCGGAATATTACGTTTGTTTTCGAATTTATTAATAAAAATAAAAAATATATTAAATTACATGAACAGATATTATTGGTATTACTTTTAAAATAATAACATTTATTATTAAACATTGTAATTATTATTTTTGTAATAAAAATCGAATTTGCTTATTTTTTTTTTAAATTTAGTATACCTGATTAGAATGAATTCATAGACGCCTTGTTTAGAAATTGGAATTTTCCTAGATAAAATGTCTAATTAGTTAGTCATAATTATTTCCAGTTGAATTTATCGATTTTATGAGATATTGAATCATTATCATCGGAAATAAAAATGAATACAGAGTGTATCGAACTATTTTGCATTAGGTGAGTAATCACCAGCCCAGACAACAATTTTGAATGATAATATTATCATAATATTTTTATACAAAAAATTGCTGTCTGGGATAGTATCATATCTTTCGCAACAAAGATTTAATAATTATTTATATAAAGCTATTTATCATAAACATGAGCCATTAGTAACTTTTAGAAAGTTTGAACTTTATACTTTTGCAAATTTGTAATTGAACTAATGTAGGGCAATAATTTAATAAATGTATACATTTCAGTAAAATGTTAACCCAATTTTTTTTAGTTTTAGACATATACCTTAGTATTATTAGATTCAGTGGAATTATTCGGAATTGTATAAATCTTGACAATATACACTTCTAGTAACGTTTTTAATTAATTTATTATAATTTATTATAATCTCATTTAAGAAATGTTGCAGCAGATAAGATGTTGGTCCGACCACCACTCAATAATAATTGTATTAAAGTGTATATTTCAGAACAAACAATAAATAATGACAGATATTTTGATCAACAAAAACATAAAATCATGATCAGATCTTGGCTTCTTGTAAATAAAAAATGTTTTATTTTAAAAAAATACCATAGCCAGTCCCAAGGTATTGGTCGTACAAAACGAAAATTTAAATAATTAAATATAATAAAAACAACATAGTCTATTGTTTGAAGCAAAAAAAAATTACAACTTTTGATACTTTATATGAAAATAAATACAACTAAACAAGATTATAATTGCATTTCTTAATATTGTTCTAAGAATTGGTAACAATTGATAATAATTGAAAAAAGAAGTATAAGAGTATGCTTAAGAACTAATACAAATTGGAACAATAATTAATTCCAATACAAACAATTTACAAAACTTATTTACATTATTTTGTTTAATTAGTAATTAGCCATTTAACTGAAACATTACAATATTTTTTTTTTATTACTTTAATGCACGCGTACATTTTATATGGCTTTTCTATGTTTTTCTAATTTGACATTGAAAACTTGTTAACAGTACAAATAGGTAAGGCGTAGGTTTTATATTTAAATCAGCCTACATCGATATCTTCACAGATAAACTTGGGTAGGCAAAATATAAGAAATCTATATTTAAAATAATATCTGCATGTTTTTGCATAACATCACAGTAGTATCTTCATCCGGTCAAACTTTAGAGACCGCCTGATTCGTGTGTATACTCTTATATAATATAGTTTATAATAATAATAATAATATATAAGTATAATACATTTCCAGTATTAAACGTACATCGTGCATATAGAGTGAAGGTCCTTATACGAAAGTAAAGTGTCTTTGAGTTCTATAGTGCTCACTGTTCAGGCTATATACCTACCTATTTCTTTTTAGCGGTAACGTATAAAAGGGTTTCCGTAATGTATGTCTATGCGTGTAAAATGTATTAAGAGCAAACTTAAATGGATAGCCCACTGTATGGACCATAGTCAACATAATATATTGTATACATTTTCTTCTTCGGAGCGTTACAATAATAGGATTTAAGTGCATAATATACATAATGTGTGTGGTACATATAGTTTTAGATTCTCAAACAACCATCCAAAAATTGATTATTTCGTGTATCAAATATCAGCTATATCAAATAAAGACATGTTTCAATGCGTTGACGTAATAAATCACGTGTTTGGGGATTAATAACGACAACGATCGTATGACAAGGGACATATAAATCAATTTAGATATATTAACCATGTGGAATATAACAATGTACGAAAATCGATCAAAAATATTTACCAGTGGTTCATTTTACAACTGATAATAATATGTTAAGCTAGTTATAAAAATAAGCGACATGATACCATAAAAAAAAAATAATTTGAAAAATTTGTTTTATTTTTCACAGAACGTATGAGACTTATTTAATAAGATACAATTTTATAGTGTGGTAGGTAATAATATTGATTACTCATCGCTGCAGATCCAAAACTTAAATATACCGTTTAAAAATATTATTACATTTTTTTATTATATTTTTGATTTTAGTGTGCAACGGTTTTAGTTGTTTTCTTCAATAAAACAATAAAGCACACAAACCACCGGTGCCAGTACAAACTAATTATATTTTTATTAGCAATTAGTTTAAATTAATTAAACAACAAATAAAAATGAATCTACAATACTTTACGATATAAAATGTATACATTTAATTTTTTTGAAACATTTTCCAAGAATCATGATTCAGTATTATAATTATTGCAAAATAAATATCAGTTTTAAGTGTAAAATAGATAAGAGTAAAAATATTAATAACCTAAGAATTTAAATTTAATAAAAAAAAAACAATAATATTATAGTTCTTATATAAGTTTCAAATGATTTAAAAAAGCAACGTATCTAGTTTTCAATCCAAAAACGAAATGAAAAGACCATAAGCTAGTTTTACATTAAAACTTAAAATCTGGATACCACACTATAGCTATCTAATATTTACTGTTTATACAATATACATTATACAATATATACTTACATCAAACGTTTCTCTACCCAATCTTATTTAAACATAATATTCAAATTTGACTCCAACTCAACAGAATAAAAGTTTATTTTTAAAAACGATTACTTTATTGTTTCGTTACGATATGAAGGTAGGTACGTCGTGTAAATATGTAATAAACGTCATGCAACATGCTTTAATAGTTGTGTATAATTATCAAGAACAGTGATTTTATTTATTATTATGATGTACTTTTAAAGTGATATGCAATAAATTATAGCCATATAATATAATTTTAAGGGGATTCCATCCGGTGATTTTCTATCTTTGTCTAACACACGTGCGATATGAAATCTTAGACGTGTACTTTGCATAACATAGGTACCAATTAATTTAATGAAACAATAAGAATTCTAAAAACAGTTTTGAATTTTTTGTCAAGTCTACTTGAAATCGGCTTCCTCACATTTTTGATTTTAACTACTCCAAAAATTTAAATAAATGACAATTTTTGAATTGCTCTTTTTGGTTTTTTTGATATAACGTTTTTAGGAATTTGGGCGATGATATCAAAAATGCGGGAGAGTCGATTTCAAGTAGACATTACGACAAATTAAAATCTGTCATTCTTATCACTTCATTAGATCAATTGTTTGGCAAAGTACACGTCTAAAATCCAATGCCACGAGTGTGCTAGACAAAGACAGATAATCACCGGGTGAAATCCTTTACACTATACTGATAATTTGACGAAACAACACATCACAATAAATTTATAATAGTCCATTAAAAGTCGTATGGCGTACATCATACACAATATCATTACAATACTATTATAGTATTATTAGATGCTAATGTGCCAGACGTTGTACTCAAACGCACCATGTGACCGCCTTGTTTATAGCAATAAGTATTTATTTTTTATGCACAAAGAAAGCTCATATTGTAACAATGGATTCATTTTTAGAATAATACCACGGTTATCGTGTTCTCTATGTATAACATAGTATACCAGATACCTGTATATTCTCCTATATTATAATATACTCGTATAAAAGGTGCAGATGTGTGTGAGCGGACGTCGTTTATATACTTAAAATCTACACAATCATTAGACGAACATTTCAGAGATTGCTCTTTGAGAATAACCTTACTACCTTAGTAAACAATTTCAGTGCCTACAATGTTCATTGCTTGTTTATTTATTTTTTTGTTTTAATGTAATAAAAAATATTTATGTGTTTCACCAATATATTTGATTCCGCCATTACAGGTACATAATATATTATGTAATATATCCTAATTTAAACCTAATTTGTATGGATTTGAGTACAGATATTGCTTATCAATTATCACCATAGAAACGAATAAAATGTAAAAATTACCTCATTCCCACTTGGTGTATACCCATTGTACGATATTAAAGGTTACTTCTTAAAACATATATTAATTATGATTCATACATTTTCTTCGAAGTGGAAAATATCGATCACCGTCTTATACAAAACGACGATTTTTATACTTTGAATCACCAAAAAATGCTTTATAATAATATGTCGAAATTTAGCAAAAACATAAATACTCCTCTATTTAGACGTAATCAATAATATTTTATTCCAGCAGTTTTGTACGATTCCCGTAAATTCCCACACGTTTTCGGGAATTACCCATCCCTAGATACATTGACGATGTAACGCCTGTGAACTGAGGTACAATAAGCCAAAATATATCGAGTTTTATATATTATTCATTTTTTCCCATAAAAAGTCCATATATTATATTATTATGTAGTGATATAGTATGTAATATGCATTGAGAAAATAATATTATTAAAAATGTGTTTGTTTTAAATTTACCATCCGACCATCGTTATAATATTACTGTTTATGAATGATTCATTTATTCATAATTGAAAACCAAACTTTTGAAAGTCAATAAACAATAATCAATATCATACACCATTTTATTTTTAATCTAATTTAATTAAAGGCCTAACTATATGTAACTTTATATATAATTTAGAATTTATATTTTAAATTATTAAATGTCATTTTATATTCATTATATCAATATTAATATTTTAATATTATAATGGCTTTTATTATTTTTTTTTTAACCTACAAATTGATTTCAATTATTATTCTGTCAAACATTGGTCTTATAGCTTTACAATTTTTATTCTTTCTGTACTATCTATTTCCCATTTACATACCTACTTCAATAATAATTATTAATGGATTGTAAATATTATTTAGGTATAAACACGAACGTATTATTTTAAAACAATATATATCAAAATAGCATTATTGTATTATGATAGCAACAAATAAAAGCATGATAATATTATTGTTGGTTTATGAAACCAAAACAATCTGATTGTCAAACAATTTTAAATTGTAATCATATTTTACAGAGTTTATTATATTTTTATGTAAGATTAAACACGCAAAATTAACAATGAAAATATATTACTTATTTAATTTTAAAAGTATACATTATATTATTGTATGTTCTGCCAATATTCAGTTGCAGACTTTTTAAATTATATATAAATATATTATTGTGATTTAAACTGCACTTAATGTTTTCATAAAAAGTGGCCTTGACCACTTGATAATCTGGAGTGAGTCTTAAACTTACTTGCTTTGGGTTTCTATTTAATTTTCATAAAATGTATTTCACTCTTTATTACATAAAATTCCCTCTAGATATACGATTAACGCTGTGCTCATCCTTTCAGCAAATTATTCTGCCAAGTATCTTTGTTTTCGTTTAACTCTTAACCTACCCTCTTTCTTTGCAAGCACATTAAAGAAAAATTCTGTAATGCACTTAAAATACTTGGCAAAAAATGTCTAGCAAATTCAAACTTTAATCAGCAATAAGACTTCTTTATTGTTCTTTAGTCTGTCAGATTGTTGAATACGGTGACGTTGTTTGGGACCTATGCACTACTTTAGAATCACAGATTATTGAGCATGCTCAGCGTATTTTTCTTAATTTTTCTTCTCAAATCCTAAACAGCCCATGTGTGCCTCATGACTATCCCTCATTCGCCCTGTTATTCAAACTTTGAATTTAAGTAGTCTAGTTGCCACAGACAATCAGAAAAAAATATGTTGTATTCCTTTCCAAACGACTAACTAGTGAGATTGATTAATCTACTCGGATGAACAGCATTAAGCCCCTACTCGCCATACTCATTTATTTGTTTCTTTCAAAATTTTTTTTTCTTCTTCCAATTAAATATCTTACTCTCCTATGTACCGTCTTATGGTCTTTCGAATGAAGACTCACAATTTTTTTTTTTTTTGAGTTTACAATTAATTTGTGTTACAAATAATTATCATTATAAATAATTTGAAAATAAACACCTCATTTTATCGCCAATACTCTTATAAGTTGTACTATACTGTTCTCATTGTACTCATTTCTAATAATTTGATTTTTGGCTTCAGCCTGCTACGTAAATTCTATTTAAATTAAATAACGGAAACACATTTCACATTTTCTCTGAGAATAATTATTTTATTCTGATTACCACAGTAAAAAGTAAATGATTTACTAGGAATCCAAATATGTAATATATATTTTGTATACACATAGTTTAGGTTCCTAAAATGCATACAAAAAATTAAAGGAAATATGTACCGAATAGTTGTAACCTATATATTATTGGTATTGTGCACCAAACTTGAATAATAGTAATATAGATATGGGGTATAACCATTAACCATACTATATTTATTATTTCTATACTATTATATATAGTAGATACACACCTATTTACTACAATTAATATTATATAAATATAAATATACCTATTATGATTTTAATGCTATTTTGATATTGTTATTAATTATTTAATAACGAATAAAATATTTATTTATAACGAACGCAGTAAAATAGTTTAATGAAAACTTTCAAGTTTCAAAGTATCTTGGTTATGTTCCTAAAATTAAATTTTAGGATATTTCTCTGACATTTTAGGGAATTCGAAATAATTGGTACTGACAGTTGCAAACTATATTTAGTCAAAAGCTATCAAAGAACAACAAAGAAGTTACAAAATATAATATGCTAATCTTAATTCACATAAATTTAGTCTTAAATTATTAAGCTAAAACAAATATTTCTTTTAGATATTATGATAACTATAAACTATATGTGTAACAAAAAAAAACATAATTAATAGATTAAATTTAAATACATTTTTTCTATTGTAAATATCTATAAATCGATTGCATATTGAAGTATACAATTCAATTGTACAAAATTAATAGGTAGTTAACATTTAAAAATAAATACTGGGGTTATTATAAAAACTTATTGAAGTTTTAAATATTAATAATTATAAGATTATTATAAAAACTTATTTATTCATATTTTTTTCTTCTCGATTTTAAACACAATAATATAACAACATAATAGCAGCATAATGTTTACTGTTGCCGAACAGTATATTTGAAAAAAGTCGATTGGTTTTAAATATAAATTCCTAGTACTTAATATCGGTTTCAACCACACGTCACAGGAATTTACAAATAAATATGCAGAACATCATATTTTACGAAATTGGTATTAATATTTTGATAATTACACGTCGTTGTATTTAGGCAAGCAGTCATTGTTGTTTGTATAGTAAAATATACATAGATAGGTCTGTATAATATTAACTCACTCTCTTACATACCTCCAATGATATTTTATTTTCAATAAATATATTATATAACTACATAATATAATATATAAACTGAAGTGATAAAAGGCTTGAATTTTACGAATTTCTAAAATATCGATCATACCTACGATTAATTACGTTCTTATAATGTCCATATATTTTATAATAACACATTTTACGAGGAACAGAGTTTTAATTAGTTCACGACATTAACTCACGTCTACTATTTTTTTTTCTCTTCGATTTGCTAAAGTACATACTGAATGCGTTCATATTTTATTAAAATATTATGTATTTACTCACTAAGTAAGTAAAACAATGGTGGCACCTACCACATAATATATAGTATATTACTGTTATATTCATGTGTGATAATTTGAATTTATAAGGCACCTACCTAGGTATACCTACAATCCTAATACGTGTTTACTCGGCTGCTGTTTAAATGTAATACAATATTCAGGTCGCCGTGGTTAACAGATTATTATATTTGACTTAATTAATACACACATATACATGCGTGCGGATTTTACTATGTAAAAACCAAATAATATTTTTAATATTATGTATCTTGGTAATTGGTTTTGTTATCTACTTGGCACAGGTACAATACGTACATATTATTATATTTTTTTTTTATGAGACATTGTTGGGAATCGTTTTTGAAACGCGTACACACTTACACTGCGTATACAAAAATTACAGCCGTTTGCGAATTATTCAAATAAACAAAGTATATCGATTACTTTCACTATCACATTATATCTTATCATTATATACGCGATCGAAATAATGTTCTATCTATAGTCCGCCATTCGCATTATGTTTATAATAATACTGTGCCCCGTAGTGGTCCCGGGCGTTCAAGCCTCTATCCATAAATTAGTTATTTAATGTTTGCAGATAAAACAAAATTGTAATACCATCGAACGTTGAATACCTAGTTAGGTACCTATAATATTGTAATATCAGAGTATAACTCGACGATAATATATTATACAACGTGATGGTTTAAAGATAAAAACATCGTTGTGTTATAATATCGTCTGCAGGCGGAATTCAAACAGCCGACGGAACGTCGACCAAAACAGTAAATATACTAAATGCGTCGATTAAAATGCGTTTTGCACATCGCCTATCAATATATGATAATGGTTATTGATAATGACATTGTACACAGCATAGAGTTAGAATATTATACAAAACACGTATTTTATACATTTCGCAAATCTCGCGTGGTCCCACACGACTCAAGTCCGACGTCCGCGGCGCAATAGGTCACTAGCAGCGAAATCATTAGACATAATATTATTATTATTATTATATTATAATATTATCACAACACCAATATCGTGGTCGTTAATGCTAATAGTCGATAATTGGCCACTGTTCCCGTACATATTATTATTATTATGCGCACAGTACAATAATTTTGCGTGTGTGCCAAATATACCAATATTATAGACAAGGGGCCCGTTTACAATAATTGTACATAATATTACTATAAAAGCTAATGTTCTCCTGCGGATCTAATATCTGACCCGCATAGTTGCCAAAAATATTATGTTTTTTAACAGCTACCCCGGTCATACATCACAGAATAAAATACAACTTATTAGGTCACGTATGAGACAATAATATTATTTTTTTGTTCGACAAAAGTAATTGAAATCATTTCCAACCGACCCGCGCTGTGGATCGAAATTTGAGACGCGTGACCGACGGAAAACAAATCTATCTCGAACTCGACATATAACTCAGTCGTGTATCATATTATGTTATTCATTATTCTGATTTGGGCACAATTTTTCGTCGTTTTAATTTTAAAATTGTTTACTTGCCACCGTGGACTATAGTTGCGCCGAAGGTATAAAATAATGTCAGAAACCTAACGAATGTGCCAACATTTTGCATGATATAACAGTTATAGGTACCTTACGGTGTATTACTATATTTTGTGATGTCGTCAAATCGTCGAAAACGTTTGTGGATGTTGTATTGTACCACTAAACCAGTACGAAGTAAGCTGTTAGTTGAGCTATTCTTATAAGAACGTGAACGATTATTTTCGAAGCTCTGATTATGCGAAGGCCTAGTTATAAAGTGAGTACCTACCGTGAAACAAGATCGCTTGGGTGGTGTTTTTACTATATTCATTGAGCAAATAATTGTATATAATATAAAAGTTGATAAAGTATTAAATAATTGATACATTTATAATATTTACTCCTGTGGCCCGTGAGACGTCAACAGAAGGACGGAGTAGTAAATAGTTATATGAATAATAATTTATCAAATGCAATACACTGTTTTAATTATGTTTTTATATTGTTTACCTTTTAGTAGTAATTATTTATTTATTTTTGTATATAAGTATAGAATAATTAAAGATTGAGCGTATCTAAAATAAATTCCTCTCACATTTAGCCTATTTTCTTAATGTTGATCATCCAAGGTACGACTACTTGCTCTTACAAAGTGTGTATTTACCAACTATCTCCTCTCGTCACCATACTTTCCATCCCCGATTTGTCTCTTCTGTTCTTAATTGCTCCTTAGATGTTCCTTGCACGCTTTCAAACATCAGGTACCGTGCCCCCCTTCTTCTAAATAGAAATATAGAAATCGCATTTCTTTCCTTATCCCCTTCCATTCATCATCCTATGGGTATAATCATCCCCTTCACCATGTGCTACGTTCTTTAAATAATCACATGACGTAATAAATAATGTTAAATTGAATATGCAAAAGAAAGCCTGCAGAAACAGTTTACTACAGGTAAAGAGGAGCATAGTATAAACTGAACTGGTGGCCCATGAGTATATATTATTAAGGGAATTCGCGTAATACAGTCATGGGATGACTGCGGTGGGACCGCGTACCAGGCACACGTATATAAGTTAAAATCCCCCTGAAAAAAATGGTTTTTTTTTCCGACATGACCATGTAAGATTAATTTGTATGCTTACTTCATTATTATTATTATTATTATATCGTGTACCGTTGTAACTAACTTATTAGTCTTATTATTATTTGCAACCATTAGAGACCTTCGTGATTTTTATAAAGATCGATTTCAAACACTATGATAACGTCATAATAACTTACAGTCGACAAACTATTTCCCATTAGAATTTGTAAGGCTGAGCATTAACGAGTTAAAAAGTTAAAGTTAAGTTGAAAAGTTAATTTTATTTTAACTTTTTAACTTAACTAGTTACTTTTGACTTTTCATTAACTTAACTGTTAACTTACTAAATTTCTTTCGTAATTAACGTGAAATTAACGAGTTAATTTTTTATTTTAAGAAGTAAGTTAAGTTAATTTATTTTGTTTTTAATTTTATAATATTTCACTATTTCAATCTATATCGTTTTCATGTCAAAAATATGTATCGTAAATCGTTTCAAGTTGAAAATGTATATCATTCGAATCTAACTTATATGGAATTACTGTATGAAGTATTAACACTATATCCTATAATTTAGTTTTGGGTTGGAAAAAAATTAAGTACGCTAGTGTTGTATAAGCAAATTAACTTTTTTTAACTTAATAAAAATTTAACAAAAAGTGTGTATTAACTTTTAACTTTTAACTTTTTATTATTGGTGCATATTATCTTAACTTAACTGAGTTAAAAAAAAAATAATTAACTGGCCCAGCCTTGAGAATTTGTTTTGTAATGGCTACAATACCTGTAATAATTACTAGAGCAGAACGTTGTTTTTCTTTTTATATTTTATGGTGGCTCAAAACAAATCTATGGAAAAATATGGGAAAAGATAGGCTAACTGGGTTGTTTCTGATGAATATTTACTAACATTATAACTTTGACGTTAAAAATTAAGTTATAACTTGATTTTACAGATTACCTCGAGAGTGTGATGTTATAATTAAAAATTAATTTATTAAAATGTTTACACAATTATTCAATAACATAAATATATTAGATACAAATGCTTAATTATTTTATTTTATGAACCGAATATTATTATTTTTTTAATTACCTGCGCACAATTAAATGGATCCAATTTCAATACTGTCTATAACACGCGACTTATAAATTATAATTCTGGATCCGCTCCTCCAATCACATTTCAGTAACGTTACACGTCACTGACATGAAATCGTCGACCATCAGTTGCGCTGAACCAGTGACCGTCGTAAATACTAAACTACATAACCCGACAGCAATAACTATTATATTATATTAGATTGTATGCAATAATGGTAAAAAAACACGACTTATTATACATCTTAACTTATCTGCTCGTTATATGGGGTCGCGCAGTTTTAAAGTATCCACTGATGGCCAGGTTAGGTATATGTGATGTTTATTGTTTGGTTGTCATAAGTTGTTTATTCCTGTTTTAATAAAACCCTTAAACCCTTGTTAAACTTGAAAAATAAATAGACAGTTAATGAAGTATAAATACTAAAACAATGCTTAGAATCTGTAGATAATATAACAACTATACACAAATCTGTATTTTTTTCAGTTTTAAGACGTATAAACTATTAACCCCATTGTATTTTATTCAAAAATTAGTCTTAGTAAAAATGTTGATAATTACACAAAAAATAGAATGGATTTATTTTTGTAAATAATTCAAAAATTATAAAATGAAATGAAAAATACTTAATGGAAATGTTTAGTAATATAATATATTACCGTATAGGTATTCAGTTACCTAAAGCTATAACATTTTTATTGATTTGAATTCCTTTTTTTTAGCATTTAATTGATATTTAACAATATAGATACGCCATAACGCATAAAAATGAAACAATATTAATATAAAAATGAGTAAAGGAGACATGAGAAAATACTAAACAATATTGATACATTTAAAAAAAAAAAAATGAAAAGAGATTGAAATATTTAATAATCGATTTTTGTAATCAAATATTAAAATATTTTCAAAACGAAAGGTCAGTATTAAAATGTATTTTTACTAGTCACTTTAATTATTTAAGATAAGTTATTAACCACATATTTTTCAAACTAATATAGTAAATATAAATTAAATTTATTAAATCCAATTTTTTTTAGTTATAATTATATACACGAATGCGGAATAGGTACTAAGTAACTTGAACCATGGCAAAACATAAATGATTAACACTTATCACTTTGAACATTTAAACGAATAATACCCATTTAAATATCTCACTGACGTTGTTAAAAATGACAATTGTAGTCTTCAATACACATGTTGGTAATTTTTGAGAAAATTTTAATTTCTATTACATATTTCAAAGTAATTTTATCATAATTTCACAAAATTCACACATAATTGTAAAGTTCCGTATCGTGTCGTATTGTATCTTATGCAACCATGAAATTCAATTGAATCCGTTCCTATGAAATCAAAAATTAAAAAGATCATTTTATTAATCTGAGTATACGGGAACTCGACATCATCTTTTAAATGATTTCAAAATTATTAATGTGGGTAGTACCCAATAGGTACATAGTATATACAGATTAAAATAACTAATTTGGTCAAATTTATCGTACTAGCTAGGTAATTATGGAACTGAGAACACAACTCGTATAGGTACTCTAAAAATTACATTTAGACTACATCTGTATATTATTACTTATTTAATTAGCGAACACTATTTACACTAACTGTAAGAATTACGAAATATCATACCCCATATGGCATTTAAATGATTAACAGTTTTCTACATATACAATGTACCTATAAATGTATAATTTTTTTTAAAAACGGAAAGGTAGGCATGGTGTAAATATGTTATAATTATGTACATAGTTTTAATTATGTACCGATATAATATTAAATTATAAAATATATATATCAATTGGCATAATATCAGTATGACAAAACCAACATTTTCGTTGAGAAATAAAAATGATGCACACATTTCTTTAACGTTATGTTTAAAAATATCTTCACTATTTATGTAAATATTTGCGCACAGCGCGTTTAATTGTTTAAATTTAACTGAATAAGTTGTGTTCAAATATTTACATAATTGGACAATTATTTTAGAATAGAATTTCAGTTATACAGAGTGATTCACCATGTCTTATCAAATCAATTCATTTCTTCCTTTAATAAAATATGATTCTGACTTTTGAGATTAAATATATAACTATAAATAAAATATATTAATTACTAAAATGTTCAAATCATTATAGCTCCCATACCATTCAAACTGATTACGATGGACTATTATCCTTAACATACAAAGTTAAGTTAACTTATGTACAAGGTACTCATATGAATTTCGATAAGACATCGACATAAATACTTTCAAAAATGTCATCTGATTAACGATTCATTGGAAACAAAGGTTACCTCATTAAAAACAAAAAAAAGTTAGTATCGCTTAAAGACACTAGGTAGGTAGTTAAATATAATAGGTACAAAAAATCTAATCATTTTAAAATATGGTCCTTAAGTTTAATATCAGTTAAGTCATTACATTTAATGATAATTCAGTGCCAAATCATTCTAACTTAGACCCAATTTCTTTTTTAATTAATTCTATTCGCCTTACTTGATTTTTATTCGTCTTGGGCATCTAGATTACTGTGAAACTTAGCGTTAATTATTGCTGCTCAAGTATTACTGCTGATCATGTGGGTCCATCCTATTCTATACTATGTGCTACTGTCAATATTATGCTATTTGTACGGTTCGAAGTACGCTTATATACTACCTCCGCGGCTCCGCTTCTGACTTCATACGATCAGTTACACTTATACCTAATAAACAGTGTCTTGTCTGTTGACCAATCTCAAAACGATCTGGCCTCTAGGATCCTAGCAATCATTCTTTTTGTCGTACCACTATTTAAAAAAAAAACATGTATAAATAATCATTTGAGCCGTAACTGTTAATATTGTACTGACGTAGCGCAACTATAGGTTACATCGTCTCTGATTTTAATTATTTCAAACAAACTAGATCATAATATTCTACATGTAAATAGCGTAAATCAAGTAATACTTTTAATTATTTACTATAAAATTGTACGAAATTATTCAATGCCTGTTGTAACTTGATTTTACTCTCATTTTATATATTAGTTCTAACCATTCTTACACTCACAACTTGCTGAACTGTAGTATACCTATTATCTAGTCTCCAGTTTAAGAAAAAATAATACATTTATAAACAACGAGTATGTTTATTGTTTAGATTATATCGTTCCATGTAAGATTGTGGGTTAAATTTACTCATGTTATCGTGGTTTTATTATAAACATAACATGTCTGCTATGGCAATTAAACTATACCTACGGAAAGGTAGGGTTAGGTTAGGTCCAACAGAAATATTTTTCTTGCATTTTTTAATGATTTACCAAGAATTGCAACTGTCTGTAATAGTTATTTACACAACAATAATAACACCAACATAAGTAATATAATAAAATATCATCAAAATTAAAAATTCTCACCATAACGTCGTTATAAACTTATAGTTGAACGGCTGATATAAAAATATAATTTCATACGAATAAACAATGTATAATGATATCATTTGTAAGCCGGACAGCACAAATATTGTAATATATCTACAGAAAAAATAAAAAAAATATTTCTCTAAATTATATAAAAAGTACATAGTATTAGTAATGTCATTGTGGCAATATAATATTAAGTATGCGAAAAAAAGGTACCTACGTGAGTACACAACATCCGTTTTCGATCCGTAAATGAACAGAATGTAATCATAATAATAATATTAATAATATTAGTACCTAATCAACTGCACCTCGGTACTACATATAATATTATTACCATCTCGCAACGGTATCGTTTCGGTTATCTACCGACTAGGTACCGAGTAAATATTACTGATCGTTTGCGGTTCAGAGTGGCGCCACGTCGTCATCGTCTTGATTTCTTATCTTTGGACGTCTAGACGGTGTTAGCGGGGACGGCCGTCTTCCGATGCCGATGGTCATTTATTATTTCGGTCACGTTGCGCACTTAACAAAATGAACGAAAAATCAGTGTTTTCAAATTAATCTCAAGTCGTTATCGATGTTTTGGATCACGGTCTGTTCCTTACAAGTACCTATAATAGCTATATAAATAATAATATTATTGTCTGCTAAGTGTTCCACCTTAAAGCATAGTGTCATTATTTTGGATACAACTAAAAGTCTAAAATCGTTATTCTTGGTTTTAATATTATGTCATTTTGACCAAATATGAATTAAAAATTAATGTAAAAATAACAGTTTAATATATTTTTTAGATTTTTTGGTTAAAGTTTAAACTATTTATAAGAACCCTTGAGTCCTTAGCTATAAGAATTGAACATTTCATAAATTTAACTACAAAGTAATTTAAATATGTTCAAGATTTTAATACATTTTGTAAACATTTAATCTTTAAATACTTATAAAAAAAATCGTCTTTAATATTCCTCAACTGCTATTATAACTTCTTATAACCTTGTACTATATTTCCAAGCTTTTTTACCCAACGATTAATATTTTATTGACATTTATAGAATAAAAAACTAAAAAAAATTAAAATTTCAAATGTCTATAAATAACTCAAAACTAGTCAAAATATATTTAAAATGTTTATAATCATGTATGAAAAATGATAAGATAAACATTCGAAGAAAATGTCAAGTACCTACCTACATTCATTAGTATTTGATTAACAACATAATAAGAAAAACATTGTATGAGAATTTGTTAATTTACGTATGTCCAACAACAAGCACTCGTAAAAAATTAATTTGACTTTCCGGTAATCTTTTCTTTTTTTTGCAATTTAAGGGAATATTGTAAGAAGTTTTCAATGCTTGGATATAAAAAGAAAAATTGTTATAAATTTCTAACTTGAAATAATTTGCCAATTTTCTTGATTTTGATGAATTTTGTCAAAACTTTAACTTCAGACGCTCATAAAAACTAACAACAACTTATTAGGGAACGTTGTATTACATTTTAAAGTTTTTTGACAGAGCAAACAATTTTTTATCGACAATAATTTTAAAAAACTAATATAACTTGAAATTTTCTTATGCCTATAAATAGTTCAAAAATAGTCACGATAATTCAAAAATGTTTAGTTTGCATAAATCGCTAATATAAACATAGTAAAAAATTGTATATGTTTCTACGGTTTTTTTTAGAGTTACACTGAAAAACAAAAACGATTTGTTTCGAAAATATCGCAGCTTATCCTTAATTTTTTGTTTGTTTTTCTCGCCGCTTTTGAAAACTATGGGGATTTCTTACTTTTGACCCCCTCAAAGTACCAACTACATTCACTTTCCTATCACAAAAGAAGCCGTTGAAGAAAATTGAATCATTTTTACTGTCCAAAAAGGTAATGACTGATGACAGAAAGAAATAAAAAAAAAAAAATTATTGTAAAATCAATACATTTATGGCTTCGCTCAGAATCTAAAATATTAAGAAAGATTATTATAATTTTCCATCCACGTTGTTTTGGTGAGTAATGATGATTATTTTCAATTTTCAAAACCATTATAACTTGTCAGTTATCATAACAATTTAAGTATTTACGCTGATGTCACGACCGGTGTGGTTGTTGGTTGACGTATTTTTCACTAACCTTAAAAGTTACACCATCGAAAAACAAAATAAAGTTTTAAACTTTGAAGAGTTCGCATCTGAGATCATTATTATTGTTATTGATTGTTGAAGTATTTAACATATTATTTAATTTATGGACCTTGATGCATTCGTTTTTAAACTATTCGGCCCATTGTCTTTGTTTACTGCAGTAAAAATACGTAACCTAAAAAATCGATACGAAATTATGACCGTTATTTAGCACCCTCTTATTTCGGTTAATTTCGGTAATTTGTTTTGAGACGTTAAAGTCATCCATTTCTGGGCTCCTATGTACAAAAAACATTACGATGGACTCACCCGCCTCGATATCAGCATTATAATGTACGGCGCCATATTATATGAAATGTACAAATAGGCGGCGGCGGCAGCAGCCGACAATAACATTTATTCGGTCACCGCCATTGCTGCCATCGATACTCAAAATTCTGTAAGAGACGTCGGTCGGTCGGTACTCCAATCGGCGAGACGAGAACCGGTCGTCGTCGTCGCGCGGGCGCCTTTTTTACGACCGTCTTGCGTGCCGTTCGTTTGCCAATTTCTGTCGCACAACAACCCTCACCGCCACCCTACCCGTGCGCAACCCCCTTTTCGTGGTCGCCGTGAAAATGTTAAAACTTCAATCGATAGCAATAGCGTACAAGTCACGTGTACACAGACACAGACACACACACACACCACACACACACACAGGCACAACGAAATAGCGAAAACGTAACATAAAATAATATATCCGCACTGTATATAATATATTATACGTCATAGCGCGATCGGTCAAGTAATTTCGGCACACGACTCTCTCGAAAAGTCGAATTGGGCGAGGATTATAATAACACTTATATCCTTATATGTATTATATTTTTGTTATTGTTTTGTTTTATTTATTATTTTCATTTTGGTTTTATTATCCCGAGGAATTCATTCGATTTTTAAATTGTGACTTAAACAACAAGGCAACAGTCTCAGAACTCACTGCTGTGTCTCTACTACAGGTGTATATAATGATATAATTATTATATGATTGATCGTTCACTATCGTTGGTATAATAGTATAATATATGAATGACTAAGTAAATAAAAATAATAACTAGGTAATAACAAACTTTTCACCAAATGTATAATATGTTTTCTATGTATCTCAAAATCTAAACCTCTAATCGTTTCACTTATTGTCTCATCAAACATATTATCTATGTATAACAATTTATAACAAAATTAGAACGACAACACATTTCAAATATGACTTATTTCATTCGGTTTTTCTTAGGCTTGTGATCGTTATTGTCTGTAGATTTGGACAAAATACCTATGCGAGTAAATATTTAGACGATTCATTTTGACCTAAAGTAAATTATTACAATATGATTACGCGTGCATCGATTTGACTATACTATAACATTATTGAGTAAAATTATCGAAGCGTTTGACTGTAAATTTATAAATATATATGGTCCACACCACGGTATAATAGGACATCGTACAATGGGTTCATACATAATACACAATAATACCTATGTTTTAACATTTCGCTCGTTGCATGTTGAGGTTTTATCGCAATAGTACACCCCCATCCAGGATTCTTCGATAAGTTTCTTCATTCCTATCGAATGAAAATCGTTTTTTTTGTATTTTTTACCCTGGCATAAAAACTCCGATGGCTTACTCAGAATTCACAATCCACAGGATTTAAATATTCTCGGGAACACGTTTTGTCGTCGTTTTATACTTTTATCTACATGTTCTACATAACCTATTTGTCATTGTCAGTTTTATCCTTGAGTCTTGTTGCCACACACTATGGTAACCTTTTATTTTATACACAAGGGAGAAAAAAAATCAAACCCACATGGGTTTATATGATACATCTGTATTTTTATGATCATCGATAATATTTTGTTTAGTAGGCAGGCAGAACAAATCACAAAAATATAAACGACTTTTATACAAAACTAAACAGAACTAGAACAATATTGACTTTTTGAAATTGGTATAATATTATTGTATATTGAAAAATTAATTTATATTTTATTTCCAAATAGTTCTTACGTGTATAAGCAGAAATCATATTGAAAACACGAGGTATTTGTATATAATAATATATCATAATATAATAATATGTTTGTAGTTTTGTTACTGTATTCTATATAGGTACAGCGTCTACTTGATTTTGATAATAATGATTTATGTGAGATATAAGAGAAAATAAAATCGTGCAAATTAAATAATATTGATTTTACATTATTCTGTTGTACACGAGCTACCTTATTTCCAAATCCAAAAATAGCGTACCTAAGATTATAACAATATTAAATAAACACATTTTTTTTTTAAATAAATGATTAAATTGTTCACATATGTATAAGATAATATAATATAAATAACACATCCGTATTATAATATGTATGCACTATGTATCCATACATCCATACATTTATTTTTAAACTGGAACTAGTTGATACATTTACATAATCGTGCAAATGATAACATAGTCTTTGTATAAAAACAATTTGTGGCTTTCAAATTATAAATATAAATTAGTAATTACTTATGCAGAAGTTGCTTGATTGAGTTCAGTGTGTTACATAATAAAATGTTTATACATTTTAACTCCAAGTCATTTGATTTGATGTGCGTATTACGATTAACTAAAACTAAACTGATTATAGTTAAATTTATGTGAAAGTTAAAATTTGGTTTGAGATATATTTACTATATATATTAACAAACATCAGCATAACTGTTCATTCTTAATGTGCTGTAAGTAAAATAAATAAATAAAATAACTTGATGATTTGTGATTAATCTATAGAATAGTATCGAGTTATGAATAATTCATTATTTTTTTAATACTTTCAATTGTAATTTTGTAAGTATTTTTAAGTCTTATAGCCAAGAATTATGATTTCACATTTCATAGTAATTTTAGGGTTTCAAATATAGAATTGATATAATAAATATCATACATCCAATTTATTATTTATTTATTATTATTCTTATTTAGTATGTATTGGTGTGTAATGATGAGTGCTTATTATAATTTTGTCTTTTAAGTCTGTCAACACGTTTAAGTGTAGAAAATATTTAACTTTAATCTTCAACTTTAAGAATGGTTTTTGGTACAATATTTGATCTAGTTGTGCCTTAGTAAGGATACCTTTAATAAAAATATATCTTGGTATAAGTATAGTAAGATCTCTTTTAAAAATAGAAAAACTCTAGTATTTTTCTTAATAATTGGGATTTGAGAATAACAAAGGAAGAACGAGAATGTTTGATGTTACTTAAAAGCTATTAATTGAAGAAACTTCATATATTCGACTATTGCATAATTTATTTTCTTTATAATATAGATATTAATCCGTATTACGTATATTAATATACTGTTTACAAATCATACTATATTTTATAGTTTTATATGTTAACTGAAAAAATATATTATTGTTAAAATGAATATTATAAAAATAAATAATAATAATCACTGTAACACTTGTTATATGCCCACCACTATATTATAGACTATAGAGACGCTCGTTTAACAGAGTATAATAACGCCTGTATGTAGGCGTCTTATTTTAGATATTTTGCTTTTGCACGACAAGACTATTGTATCGGTCCTGTTGGCAATTCAGTCTAGAACTCGACTCATTCGAGTTAAGTAGTGTGCTTTTTAATATAAATTATATGTTTAAAACTAATAAAGTATAATATTCTTATTTAAATCCAAAACGTGTATTCTTTTTAATAATAAACTATCAACAACATTTGATTATCACCCGCTACACAGAGAACGGTTTCAACAAATTGTCGTCTTCGGATACAACCAAGGAAACAATATAAAATATAACAGAACATCACGAGCATATACGGTGGCGTTTATAACACACCTTTATATTGATATAAAATGTGAATAAAGATCAAGCCGAATCAGGTAAAATATTTGGGAATTTTACTAGACAAAAGACTGACATGGGGATCGCATTTAAAATCCAAGCGTAAAATACTTAATAACCGCCTTCATCTACTTAGACCGATTCTCAAATCTAAACTATCAATACACACAAAGTCCACATTGTACAAATCTCTACTCAGACCCATTTGAGCATATGGTATGCAAATTTGGGGGTGTGCTAAACCTTCTCAAGTCCGCACTATCCAAGCTTCTCAGTCCATCACTCTCCGGCTAATAGCCTCCGCCCCTTGGTACGTAACAAATGAAACCCTGCATAAAGATCTAAGAATTCCAACAGTTGACCAACTAGCTAAATTGTACTATAACAGATTTCCCTCCAAACTGCAACATCATCCCAATCCTTTAGTTACTCGCCTAGCATCACGTACTCTTCCCGACAACCCACCGCGGCGACTTAAAAGAAATTGGTGCCGTGACCTATTATATTAAATTAATGAAAAAAAAAATAAAAAAAATAAATAAATAAATAAATAAACGTTGGTATTCTAATTCTTGAGTATATTTCATTTGGTCATAAACAGTTATTCTTAATATTTTGTTATTTTCACTAAAATTAATTGCATTTAAGCCAAGATACACGTGAGGTATTTAATAATTTAATAATCGTTATTATTACAGTAACTATTAGATATTATTATTTTTATTTTCTACTTTTGAATATACAATTTTAATAACACGGCGATATGTATAGGCAATATGGCTACACGGCTGTCATGGAGTAATTTTTACTGGAGCTCCTCAATAATATTTTATGATATTGAACGAAAAATGAATCTACGAGTGCACCGAATTGAAATAGTTATTATATATTAAGCAAAAAGAACTCAACTTCTTCTTTTCTTTTTTTATTGGATAACCCGCGGCAACGTAGGCCATTGGGCGTGGGGAGGGAACTAAAAGTTTTTAGATTGGGTAGGTTGGTACACGTGCGTGTTGTGTTTTGGCAGAATTTCTAATGGGGCACCCGTTAGTTTCTGCCGTGCCCCGGGTGGGGGGATGGCGGCACTCAACATCTTTTATTTTGGAAATAAATACATATTATATCACATCAATAAAATATTAAATTGCAGTCACGATGTCCGGAGAATAAGTGCCGCCATCCCCCCACCCGGGGCATGGCAGAAACCTACGGGTGCCCCACTAGAAATTCTGCCAAACACAACACACACGTGTACAATCCCTACCGTTACAAACCCCACTACCAACAATCGTAAAAACTCCACAATCAGCTAATGGCCATAGTCGCCGAGCTTAAGATCAATAAAAAAAAAAAAAAAAAAAAATATTAAATTAAGATAATAACTATAATCATAATATTCCTATTTTTCATTATTGTTTTCTCAATGACATACGAAGTAACAATAATAAACTCAATTCTGGTTAGATCATCAATGTTTTACATAGATTTTTGAAACATTTGGATATATTTTATTTTTAATTAATATCGTTTCGTAGTATATAGAACAATATTAGAATAATACTAGAATAATACTAAAATAATACTAGAATAATACTAGAATAATACTGTATACATTTTAGACGTGGGTCGGAATTTTTGTGGGAAATGGCAAAAGAGGTATGTATCCTTTTTATCCAGTGTTTTCTGAGGCGTATATTTATTATGATCTGTATAATACCTGTAGGCTGTAATAATTATATACATACTTAAATACAATAATATGCGATTAACTGATATCTGATGAACTGAACGAGCTTAAGCATTACTGTTTCAAACACGTATATAGTTGGTTGAATCAGACACAAATAAATATTTTATGTTTTAAAACCATTATAGCATTATACCGATGAATTAGATGAATATTGTTTTTATTTTCTGGCCGTTCAATTTCTTTGCATCATTTTGACTTCCTGGAAATTATAAAAATGTATATTGTATATTGTTGTTTAATTCTCCAACCCGGGATATTATATTATATTTTATGGTCGTATATTCTATCAAAATTAAATTTTTTTAAGATAATAAAAAAGTATAATTATTTTCACTTGATGTGACTTTCTGAACCATCAGCATCATGACTTTAATATTATTAAAAATATTTAAGTAATATCTAAAGATTGACATGTATTGTTTCTCCTTAATAGATTGTTAAAATACATTCGAAAATATCAACGAATTTTCAATAAAATTGTATTCAAAATTAAAATTATTTTCACAATTCTTTAAATTCTTTTTAAATAAAAATCCATTTGTTGAAATGCTGAATATTTTTTATTTTTTTTTACTATTCATTTAAATTAAAATAAATTATTTAACTAATCAAAAACATCTATTATGTCTTATATAAATTACTATTATTTAGTTTTTACTTTCAAGGAAAACAACGATAGTCTTTCATGGCTAAAATTTCTTACGGTAGTTTAGCACACTAAATGATGTACTTAAAATAGTTACCTATTATACTGAAACGTTATAAACCAAAATATATACATTTGAAACTATTTTCTAACATTTGAAGGTATATTTGCAAAGAAAATCGAAAACAAAAGCACGTCGCTCAACTCAAATGAAAACGATATTAAAAATAAAACGTGAATTATTCTTCACGTGTACATAAATATACTGACAATTAATCGTAATGATACCAATGTAACTACTATTTATCTAAATTAAAAAATAAGATAATAAAAAAGAAAAAGTACGTCTCTGCGAAGATATTTTTAAACGAATCAGGACATTAAACTCTTTTGACATGGACACACGGATAATTATACAGATATTCCAGACTACTGGACTGCGAATTTATGTTAATTAAAAAGTAACCACTACTATTATACTACGGTAAATTAGTTATTTGTTTCTATTAAACCGGAATCACGTCTAAAAGCTTTTATTCGCGAACCGTGTTAATTAATGAATATATGACGTATTAAATGAACGAATACGACACGTTGACACGCATTTAAATTTTAAAAGGTACGAACAAATACGAATCTACGGGATACGAGTATCGCTACATAAATGATAGAAATCATTAATAATATTGTGCCTATTATGATAGGCTCTTAATGGATTGGTTCACGGGAAAAGTATCAAGTGATGACGGTAATACGGTATCCGAAATGTGACTTTTGTTGTTGCAGGTGACCGCATGGAATGTAACTATTTATTAGTAAATGGGCACGTATCGATTGTGACGTTGTATTCGGACTGAACTTGGTGAAAAGGTAAGCAAAATGCTTTTAGTGCCAAACCTAGCGGTTGTGTGTGTAAGGGTGAAGGGCGGGTATACTACAATATGGGTACAACTACCATCACCGTAGCGGAAACCGACGAAATAATTTTTACTTCTTCTCTTTTTTTATTTACATTATTCTTTCAAATGCACTTCGTGTCGGTTGTGAAGTAAACATCCGACGGGCAAAAACCCTCGACGAGAAACTCTTTAACGGAAGAAACGTGACGCAAATAATTATTTAATTGTCTCCACTGCACATATATATATATACAACTCTATGCACACCACAGACTAGGAGAAATATGAAAAAGACCGTCTCGACCCTACTCTAATCTAAATTGTCTAAGTTCTTGGAAACAATGGTCCTGATAAAACTATAATATGTAGAGGACATTATAATACCATTGTTATTGGTTTTCAATAAATACTATTGATTACTTAACTGTTCTGTACTGTTCAAAACCACAGTGCCCGCCAGCGAGGATTTGTACAATTGAATTTCATAAACGCATTTTATTCTATTTGAAGTTAATTATTTTACAAAATGTCATAGTTACTGTTGATACAACTTAAGGGTTTATAAATTGAATTGAAATAAAACTTAATATTATATTTGGTAATATTGATATAAGTTATATAAATTATAATGTATACCAATGGAAAAATGTTGACAAGCCTGCATTTACTAATAATATAATACCTATTACTAAATCTACTATACTTTTAATGTATTGTGAAGGTAGCAAATATTTATAATTTTTATGTGGGTATATATAATGTTAGTATTTGTCTTGTTTGTATCTTTGAACCATATAAATTATGACTAAACAAATTGTAACCTTTACATAACAACTAACAAGTAATAACAGCTCACAAAATAAAAATAATAAAAATATTATTGAACAGTAAATAGATGATAGATTTATATATTTTAAAATTTTTAATATATGTATTATATTTGCACTTAGTTCAAATACAAAAGCTATACTTATATTTATATGTATTTGATATAGATAGGTTATGGATATGTTTTGATTAATTTAAATGTTTCAAGTAATACAAATAAAAAAATATTTCTAACTGTAAAATTCATTGCACGGGACATAAATTTAAAAAAAATTATATTTTAATTTCATATTCCGGAGTATAATATTTTTAATAGTATTTCAATACATAGAATCATATTATAAATGAGTAGGTATAAAATTAGTTATAAGTATTTAGTTAAGATGAATCGTATAGAATGACAGAAAGATACCTCGCAAAATACTAGTCCAATGTAATCCTTAAAGATCATACATTTTTAAAACTTTAAAATTATAAAACTTCACAATTCATAGTGTACTCGTTAAAAATTCGATTTTAATATATTGAAGTACTGTGAAGAAAATTCTGCCTTGAAATATAAAATTAAAATTGTATGTTGTCTTTCATGAACGTAAAAACTTAAAAAAAAAAGACTGAAATAATGAGTGTAGACACTTAAATGGATCACTTTTAGAACTACATACTATACATGAAATTAAAACTTTTAAGAGCTTACTTCTTCTATCCAAAACACATTATTGGGACACTAATTTATTACTCGACCTTCACTCAGCTTGTATTCTAAAATTAAGGAAACTTAGTATAAAGTACTATAACCATTGTAAATTGTAATCACTGAGAAAATACTCGTTCAAGATTCAAATTAGCTACATCAAGATTTAAAAAGAATTATCCTCTTAATAATTTCAGAAAAAAAGGGGGGGAGTTTTCATTTGAAAAATAGAAATTTGTATCGTCACAAGTATCGGTGGTCAGCCGGGGGGGATTGATCCCCCATGACCTTTTTCTTTAATGTTTAAGATATGATAATCATATTTTTTTTTAATAATCAAATATTGCATGTTAAAAAATCAACCATATCCCCCCTTGACAAAATCATTTAGCCACAACTAAAGTAAAATAATATGGTCTTTTAAGTATATTTAAAATTTTTAAAAATCAGAATTTGAATAAATAAATTATTAAAAGAAAAAATTAGGGTGAGCGTGCTTGGTGAATCATCCCGTATAACGTTGGAAGACGAACTTTGTAATAAAAATATGCACAAGGTGTACCTAAAGACATTCACATTGTATTTTCACCTATATTTTATTATATATTACTATAACATAAATAACACACACATTATACAATATAAAATATGTATCTATATTATATTATTATATTTAACAAAACACGCCAATAAATAACAATAGTTTATCATACTGAAGTTTATTAGCAGCGTATTAAAGAAAAATAATGAAAGTAAGTGAACATCATTAAAAATTATTTAAAGCTATTAAAAACAACATTATTTTAGATCAAAAATAGTGTATTCCTTGATGATAAATATCGTTTAATCACCTTAAAGTCCATTTACTAGGTCCTTGTTATTTAATTAAAACCCTGGTGAAAAATGATGATTACCCTTTTTGAATTAACTTAATCATAATGAAAAATGTATAAATTTAACACCAGTCTTAAACTACAATTTGTTTTCAAACTTATTTGGTACATAAGACAATAATTTGCATAATCACTATTTTGTAAAAAATAAAACTATTTGTTTCAAAAATATGAAATTGAACATAATACTATAAGAAAACTGATAAACTAATAATCTACTATAGGGGCATGGGGGTCATTATTTATGATTAGGTCCTGTCTCGTATTTTCATAATAGTTGTCCTGAATCCAAAATACATAATTCTATAGTAAGTATAGCTATAAATCAAATGTTAATAGATATTTTCAATATTCAAATACAAACAACTAACTATACAGATTAATAATTTTTAGCATATTTTATGTTAATTTGTAATAGATTAATACATTATTTAAACCAATGGGATTGTTACATGTATATAGGTAAAAATATATAAAATACTAATTGTATTTACGTAAAAATTAGTACCAAGGTAAGTTGTCAATACTACCAATACTAAAATAAAATAATGTTTACTGTAATTAATAAATAATAAAAGTTTGTCGCTTAATTAAAAATGCACGAATGATTTTTAATAAGTAACCACGCATAATTTTACCATATAAGACTTGAAAGTTCAAAGTTGCAGTATATTTAAAACTCTCTTAGGAAATACTGCTCAGCACACCGCAACATCGTTGACAATAATCGAAACAGGGATAATATTCATTACCAAATACAGGAAATTAAAATAGGTACAGAGTGTGCTATTCATTTAAGATATACATTCAATAGACACAATAGATAATATTATTGTTATGTATAAATTTTAATCTGTGTCTCAAAACATCACACTGAAGAGTGAAGAACGAGTCGTAACTACACCAAATATACTATTTATACAATTGCGTGCAGCACGCTGCAATCGTATTATACATTCGTTTCCACTTTGACCCTTATACTAAAGTCTAAACATATTTTTACTAAACTGCTATTTATCGATCATGTCCGCATACCTAATATAAAAGCCGCAAACACAATACAACAATGTGCATACATTTTCATGTCTAATAATGTAAAATTGTTATCGACACTTTGGAGAAGACCGAATATCGTGTTTCGGGGGCGTCAACGTTTTACAGTGACTGAATGTACGTACAATAAAGTACGACAGCATTTTATGCGAATAAATGTGAACAGGAAAATAGGATAATAATGAAAAAAGCGAGCGAACGCTGAACGCTAAATTACCTACCAGCTCAATATAATATAAATTTAGTGAATATTATATACTCAATGTGTATATATTTTATTCATATACATCGTATTATGATACAACGGGTTCATTTTTCCGATGTCTCATTAGTACGATACGAGTATAGTGTTTAATATTAATTGTAAACTATTCACATTAAACTGTACCTATTAAACTGTCTTATTAATATTTAAATTGGAATTGAATTCCATAAATAAAGATTATTATTATAATTTGCAATTCGTTTTAATAATACGATTTGTTTAACATGGCGATATAAATAGGCCAAATAGTGGGTACATCACTATAGTGAGCGCAGTTTTCCATTGTATCGTGATTGTGATATAATTTTTTAATTTAATAACACTTTTTTTCAATAAATCAAAGTATAATTATACGAGTTGTAGGCATGTACAGAGAGAACTTAAGCCGTATAAAATTTCTACACATACACAGTGTTTTACGTAGCGTGATCACCTGAATTTTTTCATTTGATAATACATTTTTTAAATTCTGATTTTTGGAATTTTTGAATATTCCTCAAGTCTTAATTTTTTAAGATTTTTGTAGTAGGTACTTAAGAGTAACCTGTGTCGATACAATATTATATTTATCAAATGATAACCTCCTTTTTATACTGTAAATTATTTAATGAATAACTTTTTGAAAACGTCGATGTACCTAATTTAAAATTCGAGCGAATAGTTTTTCAGTTACTAAAATGATTATAGTTACTAAGGATAATATTAGTTCCTAAAAATAGTTATATAAAAATATATAAGATTAATTATTTAATATAGGGAGTTCTCATTTTAGGGACACTCAATAAGTCGTACAAAAAATCTCAACAATTTACAAATATAGTCTTTAATTAAAAATTTCAAAAATCATATTTTGAATAACTGAATTATTGAAGAAGAAAAAGGTGGTGTGCATGCTTGGTTCATCCCCTCTATAGCGACCAAAACTGACAGTTGATTGATTGTAATCACCTTTTATTTTGCAACCAAAAAATGATGATTTTGTTTTATTTTTTACAAAAATGTAAGTAGTACCTAACCATTAATTGTAGTGAATTCGTCAAACTATATTCCTAATAGAAAATTATGACCATAATTGGCGATTCACTCATACCATACCCGACTCCCAGATGACCTCACTACGTCACTTTAGCAATAATGGTTACTGGTCAGTTTTTAAAAAAACTGTACCCGTCCCATCGACCTAGTCACGTCACTTAACCATTTCTCAGTTTTAAATTAAAAAATTCACTTGACGTACACTCCAAACCAACTTTTTATAAAATAAATGTAGCTATTTATCTGTATTCTATGAACTAAAATTGCCTTTAGAGTGATTGAATCAAAATTATGATAAATCCTTGTCAATTTAAAAACTCTAAATCCAATATAAGCGTATGGTTGATATGGAAATACAGAATGTACATTCTTTTTTAAAACCACACATTTTTGACATTGGGAAAGGTGTTAATGCTATTATATTATAATAATAGTCTATTGTGTATGAAGTATGAAGATGTATAAAAATTATTTTTTTTACAGTTGATCACATTATGCTTTTCGTCCCTTTATTATGAATGTACCATGGTAACTATAATATATATATCTACTTACATAATTTATAGTTATGAAGGTACGATACAAACATATTATCAATATATTATTAAAATGAATAAATAATAATATTGGTAATATCCATATCATACATACAACTATACTCTTCAAAAACTATTCTTTAACTCTTTAACATTTTTCCTTGAAATAAAAAACCACTAAAAATGCGTTGAAAGAAGAAGTTCAAGCACAGTAATTTGTTTACTAACTACATATACAGTTCTTGTAAAATATACCATATACGTCTGTGATGTACACGCTTATTTCTTTCCAGCCGGGTAAACTAAATTTTAGATTCTGAGCGAAGCGATGAATGTATTGATTTTACAATGATGTGTGTTTTTTTTTTTTATTTTTTTGTGTCTGTCATCACCTTTTACAACAGTAAAAGTGCTTGGATTTTCTTCAATAGTAACTTTTCTGATAGGAAAATGAATCTAGTTGGTACTTTGGGGAGTCAAAAGTAAATATTTCCCAGTAGTTTTCAAAAGCGACGTGAAAATCAAAAGAAAAATTAAGGAAAAACGGGAATTTTTACGCAAAATGTGTTTTCAAGATAATCGATTTTGGTTTTTGGTGTAACTCTAAAACAAATGAGCGTAGGTACATGAAATTTTGACTGAATGTTTATATTAGCATTTTCTATACACCATAACATTTTCCAAATATTTTGATTTATTTTGAGCTGTTTACGGACATTTTCAGTTTCCATTTTTTTTTAGCTTTCTTTTCTATAAATATCAATACAATTTTATTTGTTGGTTAAAAAAGCGTGAAAATGTAATATAAGGCTCCTGATATATCGTTATAATAGCAGTTGAAAAATATTAAAAATACATTGGCACAATTTTTTTGTGTGATTACCATTTTTTGTAAAATATTATTTCAAGGTACTACTTGCCAACACTTTTTCGACAATTTAAACTTATACTTAGGTATCGATATTTTGATGCGAGTTCCAAAATGTCTGTGTTACATCAGTGATTGTTCAAAACGCGATTTCCATTGTTCAATGGCACCGAATCATATAACACGAGCTCCGTACAATAAAGCATATTGTTTCACACAAATACACAATACTCCTTTATAAACTATAACAATAATAATGTATATTATATTAGGGAATGGTCTGTACGTTATCGCATAATGGTTTCCACGTGTATTAAACTTTGGTGACCATCTTACCTACATAATATTATGTAAATTCAGGCACGTAACCCGGCCACCCAAAATATTTACAGACCATCCCAATGGCCACCCCATTATATTGTTAAAATACCCAAGGCTCAAATAATTGAGTAAAAAAGTTCAACCAAATTCAAAAATATCTATTATGATATTTCTTATTATTACATAATTATATTTAACACTGTATTCTCGCAACGATTACAAATATGGACATAACAGCTAGTAATTTATTGCATCAGATACAATTCTATTTTCGAAAATCGTGGTCTGGTTGTGGGACAAAATGCATCTATATTATGAACCCACATTCATATTTCATTAATTCGGCATTTCTCATCACGGTATTATTGCTTGGTTAGCGATAGTTAGTTTGGTACCATGATAATTATTATGCGTATTAAGCCGGGTTCACACTACACCGTGTCGTATAAAATAATCACAGTTACCACAAACCACAGTTACCAAACGATACCGCATAGTTGAATATATTCAACTCTAAAGCCGAGTTCACACTTCACACTACATCATGAAGTTTAAAATAATCACAGTTACCAAACGACACTGCATATTGAATAGGTACATTCAACTTTTGACCGTGTGGTTACCCTTACCTATGTGCGGTAAAGTCACAACAAAAAAAAAAATTATATTATCATCAGGTACAATACTCATATCATTGGTATTACAATTTGGTATAAACATAAAAACACGAAATGACACGAACACGGTGTGAAATAATAGGTATACGTAGTTGGTACTAGGTAAATTTGAATGAAAAATAGCTTCACCTAGAATTTAAAATTATATTAAAAACAGTATAAAATTACTTATAAATTCAACAAGTACCCGAGAAGGGGGGGTAGTAAATTTTGTCCACTCAAGAAAAATGTTGGTGATAAATAGGCCACCCTAATTGTGTAATTTTAGCTACGTGCCTGAGTAAATAACTTATGACGGTCCGAAAATTGTTAACTAATAATTGCTTACAACAGACTTACAAAATAAATACGTTAATATTCCTAATCATATATATTAGTCTCTATCTACTTTAGATTTAAAAATATATACTTCACCGAGTTTACAACCATTTTTGAAAGTTATGACAAAATTATTTTCACTAACCAAATGAAGTATATTATTGTAGCCTGTAGGTACCTATACTAATACTGAGTTTAGAATTATCCTGCTATTATTTTAATTCAGCTACAGGTACGTCGTATTGGCATATAATAACGATTAGACCACGCAAACAATAATATATTACGCTTTAAGGCTATTACATATATTATATCAACAATAGAAAATCCCATAAAATATTTAATAACGCACAAATGATGTTATATAGGCAGTATATACATATCTGTATTCTGTACAAACATCAACGTTAATCGAGTAAATAAAATTAATTTCTAGACACTTAAAAAAATTGAAATGGTCATTGTAATCCCAAAGACAGCACGACAGTTATCGTAGGGTACGTGTTATTTTAGACTTAATGCATTATTGAATTATTCAACGAGTCGTGTTCCTGAATGTAGCACGATTTATGTGTAACACGAAATAACGTATAGGTACCTAAATCATATAGAACATATACGTATAACGTATTATATTATTATTATGAGATTAAAGTTAGCAACTTTAGATTAGTTGACAAAAAAATTTGGTACATTTGCCAAAGTACAAGAAAAAGTTTTGAAAAAGTTAGCCGATTTTTATTTATGATTATTGTTTTATCGGTTTTATTATTGCCACCTACTAGCGACAAACCTTATTAGTCGGAAGTATCGTCTAAAACAGATACACCCAATCCCACGATTGTGTAAAACGTATCGTCAGATATATAGCCATTCATATTATAGAGGAGTTTTAGACATCCTGCGTATACGTTATAATATATTATGTGGGTAATAAAGAATAAAATATAACACGTTTTTCCACTCCCCAGTAGTCGATGACAATTTTTTTTTGCTTTTGTTTTAAGTATCAGCTAATGAACAGCCTTGTTTATTGCGTGAACCGAATAGCACACGGGTTGAAAATGATAGATCTATCCCAACGCTTTATAGTCAAAACTCACAAGTCTTCAATCTGGTCTGTTTATAAAATGTGAAGTTGTTCGAAAACTTAATCTGTCTAATAAAAAGGTACCTAAACTTACTACCTACTTATATTATGACAAATAACAATTTATAATGTTTCTGAAAATTAAAAATAATAATCATTCCTAAGTGCTGACCAAAACAACGTGGATGGAAAATTATAATAATCTTTCTTAATATTTTAGATTCTGAGAAGAGCGATAAATGTATTGATTTTACCATGATGTGTTTTTTTTTTTTGTTTGTCATCAACTTTTGGGATAGTGAAAATGCTTTAATTTTCTTCAACTGCTTCTTTTCTGATAAGGAAGTGTATCTAGTTAGTGCTTGAGGTGGCATCTAGAAAAACGAACAAAAAATTAAGAAAATAAAGAAAAAACCGGCCAAATGCGAGTCGGACTCGCGCATGAAGAATTCAATACCATCATCAACTATAAACATGTTGGCAACACTGCTTATATTATATATTCTAGGATTTTTAGTATTTGTTGTTATAGCAGCAATAGAAATACATAATCTGTGAAAATTTCAACTTTCTAACTTTCATGGTTCATGAGATACAGCCTGGTGACGGACGAACGGACAGCGGAGCCTTAGTATAACTATTTAAAGTTCAAATTTTGACAAGGTTTATCAAGTTGAAAATTTACAAATTACTTAAAAGTTAAAAATGTATAAGATTTCAAATTTTATAGCTAAGGATTGAATTTAATTGAATACTTAAAACAAGGATTCTCATAAATAGATCCATATTTAATTTTATATCATTAAATTCAAATTCAACACCATCCATTACAGTGACCTACAGTACAGCAGAGCGACTTCCAACTACCCAATATTTTTTTTTTAATTTAAAAGCTTAAATAAAATAAAATAGACCTAAAAAATATTATATGTATGTAATAATAAAAAATATTTATCATACTATTACTAAACAAATAATTTTAATTTTAATACGTATGGCTTAAAAAACAATATTGGTACTGTACGTTTTTAACTCATGTGTGTTGGCATGGATTTGTCACTAAAAATCCTGGGTGGTCACTCATCCGGAAGCTAGTGACACCAGCCAGTGCATACACTCAGAACGGGTTTCATAACTGAATGCACACAACGAGCCACAAAAAAAATTCTCTTGATATTGGTAAATAGAAGTAATTTAACGAATAAAAATGTGTTAATTTTATGAAAACGTCGAATTGTATTTTACCGACCGCCTTGTGACGATCCATAATAAAAACCAATAATCAAAAAACAAAGTCAAAATTAATTTCGGCCAAACGCTTTCGTTTAACATAAATATTGTTGGTCGAGTACCGTCTACGAAGTATAATTTAAATTTTAAGTATAACATAATGTACGACGTACATGTGACATACATATACTTGATACTTGTATAGAATTTTCTATAAAATAGGTAAACATATAACTCGTATATGCTTTGCAGTAATCATTTTCTTCGGTGCAAACTTTAAGTAGAAATGTATAATGTACGGCACACTTCGTGGCGTCATTTTTCGATTAAAAATTTAAAAATTTACCTTGTCTGCCGCAATAAAAAAAAATAATAATTTTGCGTATATTTCATACATCACGCGCGTTATTTATGCTTACGATCGCGTGCCACATTATTACCTACAACCACAATAATGTTTTTATTTAACAATATATACCTACGCCACAGCTTTTGTGTATAATAACGGACCACAAAAACGGTATAAATATAATTCTGACCTAGTACAACCCTCTGTGATTTTTTTTTCACCCTCCGGGACACCACTATTATTATTATACTCACAGTAAATCGTATACTTACCTACTTTTAGTTTTGATTAGTCTTACACCTTAGTGTCAGATCAATATACGGTCACGGAGTCAACAACATTTTAACGCACGATTTCCAAAATTGTTAACTATCAAAATCTTTTCAATAAAAGACAACTTTTTTTTAACTAAATCATTTTTATATATAATATGAATATAGTTTTTTTTTAATTTTATATTACTAAATATGTATACCGAATTAACTAATTTATTAATTTAAATGTATTATTATTATTTTATTAATTTATTAACTATAATAATAAGCTAAATACAATAAAATACTCAAAGCCACTGATAAAAATATAAATGTTTTATTAGTAGGTAAAAAATAATTCTGTAAAAATAATTTCCATGAAATTATAAACAAAAAAACTTCAAATATATTTCGTTATAGCTTAAATCATAGTTCAGTCATATAAATATGTAGAGCAAAAATATGTCCATTTTACAAATACATATTGAAACTATAATAAGAATATTTTATAGTATTATTTTCAAACAAGATGGCAAATAAATTATTAATAAAAAAAATATAATTTATGGGATATGACTTGTAAAAAAACATACCATTTTTTGACTCGTACAAGCTATACATAATAAAATCGTCGAAGAATCTATTTTAAGGGTTTACTTTTGAAAATAAAATTGACAAATTTTATAGCTGTAACAAAAATATTATTGCTTTATGGGAATAAAAAAAAAAACATGACATTATTGTACATGATAAAATATCTCAAATTTTTAGTAATTTCTTAATGCTTTATTAAAAATTATTAATTATATGAGTGTTAAATTTATATACACTATATCACTATAGTCAATAGTATATGATGATTTACCTGTGCAAATTTAAATTTAAAAAACAATTATTCTCTATCGAAAGATAAGCGTCTACTGAGATTAATTTTGGTGTATTGATACATTAAACTCGTTTCAAATTAAAAGAAGTTGGTATTTTCATAAAAGGATAATTTATTTAAGTATACATATTTTTGTATTATGGAATTACAGTGCTTCTAGATTCTTTAATAAGTTCTAAAATGCTAGAATAATGCAAAATAAGATTTACACTAAGATACATAAACTGTACAAATGACATCTGCAACGGTAATCTGATAAAATAAATTATAAATTAAACTATGCAGTTATGACATATGAGTAAACACCACTTCATTATTACATGGGATTAATATTTTTTTAATTAGTTAGATATGAATTAAACAATTATATTATTATATATTTGTGTAGTATCGTTTTTTTTTTTATTATTATTAAAAGTCCAATGAACAAGTACCAAAAGTACTAGTTAATATCGGCTAAAATTACGTCAATACAAATATCTTAAATTAAATACCCTTTTTTACAACCATACTGTATTGCATTGTTTTGAACCGTCATGATTTATTATTATATTAATAATATTATGATGTGTTTGTTTCAGATGCCATAGAATGGAACGAATATGGAGGCTGCTACAAGCGGCTTCCTTTCTCGTACCGTTACTACAAAACGTGTTATCAGATAGCTCAGACGTGTAAGTAAAATTATAAAATAAAAAATGACCCTACAATAATAATTGTTATCGTATTCAAAATAAAAACCTACAAAGCTATATTATGTTTGCTAAAAAGTAAAAACTTATCAACACTTAGTAGCGAAAATTGATTTATAACATATCGAATATTATAACGCCTGTCTCGATGTTCTATTTACACTGAACTGTTTGAGTTTCTTGATAAAAACGGGTGCATTCGGATCTAAATCGCATCAGAAAATTTTATTTCGATTGGATTACATTCACGGTTTTCTCCCGACAGGTCTGAGTTGGGTGCGTGAGTTTTTAACGACAGGTCAGAGTTATGTGCCTACGTCCCAATAATAATTACAAATTATATATTTTCAATCTCACTTACAGACCGAGGACTGTCATTTATATAATTAAGAGTTACAAGTAGGTACCTTTTGAACACTACCATCTTTAAACATTATTATTTTAAAACTTTTTAAAAGCGGACTTATGGCCATCAATAATGTATAATTGTTTACTTTTTTTCACTTAACATTTTAACAGCTTTCATTGTTAATTAATAAATTTCAATTTCAAAAGTTAAAAAATGTAAAACATCGCTATCACAGATTGTTAAAACCTAAGTACAAAATTAATTTCCAGCTATATCGGATATATTGCTGGACGCAGTTCAGTAATCATGACTTAGATGTATAATATCCTTTTTGAACGTAATTTGAATTCAGTCATATAAACAAGAAGATGCAAAAATAATAGTCCCATTGCTTCACTTTTTATAATAAATGGTTTCCTCGTTTTACTTTAATCAAAATTCCAGTTTTGTGAACTGTATACATAATATAGATTGTTGTATCAAAATGTTCAAATGTTCCAAGTTTAAAAATCTGTTTATTTTAATTTAACCTATGTATTTACATTATAATTACACGAATTATTTATATTCTGTAGGATGATTCAATGTGTATTTTAAGCCAATTTAATGATTTGAACTTTCTATTGATAATAGTATATGTTTGTCGATCGTCTGTATTATAGCTAGTGTATTAAATAAGTTTTATAGTTTAAAGCAACTTACAACATATATTATATAATTGTTATAGAACTTTAACTGTTTGAATTCATTAAATATTTCACTTAAGGTTTGAAAATGGAAAATCAGACAAAGAGATACTCGATAATTTGGTGAACCCAAACAGATATGACAAAAGATTATTGCCACCAGTGGACGGTAAGTAATTTTCAATCAATTAATATTTACTTTTAACAATGACTATAAATCGACGGACCTCAAACTAATGAGGTGGAAGCCTTAATGATAGTTTTAAAAACTACTTTTTTAATTATTTTTGCTTTAAAAGATCACTGAGTAAATGTGGAATTAAGAAAAAGCAAAACAAAATATATAGGTATCAATATACTCCAATTTTAGAGTCGCTTACTAACAAACAATTACGTTATTTATTAAGCTTCAAGGATAGCCTAAAAAAAATACGATAGTCATATAATATTATGTTCATCATACTCAGCGTAAAAAAACTTAATTACATTTTTTAAAAATCAATATTTTTTTTTTGGCATAATGACATTTTATATTAATGGACATAATAACTTATTTAATAGTTGATTGTATCTAAAAAATTATAGTAAACTTCAGTTGTTTTATGGTTAGTAATTTTGTCTTAAAATGCATTAATTGTCAGTGGAGCCCTAGACTTTTCCCAATTTTTTTTTATAAATCTCTTATTAAAGTTCTTTAATTTGTATGCATTTTTATACTTGTGTCGTCAATCCCCAACTGACCTTGGTCATATTTTATTTATGTTTTTGTTTCTATATTTAAAACGGACAACTTCCCATTTTTTTTTTTCATATTATTTAAGTTCATAATTTTGTATGCATTATTATATATTTTTTATAAATATATTTTTGCTTTTTAAAATTAATTTGATTGTGGGTGTCTCTGTTCCTTTCACCAATTTATATTTCCTATATTATAGTAAAATTAAGTTTTCTACGTTTTCTAGCGAACTCTAAGTCACAACTGAATCATTCGTTTTTGAAACTTAATTGTTAATAGTTTTTTTGAATTAAAAATCTGCATAGATTGCGGTCTTCGATTCCGACTAAATATAATTTTATAATTAGTTTATTATTATTTTTTTTGCTTTTTAAAATGTATTTGGCTGCGGGCGCCCGTGTTCCTCTTACGATTTTTTTTTTGTTTATACATTATGCTCAAGTTGATTAATTTTTTATACCTTCTTTTGCCAGTCATACCCGAGTGACCTCTGAATAATCATTCATTAATGAATTTTCCTGCCGATGCCCCGAGCGTAGTATTGACACAGTGATAATGAATTGTTTAATTTAATAATTTACACAATATCAACTAATAAAATGTTTATGAAGTAAATATACACGTATTACGCATAATATGTATGAATGCGGAATATTGCAAGCTTTAAAATGTATAATTATTCATGGTTAAAAATATTGCATATATTTTCAGAAACCTTAGAAAAAATATGAATAATTTATATCATGTATTACACGGGTAAAGTAGCAACTAATGCGACCGCAGCGCAACCATTTAATCACGTGACTCAATTCCGGACGATTTTAGAGTTTGTCTATTTATTCTAGATTTTGTATAGCCCTTATAGATCCAACACTGGCCTTGTTAACAACCCACCAAATCCACATCGATATCAATATTATTATTTGTATTGATAAAATTACTTTATAATATTATGTGTTAGCAAATTAAAATGTATTATTATTTAAATTCTAATCTAAACTAGAATTTAATATATTTAATATTTATATAAATACAGAATACTTAAATACGCAATACTTTCTCGGTACCCACTATTATAGGTACTTTATTATACATTACCTAATTTTAGCTGTGAGACAAATGTATCACATATCGCAATAACCCTCTCACACCACGACTGACTGGTTCTACAATAGTTGTACAACAAATATTTTATAGTGTTTTCGTTATAATATTACATTCAATCGTTATGATAAACGTATAAAATTTATTAATTCTTTTTAAACTTTTTTAATTATTAATAATATAAGAATGTTAATTATTAAAATAAATTAAATGGTGTCACAAATTATAAAAACCCAACCATCTCTCATTTATTTCTCATGCGTATATATAAGGCATTTTTCATTTTTCCATCCCCCGTACTTAAAATTCACGCAGTGTGGTTTAGTTTCCATGGTCGTTTTACAAACCTCAAAACATATTTTATGGTATATAGGAGGTAAATATAATATAATACTATGTACCTATAACAATAAAAACAAGGCACAAAGCGCTACAGACCCACTAAAATTATTCTCTAGTTTACTTCATTAAGCTCCGTATATAAGCTTGTTAAAAACGATATTTATAAATTATTGTATCGTAGGTATTTATTTTACGATGTCTTAAAATGGAAATGTAATACAAGAATGTATAGAATCATATTAAATAAAAAATCAGATTAAAATGTATGTACGAAAACACCACTGCAGTCAGCGTAGATAAGCAATTAAAACCATAACTGCAGTTACTAATTAATTCCGAAATTGATCACATGTGTTTAAAAACAACTATTTTTCTGAAAATATAAAAACCATGTGCATGTTTAGATCAAGATTTTTGTTGTGGGATGAAAACACCTCAAGACGTGAGAGTGATACTTCCTTCGGCCAACAGACATCCTATTCGTAAAGGTATGTGCCTATAAACATCATACATTTGTTCAACATAACAATCATATGTACAAACATACATGGTCATATTATGCATTTCTAGGGCCTTTGTTAGTAAATGTCAGTGTGCTATTACTCAGTCTGGCATCACCCGACGAGTCTAGTTTGGTAAGGAAAAACATTTAATACAAATCGATCGTTTTAATGATATGCACGTCCGTGGCACGCCCATTTTCCTACATGAATGCTCATAATTTTTCGTTTGTTTCGTCTAGAAATACGAGGTTGAATTTTTACTACAACAACAATGGTATGATCCTCGTTTGCGGTACTCGAACCAAAGCAGGTATGATTTTCTAAATGCTATTCACCACCACGGGGATATTTGGGTCCCGGACACGTATTTCATCATGCACGGCGATTTCAAAGCATCGCTGATACCAGTACACTTTTCTCTGAGGATCTACAGGAACGGCAGTGTCCATTATTTAATGAGGTAATTATAACCGTACATCACCACTCCCGCCCGGCCCCATTTCAAATGTCAAATATTATGGGATATCTGGGTGGTTGGTAAAGTTTCGTAGTTGAATTGTTAGTATGTCCATATTATAGTTGTAATAGAATATAGGGTTTCCCGCACATTCGTTAGATCCTGACCGGTAATAAACACTAGCACCCTCGCATCCCGTGGGCAGTAAAATGTTCCAAAGAAACGATAAGGTGGAGCCGGTAAACCGCGAAGTCAGTCAGTAAATTTAATTTGCGAGCCCACAACTACGAAACTTCAAAAAGCGGCCAACGTATTTATTAGTTTATTACTAACATGCGTATTTTCCAATGATAAAATACGTGTACAAAAAAAAATTGACAATTTTTTTCAGACGCCATTTGATCCTGTCTTGCCAGGGTATATTGAACATATTTCCGTTTGATGATCCGCAGTGCACGTTTTCAATGGAAAGCAGTAAATATTTTATTTTCATAACGTTTATATTATTAAGTGATAAATAAAATAACAAATTGATTTTCGTAAACAAGGTGCGACGATCCGAATTATATCTTGTTTTTACGACACGACTCATCATAAAAGTTATTGGTTTGTTTTCATTGAAGTAATGAAGTGTGACTTAATAAAACGTATTTTTATGAGATGAAAAAGTCATAAATACGATTAATGTTATGTTATATATTTCATTTTTGTGCGTACAGGGAACGAAATTGCATTTTTTTTTTTTTTTATCACTTTTGATTGTCATCTATTCTGTTTAGTATCATATGAAATGTCAGCTATAAAATATGTGTGGAAAAATGATGAAAGCACTTTGAAGAAGTCACCATCGTTAAAAACTTTAAACGCATACTTAGACCGAAATCATACAACTGAATGCCCATCTACTGGCAGTTGGAGAGGTAAAATAGTATATTTTATGTTTATGATTATAAATATACGGTATTATCGATATTTAACTATTATTATTCAGAGAAATATCAGCGTGATTTAAACTAAAACTAAATCGCCAAAATGTTATTTATTATTTTGCTATTTGGTTAGTATAATTGTCCATAACACGAAACCCGTTTAGATTACACACATATGATAAAATAATTACCATTTTTCCGGGTATCACCAACTATCATTGTGACAAAAAATATGGGCGATATAAAAATCCATCCATAATTTCACTTTAAAACAAAAAGGTCAAAAATTAATTTTATAGAGAATTTAAAACTATATTAATACACAAACAAATCATTAATATCAATATAATTTTTAAGAACTTCAAACATTTTATGTTATTATTTTTTTTCAACTTTTTATATTAATTAAAGTTTTACTGACGTAAGTCATCTTAACTTATTATTGTTGAATCACATTTTTTTTTAGCATTTGGAAAAATAGATAAAAATTAGTAATAATATAATAAATAGATATTAGTAATAAAGATACTATTACCTATTGTGTTATAAAAATACTTGTTTAATTTATTAAAATTAGGTACTATCCGCGTTTGTATTAAATTATTATTAATCAATATTTGATTTCTTCTAATTTGTGGTTTGTGAAAAAATATGGTAGTTTTTTTTTAAAATGTCTCTAATATTACATATTTTTATGTGAGCTAAGTAGGTATTATATTATTATGGATTATCATGTTTATATACATAATGTTCACAAATAGTTTATTATTTATAGGTAACTATAGCTGCCTTGAAGTGAATTTGATTTTTACCAGAGACAGAGCATTCTATTTTACTACGGTTTTCATACCTGGTATAATATTGGTGACTTCATCATTCATCACGTTCTTTCTTGAATGGAATGCAGTGCCGGCAAGAGTAATGATAGGTATTTTATTTTAATCTACCGTAACTATATTATTTCATTCAAAAGTCCTCCATTTTTAATAATAAAGTTTACAACAATCATTAAGTAAAATATTTTTGTAATTTAAAATATTTATATATGTAAATGCAATATTTTAATCAAGGATTTGTTTAAACGGAATATTATCATTTAAACAGTATTTAAATACATCCGAACAGTCGTTCACGAAATTCAAAATACATAGATAGGTTTTAAAATCATCCACATAAACAATATAGATAATGCCTTACATATAACATAATTACCTATTATAAAAAATGAAAAACTCGATACTATATGTCACCATCATTTAAGCAAGGCTAGGCATTAACGAGTTAAAAATTAAAATTAAGTTAAAACGTTAAGTTAATTAAATCGTTACTTTTTTTTTCAATTTAACTTTTAACTTAATAAGTTACTTTTTTTTCAAGATTTACGTGTTAACTTCAAGTTAATTTTATTTCAAAAGTATCAAAATTCAGTTAATTTCCGTCCAAAGAATAATGAAAATTTTTTAATGTGTTTTTGCTTTGTATCATTTTAAATTTCCCCAGTAATTTTCTCGTGCGTACAGAAAAACTATCTAATAAACCATATTATGTTTCTGGAATTTTTTATTTTTACAAATTAGCAAATTTTAACTTTCCACTAAGTTAAGTTACTTTTTTTTAAAGTTAACTTTTAACTTAACGAGTTAACGAAAAAAAACGAGTGACTTTTAACTTAACTTAACTTTATTATTTTAAAATAATTTGACTTAACGAGTTAAAAAAATCGTTAACTTGCCCAGCCTTGCATTTAAGTATTTTATCAATTATAATAATTTTCAACAATTAATTCTAGTTATACATTGAATCAACAAAGCATGAAATAATGTTTATAAATAAAATAAATACTATTGTTAATAAATAAAATCGTGTACTATATAAATAATAATTTTGATTTTATTCAAGCGAAATTTGATTGCAATTGAAATTCAGATTGAAAATCTTGGTTTTAAGGCATTTCATTTTTCAAATTTTGTTCATCTCAGGAGCACATTTTTGAGTGGGTAAAAAGAGTAATATTTTACATTTGTATGTATAAGTTGGTGGTTTGGTACCCCTATAAATGTGTCCTTTCACATTATAATTGGTTTTAATCGGTGAAATAATACTTAAATAGGTTGTACCACAGTAGTTGTTTTTAAGAACTAAGTGGCTCCTTAAATGTATTAAAATGATTACCACTAACTAACTTTATAACATATTACCATTGTGTATTTTAGGTGTAACTACAATGCTGAATTTTTTCACCACATCGAACGGTTTCCGAAGTACTCTGCCAGTGGTATCAAATTTAACAGCCATGAACGTTTGGGATGGCGTGTGTATGTGTTGTATATACGCCAGTTTATTGGAGTTCGTGTTAGTAAACTACGTGGGACGAAAACGTTCAGACTGGCCGTTACCAATTGTATACCAGAATAAAGATCAAGACTACAAACAAATAACGCAAGTAGGTTTCATTATACTTAGTTTTTATTTTTATTTTGTATTCGCATAGTATACGCATCTTATTCTGTCAACACTTACCTAGTACTTATATTATCGTATGGACGTCAGCTCCCTTAAAATATCAATGCTCTAATTATTTGAGCAATATATAATATGTATGTTGCTCCTGGATAATAAAATATCGTTAATTTTGTTTAGTGATAGGCATTTATTTTTTATAAGTTATGACCTATATGAGTTATCGCACACCACTCATTAGTAATATTACATATTATATAATATGGGTACTCGAGTTTAGAGATAGGTGCCTAACTAAAAGTGTATGAAGCACACCAAGCCGTCCTTTATTACTTAGGTACATCTATTATTTACTGATATTTTATTCAATTTTACTTCATTTTAAATATTAAGTATGCGTATTATAAAAAAACAATACCAGGCTGTAATTACAATGATTGGTTTTACATAAGATAATTGTATTGCAGCAACTCCAAGTAGCAGTTATCTCCTCCAAACACCGATGAAATATTTTTTAATCGATTAGAAATGCATCTAGAACACCCGTCTGTACTACACATTTTATTATTAAACGAAAAAAAATATCCAAAAGAGACATAAACTATTAAATTATTATACTTTTTATTATAAAGGGTTATCATTTTAATAGAGCAGAGGTATTATTATAGAAGTTCTATATTATATAGGCACACGACGTATTTGGATTCAACCGTATAATAATATATGAATATATTATATAATAACTTGAAGATCACTAAGGGAAATAAAATCGAACCTGCCTCTTATTTTTTCATAATATACCTACATTTATACTACAGGTACATTTTTAAACAAAAAATATTAATAATAATAATAAACAAATCTAAATCTACCGAGGTATATACCAGAATGAATGTGTCACAAAGACTTTTTGCTTGAAAATAACGTACAATAAGGTTATTACTTGCATTTGCATTTTAATATAAAAGTGATAAAAATACTATATGCGACTATCCTCTTGTCTAGAAAGTTCGTGTGTAATATTATACTTTATCCTGTTATGACATAATAATAACTTTATGAAACTTATAATGTCGCCCCGGTAAACATTTGCACACACGCGTTTTTCACAATATGTATATACGTAATATAAATTCCACACCTGAAGACATCACAGTTACATTAGACGTCTGTCTTCATTTATAAAAGTCGTTTTAGCAATATTGTATGCAGACGTGCAGTGTATTTTTAAATTATCAGATGCATGGTTTGATATTAATATTCTAATCCACTCAGAGGTGAATGCAAGATAATTGTATAGGGGGTGTTACGATTATATTATTTCACACATTTATCAGATACAGAATTGATAATAAATAATATAACTTGTTTCCCAAAAACAATAAAAGTCAATATGTGCGAAGGAGCTCCTAAGCACACCCCCCCCCCCAAAAAAAAAAAAAAAAATATATGCACTGCAAATGTTGATTATTTCATCAACAATAACGTTGTAAATCGTATTTTGTACTTACTTTGCATATAATAGAAACCAGAATAATATTCAAATGCATGAATATATTCTTGCTCTAGTTATCACTCATCTGCAATCATCACTTATCACATATCAATGTAACAATTAATGTAACGGCCGCTGCTTACCTAGGTACCTAATACCTATTGACTTTGTAATTGAATTTTACTGATTTATTTATATGATACTGTATGACGCCCTTATATCAATAAATCAATTTAGTTGATTGATTAATGCCAAATATACATGTATTACATTTGACATTAATTACATTTATTTATAACAAAATTAGTACAAAGGTCTCATCACGCCTATATTGAATTCGGTATATAAACTAAGAAACGACTCTTCATTTCGATATAAATAAATTAGGTGCATACATATTTTATTATTATTTAGGATCGATACTGTAACTACTGTAAGTTAGTATATAATATTATGTACAATATTATAAATTCTAACATAATCCGACTATAAAAATGTAAATACCTATAATAGGCAATGCAGTCTATAACATAATGCATTATAAAATGTCCTTACCTATATTATATGCAACGTACAAAATTATATAATATTGTTAAAAACGTTAACGCCTTTTGAGTGCGTTTCAGCTTTATTTCGTTATTTTTTTTACACAAAATACGACAAAATAAAAGCTGATAAATTTTTTTCTCGATATTCCCACAGCGTTACTTAAATCGACAAGATGCAAATCAAATTAGTTATGAAAGTTATGTGGATAACGAAAAATATTCAATATACGTAAGATTTTGGATAATAATTAAGTAATATTGGAAGAAATCGGATACGATGTATTTATGTACCGTATTCCCGATGTAGTATATTATTATGATAAATGCCCTGCAGTAGAAATAACTGATTTAAGCAACAAAAAAACTTTTATGCAGCATATTATTATTTAGCAAGCTTACTTAAAATATCACAGGTATACATCCTTATAATAACGCTGTACGTAATTTATGGCATATATGCTTGATACAAATTTTAATAAATAACACATATTTATTGACTTAGAAGTATTTTACATTTTACAATGTAAACACATGTAAATCGTAGATGGATGTTGGCCTTAATGAACGGGAAACTTGGGTACCTATTGCGAGCCGGAAACTATATTTTTAAACCATTTCCTGTTGTTTTTTTTTTTTTAGGTAAGTACTTCATGTACAATTGCACATTTATTTGATTAAAATAAAATTATTCAATATCTGATTTTGTCTTGGATGTTGCTTACCTGCATATTTAAAATACAAATAAAATATTGTTAGCAGTCGTTTCGCTCATTTCAAACCTTTTTATTACCCTAGTCCCTGATTTATATTTTCGGAATTAGCTTTCAGAACTTAATTTAAAATATTTACTTAGAGTACCAATAAATTTTATAAATTATTCGATTTTAAATTATGGAATTGTTTTTCGTGGATATTAAATAATGACTAGACATATATTTTATAATTATACGAGAAAAAAAAATAATTCACCTATTATATAAGTAGTAAGTACATTCTACGAATAAGAACTGCTTGTTAATGCACCATATACTCTGATTTCCCTGATTTCAGGACTATTGGTTTTCGATTCAAATTATTTGAATCAAATATTTTCATGATCAATAATATGACGTACCAATAATACAAATAATTAATTTTTTATTTTATAATATATGTCGATAATAAAAAGTACCTAGTAGTAAAAGTATTTTTGTATATTACCAACATTTATAGCCACACAATATTTTATTCATAATCACTAATCACAATTTATGTAATTATAAATAAATACAATTATAATACAAAATAGATAAGTACCTACTATTATTGTTATTTTTCTTATTCTTGGTGCAGCTTCAATAACTTAGGTTATTATACTTATCAGCGTATAACAATATTAAATATTAATGCTATATATTATGGCTGAATACAATGGTTCTTATAAATTAAGACATTAAGTTGTACATATCAATATGTTTGAGAAATTAGATGATTTTGTTGATGTTGTCTTCGATTGAGCTAAGAGCTTCAAAGAAATTGTCAGACATTCCTAGACCTTTATAATATAAAATTAAGTTTTTAAATTAAAATGATCAAATGTTGATATACCTATTTGAGATCACATTAGAATATTAAATTATATAAAATCATATACATTAGTTAAATCTGTACACCACAAAATTAACAGAATAATATGCTAACAATAAGCTTCCACAGAAAAATATATAACTATTAATTATTAATACTGTTATACTATATATATATATTATATAGTACTTATATTCGTATGAATACATTAACCGAAATATAGAGCAAGATTAAAGTACTATGGTATCAAGATATATAACTTAATAATATAGTAAAAATGTGTGTAAGCCAAAAAAAATTATTAATTTAAATAGGTAACTTGTAAGCTAAGTTAATACAATAATAAATTCTCCTATAGGTAATAATATATATAAATCACATTTATTTATTTTTGATCAAGTTACGAATTATATCGTTAAGTATAAATATGATTAGGTATTGGTTAGTTCAAAATAAATATCAGTATAAAATTACCAATTATGAAAATTAAGAAATTTCACTCACTTTACAATTCATAACAATGCGGAATAAAAATTTAGCTTTCATAGATATTAATTTTTATAGGAAAAAAATCTCAAACGTTTTTTCTTATTTATTTCTTATATTTAATATATATAAAATATAAATATTGTATAGTATTTTGGGACGTATTTTATCTTTCAAATAAAATAATTCATTTTTTAATTAGTATTTTCCTGAAAATTACTGTCTTAAACGAAGACAAGGTTTATTTTCTCTACATCGGACATAGGTAGACATATTATGAACTAGCTGTTATTAATAAACATACCTTTAAAGTTTATTAAACCTTGGCTTAACACACTTCATAATATTTTAGTGATATGTTTTATACCTAATAGTTATTATTAATTATTTCATCAGACTCTATATTTGAACTTTGTAGTAAGTTAAAATATTTACAGTTTTCGCAACCTTGAACTTATAATATTTTACCTATTTTACTTGAACAATATTTTTCTATAATTTGAAACTGTATTTCACCTAGGTACGGAAAAAACATCATAAAACATAAAACATGTATACGGTATAATGTGCGCTTAAATATAAACTACTAGTAATAAACTACTTCCATTTACCTAAAGGGAAAGCAAAGTTCCCACATAATATTTGATATTTCCACAAGGAATAATTATAATAATATACTTTCTGGGGTGCACTGTGTGTACAATATAACTGACAAAGGTCAGATCTACCACAATCACAGTGGCAGTAGTTTGCGTTATTCCGTATTCGACCCATCAAAACCACTACCTCCATCGCTGTGAAGGGGCGCATAGTATATATACGCCCGTGCGAATTGGAACAGTTTTAGTAAAACATATTTCTATATTAAAAGCCGTTAGTAATAAAATGCTTTAGGTACCTATTTAATCATCAAGCTGTAATGGCCAATTGACAACAACTCTTATTTAAAACTTTAAAAATAATTCTTTCTCTATTATTTTTCTCCTGCTTAGAACAATTTATGTTAAACATTATAATAAACGACACATTTCAATGTGATGAACTGATGAATAAGGCAGTTCCTTCAAATAATATGTTTACCATCCTTTAATTTTTGTTTACAATTAATACTAAGTGAAGGTGAACGACTATAAATTTTCCGTTCCGTTTTATTTATATTTTTGGTTAGTTCATTCCGAACTGCAAGGGTGAGTTAGATTTTTATTTCAGTTTCATTTTGTTCGTTTACTGTCTGAGTAAACGGTAGAATGCAATATGAGTACTTCAAATTTTCACGAATAGATATCGTTGTAGTTTTATCTTTTATTTACTATATTGTTTCGTTTACGAAAACTAGGGAAACACTCTAAAATGTAAAATGGCCAGTAACCGAATACCGTATTGGTATTGCAAAATATGACTATAGAAAAAGTTGTGTTGTTGTCTTATTGAGCTTAAAATTATAAAACTATGAATTATGAAAAGTGACCTATTGCAACTACCTCTACTAACCGTTTAAAATTAATTTACATTCACTAAATAATTTTCCATTTTCATTATTATGCATACGATCATGAAGTAGATAAATGTAATTATAATATATTTTATTGTATTTACACACCTACTTATAATATTTTTTGTTATAATTATTTAAATGCAATACATATTTTAGTGCCCATAACATTTTATTGAAACCCTACTAGAGTTAATATTATTTTATATAGTAATAATTTATTGCATTACTTTTGTTTTCATTTAGAGTGACAAGACCCAAGGGGAATGTTCCAGTTGTGGGCAAGGGGCGTGCACACATTCGTTATTACACAACACCTGCCCATCAAAAACAGTATGTACACTTTTGCAATAAACGTGTAAAAACGTTTATTAGAATAATTTAAAGTTTGAACTAAAGAAAAAAAAATGTTCTGTTTTTGCAACAGATATATTAAATTAAATTATTAAATAGCGTGTCGTGGTTAATTTAAATTTAATACCTGTGTGATTAGTATTGGCGAATAAGCTATTTATTGTTCATGTTATAATATAAGATTTATTTGCATCATAATATTTACAAAGATAATTGAGATTTGCTATACAGTGTGCATATTAGCATATAGGTACATAAATACAATACTGTCGGTTAAAATACAGTTGCATTTATCAATTTGTATATCAATATATTTTTTTGACGGGAAATTGTTGCATACCTATATATAAGTATAATAATAATTAATATAATTATAATATAATAATTGATTTCTTCGTGACATTACCTACCTACAGTTTATCAGTTTTCATGTTATGCATTTGAAAATAAAACTAAAACTTATACTATAAAGATTTTTATTTTTGTTACCTTATGTAATCTTAAGCTAAATAATTGATATTACCTACTTATTCTATGTATGGCTTAGTCCACCAGTTCTTAAACTGTGCTCCATGGCCCCCTGGGATCCGTGACACTCATGACAGGGTCCACGGCGCCACGAAGTAAATCTTTAAAAGTTTTAATACTATTCCCTACAACTTATTTATGCGAAATAGTCTCTCCGCTGTAATTTATATATTAAAAACAAGTTCTGAAACTGCATAGAACACATAGGATCCGAACTACGATTAAAACTTTGGAGTATATTGAATCTGATGTTCAAAAACTGATGTCCGAAATGCAACACTGCCTTTTAAAAATTACAAGACACTTTTCTAGCACTCTAACTCGAAGAAAGGGTTCACAGAAGAGTAATATAATACATAATAATATATTACAATGATTTCAAAGAAGTTTCAAAACAATCAATGTTCTTAAATTTCAATGCACCGATACGTCGAACATCGATGTTAAAAATATTTTTCCCATCTCATCTATGTCAAACCCGTTATAATAACAAAAAATGACTGTTTTGTTGATTTAATTGTACGGTATAATAATAATAATGATAATAATAACAATAAATGTATGAAAAAACTTACGTTTTGAATAGTCAAATATTATAATAATATTGTGTTATTTGTTTTTATTCAGGAAGAGCAAAATATCAGAAGCAACGGCGGCAACAAACGTAAAATGCCGCCACACCCGATACGGATCGCTAAGACCATCGACGTTATCGCTCGCATCACATTTCCTACGGCATACGCAGTGTTTCTGATATTCTTCTTCATTCATTACACTAGTCATCCAAGCCATTGGTCCCAGTAGACATATTATTATGTATTATACGGGTGGCTCAAGAAGCTCAACGTTTATATATAGCAATATAATAATAATTTAATATAATGTTATTCTAAATACGATCAATACCGGTATTATTTACAACTTTGCATTGGACTAATAAATTCAGGGGTCCAGTAAAATTATTATCGATCTATAGAAACGAAATTAATTAGACTTGATGAAAAAAATCTCATACCACGGACAAAAAAACATTTATAAAGTGTAATGATATTTGGTTAGGTAAAATTAAATGTGTACATTACTAGGAAAAATAAAAACGTAAATAATGTTTATTATTTTTTATTTCTATTATTCAAAAAAACAACAAATATTTCTTAATTGTAGCGTTGCCATTGAACTTCGAAATTATTTGGGTACTGTGGATATCTTTCTCGTGTATCTATGAGAGTAACTATCAAGACATATTTTAGCATAATAATCAAGTAATAATTTCAGAACTCACTCAAAGAAAAAAAAAATTTTAATTATAAGAAGAATTGAATTACCACCACAAAAATACCAACTGGAAAATAGTCCAACCCGTCTTATAGTTTAGTTAAAAAAAAATTTAAACACATCATTTTATAATATACCTATTATTATATTATGTTTTGTATTGCCTACCTATATGCGTTTATTGTATTATACTAACCTACTTATGATGATTTTTTTTCCGTTGTTTGAGATTTATTTTTTCAAGATTTTTTACACAATAGGAACCAATAATTATGTAATATCATTTATATAATAAATATAATACTATCAGATATTCCGGCAAGTTGGCATGCAGTATTTTTGTGATCGTACAGTGCAGAAGTTATCGAACGACAGTTGTAGGTAGTTGTTGTGTATAGGTACAAATATCAACGCATTGGACGCATTAACTTAATTAACTATTATAAGTGCAATGTGCATAAGCGCATAATATTATAAAGGTTTAAGTTACGGGTAGGTGTACTACACGGATATTGTGTAGACTTCAAGATATAATATTCACGTATTTTATTTAATTGTAAATTTACACTCATGTGATATTTTAGTAGCATTTGTTCGTTCGTTCTTATTGTATTAGGTATACTATTGTTTTTCTTTTGACAATAAGTAACTTTTTTTAGGATTGTAAATTTTAATTGCCCCTTTTTTTTTATACATGTCTTGGTACATGTTAGTGTTTTACTGTATCTGTATGAAAGTAACAATTATTATTAATAATAGTCTCTTGGACATATTATTATACCTACTACCTAGTAACTTTTTTTTTATGTATTCTTGTGTAACATTTATATGAATTATGGATCATGGAAGTACCTATGCTTACTTATCATAGTTTCAACAAATATTTATCATCCAAATTTGATATGTAACTACCTACTCCATTCCCTGGTTCTTCAGTTGTACGAACGATGCCTACTAAAAACAACAAAAAATTTCATTAAAGCTTACCCTTAGATACATATTATTATCTAAATATCTTAATGGTACATTTCACCGTAACGTACATGTCCTAAAATTAATATCGTGAAAAAAAGTGTAACATAAAACTCAAACGCGCATAATCGAAATGTTTGATCGTATTCGTACGGAAATAGCCGCATCGCATAGTCGTGGACCATAAAATTATATTTACTTGTAGGCAGCCGTTGAAAAATATACAGGTAAAACATACTAGGCTCTCTTCAAAATATTTTAATATACTAATATTATAGGTGTATTAATTATGCATGTATGATGTATAACAGTATTCTATAATAGAATAACAATAATTGATCTGATACGAAATCGATACAATTTCTATTGGTTATTTTTTCATTTATCATCATAGCTCAATAATAGTTTATATAAATACTAAATACATAGGTATATATTGCGTTATTTATAGATGAAGATTTTATTAATAATTCTATTTCGATCTGTTAATACTTTCGGACAATCAGAACCGTTTATATTATATTGTGTACGTCTGGATCTTTTAACCGTTTCAAAATGATGCAGTAACTTAATACACACATACGTATATAGGCTAATAGGCGCATATTATATCAGAAATAATTCTAAATACTACATTTTTTTTTTTTAACAAACACATCAGGATTAGATTTTAAACTTTTTAAAATAATTTAAAGCCGCCTTATCCACGCATTGTATACAACGTAGGTTTATACAATTTGCCTATACATTTTACCGAATAGGTAACGTACTCTCCGATATTTAAATTTCACGTACAGGGTCTAGTGTATATTTTTGCATCCAAAATTTTAAAATTTTCAATAGATATAATCTTATTGGAAAACATAAATAAAGAAAATTATAGAACAATACTGTCAACCAAACCCACCACCACTGTACGTCCTGCATTAATGCCTATATATATATATATATATATATGTACCTACTAATGACTAATCACAATATAAAAAAATATTCTTTTTGAAAAATAGTTTGGGGGTATAATCAAGAAATGTTTAAAAATGTTCCAACTTACTAAATAATAAAGGTCGATTGTTTAGTTTAAAAATATTTATGCAACACATAGTGTACACCACAAGTTGTGTTAATACCTACGTTATAAATTTTGCTTCGTGTATAAAGTTGACAAACATTTTATTAATTATCTACCTATATATTATTAATTTTAATTTTTTCATTAATTTAAAATAGAATGTCGATAACAAAAGAAAACAATATGTAGGACGTAGGTAGTATAGTATACGTCATAATGTATAATAATAATAATAATAATAATAATAATAATAATATTAATAATAAATTGTACTAGGTAATTATTTTTTGAACAGAACTACAAATTATGTACCTACCTACTCCTATAAATGCAATTTGCGCCGTTTAAAAAAAATTCAAATACACTCACATTCAAATTGTACGGCAATTCACAACATCTATTCGTCCTTAACAAAACTGTAATTTTTGCCTCGTACTTCGGCATCTAGTGTAAAAAATAATATCATTAATTTTTGAATTATTACAATATTAGTCGTTAGGTATTTCATATAGGTAGATACTTTTTAATTAAGACACAAGATCAATGTGTATCATTGCCTTATTAGTTGATTCTATTTTATATATTTTTTATAACCACACATAATACAATTTTTTTTCATTCCATGTTATCACTTATCGTTTTAGTCTTGTAGGTACATCTACGTGTTTTACAACAAGCTTTATTTTCCACCCCATGACTTGCCTTACTTGGCATTTCACAGAAATTCAAGGAATATAATACAGTATTTGATTTGCGGAGCCACACGAGTTCAAAACACGGGAAATCACTTAATCAAAATGAACTTTTGGCTCTAAAAGGTCAACAGCTATACAATTTACATGCACTCCGTGTCGTAAATTATACGTCTAAAATATTCTTTATCAGCCGTGGTGCACATGACAAATTAAACATAAATCACTTTCTGTGTGTGAGTGTGGCACAAATTATATATTTTTTTTTGCCATCTCCTTGGCGAAAATTACATAGTAGGTAGGTACCAAAGTCTTAAAGTCAAAACATTAGTTTGTAATAATATATATCATAAAAATTCTTGTAATAGATTTATTTAATTAAAATAAATACAATGTTATGATCAAAAACTTTATAGGTATTCGTCAAATCATTAAACACTAATTTTCGTGCATAGATTTGACATACATAATGTATTGAACACACGACAATATAAAAACTATAAAATAGGTACCTAGTCTGCTACAGAACTAGTATCTATAGCCTCTCGGCTTTTATATTATTAAATAACTTATAAAAACACAAGTCAAGTACCTAATTACTTACGTTTAAAAAGCTATAAAATAACCTAGGTATTAAATACCTGATAATTTCATTTTTTATAACCTACCTATTTCTATTTGAGCCATCGAGGTAGGCACGTCGAAATTTAGAATTTCAAAATACCAATACCATTCACCACTTCAGTGTATGCCGTTATATTTACTTGGTTTCAAAAACGGCTTAGGTAGGTACATTTTTAGGTTACCTAGATACCCTATAACAATTGTTTTCGTTGTGCTTTGTATTTTCGTAACTTTATTGAATTTCTAGTGTACAACAATATGAGTTGTACCTATATCAAAATCAAACTTAAAACCACATTGTCATTGAATTTTTAATAAAGCGATTTCTTATATAAAGCTAACACTTATTTATTTAAAATTTAAATATTTTTTATTTTTAGATAGGCACCTACATAATTATTAATATATATATATAATCAATAAAATAAACATGTAATATTATTATTATTATACTCAATAATCGTAATTGATTTTTTTTCAAGATGAAAAAATTAAAATAATATGTAACAATAAATAGGTAGGTAGTTATAAACACTTATATTGAAAATTAACATTTTTCCAAGTTATATTATTTCCATTTTCACAAAAAGTATTAAAGTGATTTTATTTATTATTTGTACAGCTAATAGGCAATTGAAATACTAAGTGATAGGTATGATCACATTTTTCAATCATTAAGAACCTGATGTAGGAACTATATTGATTGACTTACCTATGCAACGTGCTTTGAATGATTCGGTGGTGGTCGTCATCGTCACTTCTGTAGGTACGGCTACCACAATGTATTAGCATTGATTAAATATTTAATCAATGGTATTAGATAGGTATAGCACTCGATACATTAACATTTGATATTTCCATTTTCTTTCAAAAATTGATATAAGCTTTACACCATTTTTTGTCATTAACATATATTTATTTGAATCTATGTTGGGTTAAAATTTTATTATGAATAATTGGCTTAGGTTCGGCCCATCGGTTAAACATATTTGAAACGTAAACAACAATAAATGTATTCTAGTTGAATGATCGCATTAGATTGAATATGTTCTGTGTACCTACCGCGGCAACTATTTTTTTTTTTATAGTGAGAGAGATACACAATTAAAAAGAAACTAACTATAAGTTGGTTCTTTATAATCGTGGAGAGATATTAGTAATCTTTTGAAACTACCTATATATAAGTATTATCATTGTCCAATTTCAGTCATGGCCTATTTATTCATCAAATATAAAATATTTAGGTAATAATATATAATATGTGGCCACTTACCGAGCAAACAGTTATTAGTATGACTTGAAGTGTCAATTTTATCATTTTTAACAAATTATAAATAAAAACCATCAGCACAATAAATAATAACATTTAATTAGTTAACTATTACCTTAATATCCTTTACTCATCTACCCGATTGTTGAGAAAACTATGTGCAAAATATTAAATTTTACAAAATGCTGTTACTTTGCCAATTTAACTGTTGATTTTTGTTATAGTAATATTATCTAAAAATAATCATGTACCTACTAAAAAATAAGTGTATATATCGAATAATAATCGACTAAAATTGTTTTATTATATTATACTTTATATAATAATATTTCATAATACATTTTTCTAAATAAGTTTTAAGAAGTGTAAGAAACATTTTTATATCAATATGATGAAGTAATAGGTAGGTAGTTTAAAAAAATCAAATAATATTATTTTGTTCATTAATTTTGGAAAAAAACCAATTAGCCCATAAGTAAAAATCAATAAAATATCAAGTAGGTAGGTAGGTGTTAAGTATTCATTTTATTAAGTTAAAATGCCTATGTAAAAGGTTAGTAGGTACTGCAGTCAAAATATAATATAGGTAGGTAGTAGGTACTATTAATCCTAGTACTTACCTATAAAAAAAAAGGTTAGGTTAGATTAGGTATCCACAAAACCAAGGCTGGGCAAGTTAATGATTTTTTTTAACTCAGTTAAGTTAATATGCACCAATAACAAAAAGTTAAAAGTTAAAAGTTAATTTAACTATAGGTTCACTCAGTTAGGTTAAAAGTTAATTTAACTGTAGGTTAACTCAGTTAAGTTAAAAGTTAATACACACTTTTTGTTAACTTTTTATTAAGTTAAAAAAAGTTAATTTGCTTATACAACGCTAGTGTACTTAATTTTTTTCCAACCCCAAACTTAATTATAGGATATTGGTAGTGTTTATATTTCATACAGTATTTCCATATAAGTTAGATTCGAATGATATAAATTTTTAATTTCAAACAATTTACGATAGGTACATATTTTTTTGACATGAAAACAAAATAGACTGAAATAGTGAAATATTATAAAATTAAAAACAAAATAAATTAACTTAACTTACTTCTTAAAATGAAAAATTAACTCGTTAATTTCACGTTAATTAAGAAAGGAATTTAGTAAGTTAACAGTTAAGTTAATGAAAAGCCAAAAGTAATTAGTTAAGTTAAAAAGTTAAAATAAAATTACTTTTTAACTTAACTTTAACTTTTTAATTCATTAATGCCCAGCCTTGCACAAAACAACTTATTATTCATTCATACAATAATATTAACCTGACTAAAGTCAATTTATACTTTTTATTAAATTATAACGTAGGTACCTAAAGTAGGTACCTATAATATTTCATTTTCATTTTTATAGTCTGATATAATATTTTAATCGCTTAGGATTTACTGTTTGTTACGGCGTGATACATAATTTATTATTAATATAGCTAGGTAGAAAACTCGATTTTACACTATCATACAATTTGCAATCATTACCTACTCATTATTGTACCATGTACATTCATATTTATATACAAGGGATTCTAACACCATTATAGTTATAAAATAAAATAAATCATCATGCATTTTCTTATGCCTATTTGTATAATCAGTATAATCAACGACCTATATTTAATATTTATAATATTTTTTTAGGTGCCTAGGTACTATATATTATTACATTATATTAATATATTATTAATTATTATCATCATGGCTTATTACGCTTTTCATTTTTTTTTTTTTACAAAAATGTAAAACAACAATGACATTTAAATTTTAAATCATAATCGTAATATGTAAGTGCCTTTGTGTAGTCGTATTGTTTTGCAAATAATGGTTGTAATTTAATATTGTTTATCAAACATTATAATAATGGATCAACGGGTATATTTGTAAATTGCAAATTGTAATCAAAGTTTAGTGGCACATTGAACGTTATGGAAAACACAATATTTTATTGTTGTGTGTGCGTATATTTTATTTGGGTATTTTTAAGCAGTCAAGCATATCAATTTACGCTGTGTTATTATTTTTAAAGTTGTATAACTCGTATTAATATTATTATTATTATTATTGTTATATGTCTATAGTGGCATTGGCATAATGATTTAAATTTTTGTTAGTTCGTTTTCATTACCTATATTATGGCAATTATTAATTTTTTTTCTGTTTGCATTGTTATTTTCTTATAAAATATTATTTTAGAAAATGAAAAACAACGTTACTGCTAATTGCTAATCGTACTCATGAAATATTGATACATTTTACATTCTCAATATAATAATATAATATAGGTAATATACTAATAATATATTATATTATTATTTATTATACATAATTAAATGTCAAATTGTATAGTTTACTGTTTAACAGATAATATTTATAATATTTTAACATATTCAGTAGACTTAGATTTAATTTATATAAAATTTATAAATGTACCTATATAATATAAATAAAATATATGACTTTAGCTGAGTTTAGATTTAATATAATATGTAATTTAATATCAATTTTAATTTTATTTAAATCATAGCGTAGCTACATAATTTGTAGTTTTTTCTTAACTAAAAATAGTTTTAAAGTATTTTTTTGGCATTTGTTATTTTATACACAGGTACTAATTTTTCTTGTAATAAAAAAATATATAAATATAGATATTTATATTATTATATAATATATTTGATACACAAATATTTTATGATGTTATTATGAGTAGGTGACCAATAACAGCATAACATCTATGCACCACATATATGTGAACTTGAAAGGTCTGTAAAAAATTGTATATATGTGGGTATTTTATAGTTTTTTAGGTTTCTGTAACAATAATTTATATGGAACCATGTATTTATTTTTCAAGCATAAGCTATAATTTTACACATTTTAAACTACAAAATAAATTTTTAATATTTTCAAATAAACAAATGATAAACATAAAAATTCTGAAAATGTCATTCTATGTAGAAAATGATTATTTAAGTAATTGAAATATTTCAAAGTTCCATCAAAGATTTAGTTTTTATAATATACTGTTTAGATAGGTTTAGACTAGTTATTAATATTATTCAAATAACTATACCTAATAATACACGCTGCCTTCTAAATTCTAATACTATATTTTAATAATAATAACATGCTGATTTACATTGTGAATTTTATATTAAATTATTATTCAAATTAAAATGGAAATGGAAAAAAGTATAAAATGGGAAAAAAGACCAAGTACTTAAATTGTAATTTAGTTATTTTTACCCATATTGAAAGTTGAATTTTTATAATTTAAGCTTAAAACAAAAAAAAATTGAAAAAAATGATTTAACATATAAAACATAAGTTATATACTTCAGTTTAAAATAGACTATTCTATATAGATTCTAATTTATGAGAAACCTTGTAGGTAATACATTTTTAAACTTTTTACCCACAAACATTTTCTGATAATAAATTCTAAAAATCAACAAAAATCAAGTATTTTGAATGTCTATAAAAAGCACAAGAAATGTCAAAAGATTTTACATTATTGAAATTGATGTCATGTCTAGAAAATGTTAACTATAAATATTTGGTGATTAATCAAGTCCTTACAATTATTCATTTAAGAATCACAACCAAAACTAGTATTATGTCAAAATTCCTTTTTCCTTGGCACTATAGATTATTTTTATTAAAAAAAATAAATTCTTTAATCTGTAATTCCAAAGTACCAAATATATCTGATTTTCTAACAAAAACCACCCTCATAGTTGAAGATTGAAGCATTTTTACCACTACAAAAGGTGGTGACAAACACAAAATATCATTGTAAAATCAATACATTCAACAGTATGCTCAGAATCTAAAATCAAACTTAATCTTAATTTAACAATTTATAAATATGTGATAATTGTGACAATACAAGATTATCTCACTAAAAATTTTTTTACAAAAACTAAACCATTACAACATTGAATATTCTTTTATTTTCTTAAGTACAGGAGAAATTCTCAATTTCCTAAGTACTTACACAAAAAAAGTACACAAATATTAAATTAAATTTTTATTTGTTTTCTAAACATAATTATTCTGCACTATTCTGAACTATTCTTACTATAATTTCTCAAACTTCGTTTAAAATTGGTGAACAAGGCTTATACAAAATAAATAAATTACAAAAAAAACATTTTCTTTTGGATATTTTAAATTGAAACTTACAGTATTGGTATCATTATAATAGATGGCCGTAAAAAAATATAACTATGACCAAATTAACAAAATATTTACCTAAAATTGTTGGTATTAATTTTTTTTTACAAATTAAATAGCCATATCGTAATCATTATCATATCGAAATTGACCATTGTTCAAAGTGGTAATTCCCAAGCCATATAAATGACCACAGTATTTTTTACTGTCAATCATTCCCTCGAAGTACATATCTCTGATTTTGAAAAAAGCCATGCCTGTTAATAAGGAATCGCTACCAGCCTGATGTTGAGGTCCAATGCGCTTTAATTCTAGCTGATCGGCCACCTCTTGCAGACCGCCCTTTAAGTTTTTACAGCTCTTCATTAGATACTTAATGTCATACACGCATGGAAAGTATAGAGAAAACATCTCAAAAAATTCGGACTCTTCCTGTGGTAGTTTTTCATCAGTCAACACTTTAACTAAGTAACCAAAATCAAAACTACTGTGGAATGTCATCCATTTTAAATTATCCATCAACACTAAGCCAGATGTTATTATAAATTCAGCAAAAACTATCGGTTCGATTCCATTCTCTTCATGATTTTTAAATTGGATTCTATAAAACAACAAAATTGAATTTTAAGATATAGGACTATATGACAATTACAAAATTTAAATAAATTTATCAGTTACCTGGAATTTGTCAATAGTTCTATACTGTCTTGAGCATACATGTCTTCTGACAAATTAAATTTAAAATTGAACTGCCATGTCGTATATTGGTCAGTGGGTGTTTTACCGTCTTCATCAAAAAACGAAAGCCCTAATTGAATGATTCTCAAAAGATCAACATTGCATCGCAACAACTGATAAAGATAATCAGCAGCTGTCTTGAAATCACCGATTGGTCGGGCTACGACCCCAGGAAATTCTGTGTCCATGGCTACATAACAATATTTTGGCAATAATTTTCGTATCGATGCAAATTCTTCTTCTAAATTATGAGCCCACACGTCTTTTATACCACAATCAGACCGTGCCCATGTCTGTAGTTCTGGCTCTTGTTCATCTACTCCAGTGTTAGGTGTTAGATTATTATCAGACATATCAATAGTGGTTTTGCTTTACCTGTGTAATATATGTACATATGAGCCTTAGGAATTTTTTTTTAATTTATACATTTGTGTCTGTTGAACATTAGGTAGGTACCAAAAATATTCTATAAATGAACAGAAACATAAACTATATAATGTTCTCTGTATGACAATTATAGGTACTATTGTTAGGGCATATTTTGTTTAATAAATCAACAAAACAATTATAAAATAAATCTAATTTAAAAATAAAGAACCTTCTTGTACCTCATGCTCATGTATATTTTCGATCGTACTATAGATTTATTATCAACATATTCTATTGTTGGATAAAAAAAAATGTACCTATATTTTTGAATATTGTTGCATCTTTATAAGTTTATTCCCATATAAATATATATTTTATTTTAAAAACTAACTGTACTATATAAGTAATTTATTAATAGAATCAAAATACTTGCATGTATGTATGCACACTGTATTGTACTTGTAGGTATGAATGAAATTATTCAAAAAGAATTAAGTTATATACTTCATAGTTTATACCACAACCACAATGTAAATAAAATGTATCCACATCATTTTTTTATTTGCATTGTGTTTTACACATAAATTATAATATATAATATATCAGTCATGTTATGATTTAAAAATTAGATTAGCATTAAAAATAATAAAAACTGTACCTAACAAGTACACATATTAGTGAGTGACATGTACCTACTTTTGTTCCTACTGAAGTTAAAATTCAATTAAAAAATATGTTTAACTAGATTTATTTTTATCTTAATAAGATAATCTGAAATTATGAACACTGAATTATGAGAAGATTAATTATGTCCAGTGACATGGCAAAAAGAGTAATTGAGAGGCAGCTGCCATTGAGGTTTTTAAGGGATGATAATGGCCATAAGTGATAATTTAGTATAAATTACAGTACCTGTCTTAGTAGTAACTATGACAGGTAGTTACAGGGCCGTATTGGTATGTATAGGCCCATCGAGCTTTTCACTTTGAAGCGGCCCATTTACTGGCCTAAAATGACGTCTAAAATTGTAACAAGCTTATAGGTGGTTAATCATATTTTAAACATGAATTTATTTTCACCCACACTCACATGACCGGCCAAACTTTAAGCAGCCTACTGAGATTTTATCGGTAGCTCATCTAACCAATCTGGCCCTAGGTAGTTACAAATATTACAGTGAATGCATTTATTAGGTTATTGGTGCAGAAAGGCAGGTAACATATTAGTAGGCTCTAAAAAATTTACCATGCCACTGACTATGTCACCTTTTCATTTAAAGTCTATAGTTTTCCAAGCTGGTAAATAATATTTTTCACCCTGCAAATGTGAAAAGTATAACCATTGGTTATATAAATTATGTAATTATAATATAGGTAATGGTTTATATAATCAATGGTAGCCGCAAGCTGGTAGGTACCTATAACATTTTATTTTGAAAAAAAATATAATTGTTTAAAATATAAAATAACTATTTTTAAACAATCAAGAATAAACACAGAAACACTAACCTAGTCCTAAATAAGTGCTCTGAAAAATGTTTTCCAATAAAAATATGTAAGAATTTAATATTTGGTATTTTTATCATATTGCCCAGTGGCGCAACTATAGTGGTGCAAGGGGGTGTTGAAGCACACCAAGTTTCTTATCTTTATAATTTAAAACACTTAGCTAGTTTTAACGAATGTAATTTTATTTTTAAGAATTTATGATTAATTCATATTATTTTATCTTGTATTTTAATAATTGTATTATATTAAACTCCATTACCTATCCTCGGGAGTTTAACTACATGTGAACGAGGTTTAAAATGCAAAGATTAAATAATTGGATAAGAAGCAGTAAGGTACAGCAATATTTTACCAACTTAAGTATCATGAAGTATAAAATATATCGAAAGAGATTTGGTTAATAAAATTGACACAGAAAAAGTATTCTTCACATTTGCTGACAATTCACAGAACATTTTGTTTAACAATATTATATAAAATAAAATTATTAAAAATAAAATTTTAAAATTTTTGAATAGTAGTATGTCAATAATATCATATTAATAGTTAAAATTAAATATTGACAATGTGTAATGTTGGTTGGTGTGAGCATTACATATTATTGTAGCACTCCCAATATTTTAACTCTAGCTGCGCCACTAGTATTACTTACCTACCTATTTAAACTTTGAAGTAGCTACATAGAACTTCTACTCAACGTATACCTAGTGGCTAGTACTTACATAATGAAACATTGCATTAATATCAAAGAACATTATTTAATGATTCATCTACCAAAATAGTAAATACTAACTACATAATATTATAATAGAATAACAGACACAAATTTAAAAATACATAGCTAATTAAAAAATATTAAATCATTAAATTAACTGTCTTATTCTTAAAAATTTAAAAATTCTAAATAATGATGTATGTACTACTTACCCACAAATTAAACACGGATCACAGTATATTATTAAGTAGGTACCACTTTAATTAAATTAATATTTTTACGATATTAAATGTTCTACACATTTTGGACGTCTATAAGAATATCCATGAATCTTAATATAAGAACTATAGGTATCTACTAAAATAATATATAATATTTAATCCTTATGAATTAATAGTGTGTGCCTAATATTGTTGTGCCTATCAATGGATATCATGAGAAAATCAACTGGTTCAGTATCAAGCACTATAATAATAAGCATCATAATAATTCATAATAGAAAATATATAAGCAGAATATTGTCGATCCGTAGACCGTCAATTATTATTATTATTTATTACGTTCTTTCAAGATATTACGGGAAAACACATAGTCGTCGCTCGTCGTGTGTATAAATAGACGAGATAGAAACCATCATAATACCATAGAGCAATAATAATACCTATTAAATAAAATTATAAAAGATTATTTCTTATTAGGATTACTCAATTGCTGTTTACTGATTAATTTATAACATTATACTACTAGTTGCGTCTGCCATTCCACCGTTCCGCACTTCGACATTTCGGGCGGACTTTGACATTTTGACAGTTTCAACCAAAATGTACTCACATCGGCCGACGGCCATCACTATCGCAGTATCGCAGTTGTAGTACAGAGTACACCAGACGGCAGACAGAGATTCCTGCGGGATGCGAGTTGTGACCTGATTTTGTTGTCTCAACTCTCAGTGTATCCGTATTAATTGATTAATGTCTTTAATTAACAAAGTTACAAACGTACGTCGTCGTAATGTCGTACAACACAACAACAAAAACCAACAAGTGTCAAGTAACAACATGGGTCGGTAATATAGTTTATATTATTATTGGTAAATGGACATTTTTCCTCCAGACTTTTTTCGGTGTAGTAGGACATCCCCCACCCCCACTATATATTTTTGATGAGAACATTTTCCCCCCATTTTTTTAAAGTTTATTATTGATTAATAACATTGAATTCAATATTATAATAGTATGTATTTTATAATATGAAATTATTTTTTTTAAATAAAATATAAAATATATATATATATATATATTATAAATATTTTTAGATTCTGAGCAGAGCGAAGAAACTAGTAGTTTTACAATGGAGTTTACTTTTTTTTTTCTTATCCTGGAGTTGCCCCTGTACTGTACAGCAGAGCGACATCCACTTCCCCGTTTTATTTATTTTCATAAGTTTAATAGTCAATGTCAATAGATCATAAATGTATATGTTTTATCAACTGAACTACTTAAAACAATAAAAATTTAAAAAAAAATTAGTACCTATATGAAAGAAAATATAATTAATAATTAATAAAAATGGCTAAAAATACAGACATAAAAATGATAAATTTTGTAAAAAACATTTGATTTCTGATTCTTTTGTTATTTCTATTAACACATATTTTTTAGCTTTTGTAGTTTGTTCGTATAAAAACTGTACCAGTTTGGATATTAAACAATTTAACAATTGCTTGTGAATTTGATTGAAGTAGTTTAGTTGATCAAAAATATACATCTATAATTTATTATATTTATGAAAATATTTGAAAATATTAGACAATAGGCAAAAAAATAATTTTATATTAAATAATAATATAATATTATCAAATAGTAAACTTTAAAGAAAAGGGGGGGGGGTGGAGGGGAAATGTCTACAACAAAAATATATCCGGAGGGAAATGTCCTACTGCACCAAAATTAGTCGGGGGGGGGGAAATGTCCACAATTCACATGGGTCAAAGGATATGGATAGTATATTATTAGAGTTTATTTTCATAAAAAATTCAGAACCAATGTTGTGTTAGCTTTTTTAATAAAAGAGGGTAGAAGTGTAGAACACTAGAACATAATATATTATTACTCAAATATTTTAGATTTTAAAGTGGTTAATGTTAATCAAACTTATCAAAGCCCAAAGGAAAGAACATTATCTATGTTTGAATAATAATTATCAATCTTGTAATGGTTTATATGTTGGTTTATTACTATATAGTTACAATAGGTATTTAAATTTGTTATTTGGTAGGCAATAAGCATTTTTGTATTATAATATTTTACATACATTCCTATATAGTCGTTAGTATACTGGCTTTAATATTAAAAAACCAAGGTACAACCACATATTACTGAATAGACCAAATTAGATTCAAATGATTTAAGGTAGAGAGCCTTTATATATAATACTACCTGATCCCACGCACTTCGTTGCCCGTAAAAATGACAAGTCTTAAAAAAATTGTGATTGTTCAACTATTTTTGAGGGTAACTCTTTGCAATAAGTGCAACTCAGACACCCTGGTTCTGGTAGACAATCCACTTGCGTTCCCCTTGGAGACACGCCGATCAGTGACTATAAGTGTAACTCAGCCACCTTTGTAGGCAATGTGTGAAAATTCGATTTGATGCATGCTTGTACCTGATCTTTCTTCCATTTTATATTAATTATTTTCATTAGTGATTGCCAGATTTCATTTGTGAAAAAACATTTTACCATATCTATATCAACATCTTCCTCTAAAATTGCACTGTGTATTTTATCTTGCTGAGTCAATATTTCTATGTCATCGATGATGTAGTTATTATACAGCACTTTGGTAACAATATCTTCATCGATAATTATCCATTTTAATAATATTTGTTGTTTTTTTTTAGCACTCAGTGTTCTAAAAGCTATAGGCAATCCTTTCTTTTTTTACAGAAGTCCGATTGTTGTTTTTGTTATTTCCTTGGGGCGTCCAGATATTTTAATTTTTGAAGGCAGTTTAATGGACTTTAAACCTGCTATATAAACATGGTACCAAATGTATGATATTTTTTTATTCTATTTAAAATAATATTTATCTTCAGTACCAACAATTGTCTCTACAGTGTCTGAGCATGTCTGCTTGTATGAAGGATTGTCGACTTTCACACTGCAAGTATTGTCAACTTCCATCTCTTCAATACAATCTAATCCAATTACATATAAATATACATTATAATTATTATTACATTTTATCATTTAAATTAATTGTATCACATAGTAATTACTATAACCCATGTATACACTCCAATATACTTTGACTACTTACCATCAGTTTCTGAAAGATTGTCAACTTGGACACTAGATGTATCGTCAACGTCTATCGATATGTCTTTTCCTTCATTCCAATAGTTATAAATATATTTAAGTTGACCAATTTTTTTTTCAAAGTTTTTGTTGGATAAAGTCGAAAAAAGATCAGCAATTTTACCTCCTATTTTTTAAGTTTCTCGAAATTTCTGATGTGATGATAACTTCTTTGTTTTGTTTGTAATGATTGTCAAACTATTATTGTCATCATGTGCAGAATTATTACACAAAGAATGATTTTGTACTTGCATTGTTGTAGGGATTTGAAATACTCGTTGTTTTTCATAATAATATTTTCTTGTCCAACGAGTTGCACATACATTTTCATCATATAATTGTATATTTTTTGTCTAGCATTGAATATATGCCTGCCGACAAGGTAATGTCATGGCTATATAAAATTTACATTGACACCCGTTAATTGTTGTAAATGAAAGCATTTCTGACTTGGCTTCAAATTGCTTTTCGATAAGCATAAAAGAATAAGGTGTAAGTAATAAAAAATATTTACTTAGATCTGGATGTTGATTTTTTACTAATGGTAATCTTTGTACCATTTTTACAGCATTTATATCACGCTCTAATCTCATGCACTTCAATAAAATAAACAGTTTATCCACAAAGTCATCAATATTTGAAAAAACTGGTATTACGCTCTTTAATTTTCCATTAAGGGACTCTAATCGGTTGTTAGTATTGTTTAACATATTTCTACTGTGAAATGTTAGTCCAGTAACCCATTCACGCCTAATATGGTGCCAATTCTTTAAAAAGTATTCAAAGACCGATTTTGGCGCTGTTGATTCCAAGTGTTGAAATAATGAATTATAGTCATCCTCAGATTGAGCATAACACATTTTTTCAAAAACTTGTTTTAATTGGTCTCTTAGATCAGGCGATACATTTTATTTCTCACAAGTTATTTCACGGTTAAATGTCCTTAACACATGAAAAAGGCATATAGCTAAGCTAACAGTAGGAAAGATTTCTTTAATAACTTGTCTCTCAGTCATATCTTTATCGGTCATAAACAGTTTTATATTTTCACTGCTACTGTTGAATTTTTTGGATGTCTCAAAAAACCAACGTAATGTGTTCTTTTCTTCATTTGTCATTAAACCTAAAGCCGCTACTTCATTTTCTCCATTTCCATCTTCAACCATTAAGACATACAATGGTATTCTCAAATTGTTTAATTTGTATTTTGTATCAGCAAATATAACCTATAAGTAAAGGTATACTAATATTAAATAATTATAGAAATGTATGTATTTATAAATATTATTAACGATTACAGGTATCTGAAACGTGAGTAAATCAATAATTTTTACCTCTGGAAAAGCTTCAAATATGTTTTACATCATTGAACTCTGAATAAACAAGCTAACTAAATTGTCTTCACTGTCTACAGAAATTTCAACAGTACAGTTATGCTTATATCGTAGCTTTTGAACAATATCTTGTAAACTGCTGTCACTGCTTATTTTTCCTGAATGATTAACAGTATAAAATATAATCAAATATAGGTATACATTAAAATAATTTTTGTTTTACCTGTAGTATATATATTTGAAAGATCCTTGAGGGTTATAATTTTACCAGTTTTTATTTGCATGGTATGTTGAATTAATTTTTTATTAGCTCTTAATTTCATCAACTCCAGAACTTCTGTTTTATTTTGTGAATCATTTTTCATTGGTTAGGTAAATGATTAATAACACTTCAGATATTCCGTGGTTATGGATGTTGTTCATTCGATTTATTTCTAAAGTATTTCCTTCACTATTTATCATTAGATAAATAAATTCTTCACAACCTTGGCGCATGGTTCTGAAATTTATATTTAAGATTATTATAAAAAATGTAATAATATATTGTAAATATTGACTATAAAATAATCTATATACTAATATTTAAAATTTAAATACTTACGAGGTATTTCTTTGCTCTTGGCAAATCTTTTTTTTTTTATGGACCCCTCCGTGAATGCACATAAGTTTCACATAGTAATATTTTAAATCTTCAAATGTATTTGCCAATCTAGAATACCTATGTTTTTATGACGATATAGTTTTGCAGTCTTTAATGCAAAAGTCAACATAGTTTAATTTTTTGAAAACATTTAAAGCTTTTTCAAATTCTGCATAGCTTTTGAATGTATCACCTATTTGCATCTTGATATGATTATTATAATTTAAACACTAATTTACACAATTGTTCACCAATAAATTCAAAAATGTAAAAAAAACCACTAACACTTAAAATACACTTAAAATATTTAATAACAGTTATTCACCTTTTACTGTTAAATGCAAAAATAAAACAAAAAAAAAACCAGCCATAAAAATAAAAAAAATGTGATATAATCAAATGTTCATCAAAACCAGTTCACATTTTCCAGTTTCAAATATAAATAGACTGTAGACTGTAGAGTATGTATTTCATCATACTCTAAAAGACATATTATAATTTATAAAAATACTTAGAAATTGTATTTTTGTGGGAATTAAAATACACATTAACATAACATTTGAATTCATATTCAAATTATTAATTAATATATAAAAATCAATAATTCAAATTTATGCGATATTCAATATCAATTAAATTGATTTAAATCTGATAACGTCGGGCAGAAATTGGGCACATCATGTCCAGGGATATAATTTTTACGCATTAGATACCTGGTGTCCAGGTTTCTAGCCACAGCGTTAGAATTTCATAAAAAAATTTCTTTTTTAATCTAAGATATGAAAATATAATACAAAATTCCTCATAAGTTTGTCTACCTTTATCAAAAATTAAAATGTCTACAAGAAAGTCAAATTAAATTTTTATGAGCGTTTGAAATTCATATTCTTACAATGTTTGATATCCACTCGATTTCTCATGTAACGATTTTCTTATTTTGTTGTAAAAAACGAATGAATGTAGAGACTTGAAAATTTCACTGAATGTTTATATTAACATTTTCTATACACGATAAAATTTTGAAAATAATTTAACTCTTTTTGAGCTGTTTACGGACATTGTCAGTTTTCAATTTTTTTAGTTTTTTTTTCTATAAATATCAATAAAATTTTATTTGTTAGGTAAAAAAGCGTAAACATTTAATTTAAGGCTCCTGGTATATCGTTCTAATAGTAGTTGAAAAATATTAAAAATACATAGGCACAATTTTTTTTTATAAGCATTTAAAGTTCAAATTTTGGCAAAATTTATCAAATTTATAATTTAATAATTATTTTGTAGTTAAAAATTTATAAAATGTTCAACTTTTATAGCTAAGGATTGAAAATTGAAAACTAGGTTCCACGTAAATAGATTATATATAAATTACTTTATTCACAATAATATCATCAAATATACTTAGTAATATATCATAGGCTGACTGACTGTTTTCGCTCAGAATCGTTTTTCTTATACAATGATATTATATCATTGAATTCAAATTTAACACCATCCATTACAGTGACCCACTTGTAACCTACTGTACAGCAAAGTGACATCCACCCCCCACCTTTTTTATTGATTTAACTTTTTTACTCAATTATTTGAGTCTTTGATATTTTAGCAATATAATGGGGTGGTCTGTAAATATTTTTGGTGACCATACCCACCCCTTAGCTCCGTATAAAATATACAAAATTGCAAACGTATAAAAACACATTTCAAATTTCAAATGTTTTTCTAACAGATTATCTTTTAAATTGTCTTTTGACTATCGGTACAACTTCTTGGGAATTTAAATAAGTCAGACAAAATATATTATAGGGATAACTGTTCACCTTAGCAAATAAGCAAAGTGCAAACTTTTTGAAATATTAACTTGCAAGGCAAAGTTTAGGAGCTAAAACGCTAAGTGGCTTGGTGTTTAATGGATAACAGACAGTTAAACATTTCAAATGCACAAGCACGATTCATTAATGAAATATTTTAGTTTTATTTTTCAGGAAGGGACATATTTTATTAACAAAAATGCTAAAAGTAGGTGCAAGCCCCTTTTTGGGGGGTACACGCAACTCCTAAGAATTGTGCCAACTGCTGGTTTTTTATTTTTCTTTGATGGAAAGTAGTAAAATTGTCGCTTTGCCCTTTTGCATTCAAGCAGTAGATAATAGATTATTATTTTAATTTAGATGAGTTTTAACTTTTAACTTAATACTTTACATTAACTAAAAATATATTAATATTGAAGTGAAGTAAAAGAGTAAGTAAACCGTGGATATAGCAAGATTCTTCCCTTTACTACATGCTCACCAAATTTCATATTATGTACAACCATCAAGCACCTACAAAAATATATAGAATAGGACTAATATTATAGACTTGGGTTTGTTTAATTAAGATTAAAATCAAAACCAGCATATAAATCAACAACTAGAAATAACATGGCGATGGCCAAATTATTAATGAAAAGTACCTACCCATAATTGATACTTCAACCTAAAGTAAACCACATACAAACCAACTGTTACAAGGAAGATATTTACGATCGGATATTCCAAATTCATAATCCGGTAAACTTTCCAGATATTGAAAGCTCTTATGTCAACATGAGTTGTTTTATGAACTTAAGGCATAGGAAAACATTAACATCGTAAGAAATTTTAAATTAAGTAGGTATATATAATTTTAAATGAAACTAAAATAACAAAAATACTTTTAAAAAAATGATTCATTGGAAATGAAATTACAAAGATTAATAAGAATGATAAATGTTGAATGCAGGTAAAAATTGAATAATTCAAAAAAATATACCATAATTATGATAAAATCTATTAAACAAAAATTATAAACTTTAAATGGATTAACATCAGTTTAAATCAAACCTATATTAAAAATAAATAAAAATAAAAGTATGAACTTATTGTGTAGTAAAATAATTCATAAAAAATATAGAAGACAAAATAGTACATGCAGATTTTGCTTTACAAATTGCAGTTGTTATTTAATTTACAATATGTTACAATCATATTTCTTTATAAATAAATAAAATTCATAAATTAAAAAAAAATATACATTAGACAAGTAAAATAGAAAAAATTATAATATTCAAATTGACATAGGTAATGAATTAATAAATGAAAATAGGAATCCAGAAAGCACAAAGGCCAAAAGCATAATATTTAATTAAATTTATGTTTACATTTTGCAAAAATAATATCAGTCAATATAGGTTAAGTACCTAGTACTATTTGGCTAAAATTATTTTGTTCCTGTATAAATATGATTTCTATTGTGACCAAAAATATAAAATTAACAATTTGTTATTTAACAACAAAATGCAGACATCTTACAATAAATTATGTAAGTAGTATATCTTATTATTTCAAACATACTACCTGCAAACTATACTTTTACAGTTAAACAACCAGTAATTTATCTAATATAAATAAAAGAATAAAATATTTTTCCTAAAATCAATTTGTACAAAAATTATAATTTAAGTCTAAACATAATAATCATAATTTTTAGAATTGTAAAACGCTCCACTAACAATAAAACTATTTTAATCTGAAAGCATAACATATAAAAATAATATATTAAGACACCATTAAGTGTAAGTGTATTTATAAGAACCAATATTAATTAAATATAAAGTGAATTACTTCACCAGTTTAATTTTACAATTATTTTTAATATTTAAAAACCCTATTCCAAGTTAAATGTTAACATTTTAACTTTAAATATTACATAATAATTTAGAAATTATTATATTAATAATACTTATTAGAAATGTAGTACATCCTCATATTAAATACCTTAATAAATAAATAAAATTACAGTAAATTGTTAGAGGAACGTCTTATTTATACTTTATTAAAATTAAGCTAATTTAACATATTAATAATATATTAAGTTAATAATAATTTAACAACCCCTTTAATTATCCACAAGAGTGACATGTACGCCTGATGTTTCCATGCGTTGTAAACGTTTTGGATCACAGTAAATTAAACAATTCCCAACTTGATTTGTCTTTTGATTAAGTACAGAGTTTTCTCCATCTTCATAAAATGTAATACCTGGTTGAAGAGCATATTTTTTCTTTTCCAGTCGTTCTTTACTAGCAAACACATCATGCCTTTCTGTTTTCTTCCATAAATAATAAAAATGAACAAGTTCACCAACTGTTCTTGTAGTCACTCTGTGCTGTTGAATCAGATAGAAGTTTTTGTTAAAACAACGAATACCATTTTCAAAATTTTTGCATTCTTCTTCTGACCACACCATCATGGCTCTTCGACCAAACATTTGATCATTTAATGAAACTCGACGTAAAGCTTCTTCAGTATTAAATCCGCATTGCGAAAGTAAAAATAAAGCATTTTCATCATCTCGTACGTGCTTACCTTTGGGTAACATATTTGTACCGTGAGAAATTTGATGAATATGATGAAGATAGTCAGCAATGACTGCATCGGTTGTATTATGAGGGTCCCAGAGTAGTTTGTCAACATTTTGATATGGTGGATCATCTCCATACTTGGACAATCCATCAGGAATTTGTGCCTGATAATCACTACCAACCATTATAGTTTTTTTCTTCACTTCATCAAAATCACTACCATCACTATCATCAGTAGGATCAGAATAATCAGGACGATCGTTTGTTACTCGCTTGGACATTATTTCGAGATTTTAAATCTAAAAAATTAATAATATATTTGTTAATTATGTACATTGCATATTAAAATATATTTGAAATGTTACCAAACAAAATAACATAAAGATTTTTTGGTAAAAATAAACACCTACATCCTTTTTAAACAAATATTTATTAGTGTAATATACAATTGATTCTAGAATATATATATATTCTATTATCGATGATAACTACAATTATCTTATTTTAAATATAATTACTATTCAAGAGAAGGCTTCTTTTTTGAAGTACATTCAACAGCAGTTATAAAACTAATATCTCCATAAAAAAATTCAGGATCCTGGTACCCAAATTGAAAATCAAACAATAAATTAATAGTAATTCGTAACTTAAGTCTTGAGTATTAAATAATTAAATAATCGAAATGCCAAATACTGAACTATCCAATATTTATTTATTAAAATTAAATGTATAAATTATTATAATATGGAAGATGAAAACAGTAAGTGATGAAATATTGAAGACCGAACTATCGGAGAACAACAATTCAAGTATTGAAGTATGAAACTATAAACTAATAATTGTTTATAAACAATGCAATGCAAATATGCAATAGTACCAAATTTCTGGTTCCTGATAAACATATGTTTTTATTTTGTTGTCGATTTATATTCAATTTTGATAATATTATTTCATGGAATAATATAATTAATTATAATATTCACTCCATGATAAAATAGATATATCCACGGCACGATGTAAGTAAAAAGTAGGTTTTACCTACATCGTGATCCACGGACTAAGATATATAAAAATACTTTATCAATAATCTAAATAATTATAATATACTTATATAACTTACATTCTTATTTCTTATATAGTTATATGTATACCTGTAACACTAATAGATTTCTGTATTCTGTGTGTCGACGGCACTGAACTGTATAGAGTTCAGTGATCCGCGGCCATATAGATCATATCTTCATGGATTTACACAGATATAAAATAGCAAGGTGTATTTATAACGATACACCTTGTATGTTAGATCCAAGGTTTATACTGTTTATAGATTATAAATCTATTATGTATAATCTATAAACCATGTCTTAGATTAATTACTATAATATACTAGTAACTAGTATATGATCTAAGCCAGTATGGTCGATCTTAAATCGTGATCATAGAATAGGTAATATTATTTTAATAATTTAATCATGAAGACTTAATTAATCTTCATGATTTTAAAAACACAAAAACATGAAAATTCCTTAATTCCTATACTTTGCTAGTTAAAGTAGCAACCTTAGCGTACGCAGCCTGTGCTCGTTTCATCGTGCAACTCATTTCTGTACGTTTTTTCGTGCAGGCGGTGACATTTTAAAACATGTCACGGTCAAAAATTGTATAACTTCCAAATTTGCTTTTAAATCAGCTTTTGTTTGTTCTTGAAAAGATTATTATTTTAATTCTAAATTCATTGGACTCAGTAATATCTTCAACAGTCACATTGTTGCTATAATCACAATATCTGATATATCTACAAAGAATTTAAAAAAATGTACACATTTATATCATTCATTATCCTAATTAAAAAATTTGTATTTTATCATATACTTATGATTAACTTTGTCCCAATAGATTTCCTTCTTAATGCGCATATAGAATCTAATAAACATCAGACGTATAACATAAGACAGCAATATATTTTGTCATAGTCAGGAAAATTTGAATTTCTTTTAAAAAATAAATATTTGTTTCAATATTTGAAATCCAATTTCTAATGGCACTAGGGCTTGGTAGGCTAATTGAAGACCTTTAAATTAAACTATGACTGAGCATTTTGTACTTATATCCAATTTTAGTAACACAATTTATAGATTTTGTTTAATATACCTGATATAACTGTAAGCTTTAGGAAAATAAAAATAAATTGTTATGGCAAACTTTTTTACTTTATCAGAATACCTAACGCCATGCTGGTAATTTGTATATAAAACTCGATAATAGTAACACAACATTGCACTGTTGCAGACATTATATGAGTGTTTGACCATTTGGTAGCTTATTTTCCTGTTAAAAATTACAATTATTCAACGTCATATAATAATATTTCATAACATTACTAAATATTGTAAAATAAAACCATTGTTTATAAACATTAGTATTTATAATCAATGATAACACATATTTTATTTCAATTTTCAAATGTTTTTTTAATTTTTTTTTAATAATGAATATACAATCAATCTTCATTAGTGTCACTTCAATCTTCACTAGTGTCACTATCAGAATTTACTTCACTAGCAGCTCGTGGACGTTTGTTATTTATTTTTTTGCCGCCATCAACTATTTCACCGTTAGCATGTTTAGTGTAAGATGTAGCTAAACGTTCTTCATCGTCATCAGAAACATCTCTATCTGAAACTAAATTGTTCTTTTTAGAATCACATGTAAATAATAATAAAAAAAAAAAATAATTATATAATTATTTATTAAGATTTCATAACTATTAAAGCAATTTACTATTATATTAAAATTTTTTTGTTTAATTATAATAAATAGTAATAATAGCAGTTATATATATAGCAGTTATAAATATACTATTAGTATATTATTTTTATCGAGTAAGTTAAAAGAAAGAAAAGGTTGTCAGCTTCAGGGGAGGTTAAATCTAGAATAGATATATTTTTATTTAAACTATTTGAAATCTAGAAATTTAGTGTGGTATTTAGTATATTTAGTGACATTGGGGTAGCCATATGTCCTGGTTTTGAATGTAGCGTCCGGTTGTCTCTTTAACATGCTATCAGGACAGCAAATTGACCAGATCAAACTTTAATAATTTATGCAACCATTTTCTCATTTTGTATTTAACTTAATACTTCAAGTAGACTGCATTGACTGATGAAATCTATTTTAAAATTATTTTTTGGCTTAGTAACAATTATTACTGAATATTTTCGTTGTTTTCCAATTCCCTCTTTAGAATTGTTCTAATCAATTACGTTAGTTGATAATTTTGTCAGTTACTCGTTTTGATTTGTAACATTGAGTTAGTTTTTTCCTTACAAACTTATGTAAAAGAGTGCTGTCCATTGTAAGTGGTATTATAGTTATGGAAAAATAGTGTGTTAAAACTGGTTGATCAGAGAGGAATGGTTAGAATTTTTCATAATATTATATATAAAATGTTTGTCTCGGTTTTAGTAAAATTAATATGGCAACCTAAAGTGGGATGAATCAGTCAATTAACTTCAATTTTCATAACACTAATTATAATTTTTTAGTCTTAAAAACTAATCTGAGTAAAGTCGATTCTATCAAAATAAATGGGTAGATATTTTTTTTAAATACAGCCCTGATTATCCTTGATGTTTTACAGTTTTCCTAAAACTTCTGATAAATGACATTTTTTATGTGTGAGTATTGTTTAATTTTAAATTTAATAATGAGAATAGCGGTGCTGTATGTTACTTTTAGTTTTAAACCTATATAAAATATGAAACATAGTTATGTTAAAATATGCTGCATGCATTACCAGCGTTCAAATATCAAAGTGTAAATAGATTTAAGATTCATCACCTTTTCTAGACTCATTATCATCATCATCGTCATCACTATCAGCTTTATTTTTAGTTGTTATTTCCTTTGTACTCTCTTTTGCAGCTGGAAAAATATTAAAAATAGATGTAGTAAAAAATATGTTAATAATATTTAAAAAAAAAAAATAATATGATTACTGACCAATAGGACAATTACGAAAAAAACCCTGATTCAAGCAAACGAATCTTATATGTATATAAAACAACTATTATTATTTATTTATTTTTTATTTAAATGTTTAATCATATATTAACCATTTAAAAGTACATGTACACATTTCGGTACTTTTTCTCTGATATTTGTCAGGGTGGTGAAAATAAAACGTTTGAAGTGTAAAATTGTACACTTTCTTTCTATATTAAACAGTTAACTTATTGTTGAATAAATATATTTTAAATGTACAAAGCCTAAAGGAATATAAAATATTGAGTAAATATGGAGACGCACTGAGTAATCTGATTGACTCATTAAAAAATAAAAATTTGGTTATCTGTTTCTGTTATCAATAAGACAACAGAAGTGAACAAAATTCTTGTTTATCCTCTATTTAAGTTTTAATTTATATATACACAAGGATAATTTATAGTATTCATCCAATATTAATTTTTTTGTATTTATTGCTGTTTATTTAAATAAAATTGTGCAATATGAAGTGTAAATGAATACTCAGTAAACCATACAATTATTTTTACCAAAGCACTTAATTTTAAACCATTTAACAATTACCTTGCATTGCTTTTTTAGCTGCTTCCTTAGCTTTAGCTTCTTCTTCTTCATCGTACGGTTGTAACTGTTTTTCTCTCAATTTGTGAACACTGAATTCTTGTTCATTGATTGGAACATGACGAACAATTAATCTGGTGTCAGAACTACTACTTTGTGTACCAATTTTTTGTCGTCTCTTACTTAAACGAACTCTAAAATGTATGTTTATTATTTAGTCATGATTTAAAAAATATATTTATCTAAAATAGTCTAAACTAAACCTTGTTTCCAATTCATTATAAAATATTCCATCTGGCTGTACATTAAAAAAATAATTTTCCTCGTATCCTTTATTACTCTTGCTTTTAACATTCCAGTTGTATTCTCTGGCTATTTTGTACTCATATTCATAATCGTCAGCATATGAACGTGCTTCAGCAGCATCTTCACGGCGTTTAACTATAGTTTCTTTAGACGGTAAAAAGTAAGCTACAAACTGTTCACCACTTTCATCCATTACACCTCTGAAATTTTTTCATAAGCTTTAGTTTATAATGTTATAACAATTTTACTATTACATACAATTATTTTTTATTTTGATGATTTAAAAATATAATAGTATTAATTACCTAATCATAGCTTGAGACATTTCTTCTCTTTGAGCTGGAATAGGCCGACCCATTGGAGCTGGATCAGAATCAAAGATAACTTGAGCACATGGAAATCTCCAATTCTAATTAAAAATAAGTAAGTTAAATTATTTAAACAATTAAACAATCTATTACAATTATCAAAATGTTCAATTTTACTTTGAAATCTGGAAAAACATTTAATGTCTCAACAGCATAGACATTTGGCTTGCAGTAATGTTTTTCAACTGGTTTTTTATTGTCTTCAAACGTCTTTTCAATTGCTTTCATCTGACTGTCTCTATCCATGTAAAGAGTCTCCTCCTGAAACAATTTAGTATTTTTATTTGGTAAAATATTCATTTAGTAAAAAAGTGTTAGAAGAAGTTTTATTTTCAAAATTATACCTTAAAGTTCTTTTTGATACTGAACCCAACTTTAGCCTCGACTTTTTCATTTGTTTTTGGTTGAAACTTAGTTTGTTCTGTAGAAATATATTCTGTACGTCGTAACCATGATACACTTCTGGCATGACGTCTTGACCTAGAAATTGAAATATTATATTTTATGAAAAATATTTACAAAATCGACTAGATAATAGATTTAGAGTTTAAACCAAATTGACAAATATCTTCAGTATTTATTAATCAATATTATAAATACAAAAACCCAATAGTTAAAAATAACAAATAGGTGATTTAGAGCCATTCTTACAATGTCTGGTAAAGTGACGGCTAACGCTGATCGACTGACAACAGATTATTACCGGCAGAATCGGCTGGTTAATTGTCGGTTACTTTTAACCGGACATTGTAAGAACGGCTCTTAAAGGTGATATATCATTTTTAAGATAAATTTAATTAAAATTCAAGTAAATTAAATGTTACTATTAAACTTCAATCTTTATTAACATCAAATTTTTTAACTAATAATTATGACATTACGTTACCTAGACATTATTTATATACTACTATTATGTACAAAACAAATCATTGATTTTGTTTTTGGTAAGATAATTTATGTAATAAATAAAAAGTAAATGTAAAATTATACCTTGTGGAATCTTGTGGAGCTAAGGCATCTTCTTCCAAAAGTTTTTCATCATCCTTATGCATTTGTAAATTATAGTCTATTGCATACATGTCTTCATTAACCAAGTCAATTTTGACTCCTAAATCATGATCTGTAAGTATTTCAAACTTATATGATCTCTCTAAAGGCGTAGAATTATATTGTGTAAATCTATAAAATAAATTATCTTAAATAAATTTAAATAAAAGTTATAGGTAAGTGTAAGAAATGGAGTATCCCACCGTTTGCATCGAAAGGATACGAGAGGAATTTTAGATCAAAAGGTATGTCTGGAAGCGTATTGCAATATTTCACTTTACATACTAAATCGGACCTAAAAGTAATGAATAATGATTACAAACACAAAATTAAAACAAATATATAACAGAGTAAACAATGCTATTAACAACATACTTTTTTTTTGCGGCTCGTAGTGGCCCTTTTTCTTGAGCTGTATTGTTTTGAACAGTTGGGGCCATCATTGAAATTTATACTATAGCAATCACTAATAGAAACTACCCCTGTATATTATTCGGTAAAATTTACAATTCGCAGTGGCTATTTTCACGTACGAGGAAATCCTTGCTAGAAGGCGAAGTGAAACGACAAGAAAATGACTAAATAAAAATTTCTAAATTTTATAACTCAAGATCCAACAAATCGATTTAAGGTTATATTTCTGTGAAGTTAGTACACTGTGCGATAAGTGGTTCCGGAGTTATGGCCTCTCAAGTGCACACCTGGCGACATGATCAAAAACAACAACATCTATTCCTTGGTCGTCGCATCACGCGTGAACGGCTAGACCAATTTTGCTAATTCTTTTTTTGTTGTGTTCGTAATTGTCAGGAGAAGGTTCTTATGTAATTTCTATTTAGGAAACTTAACCGAAAATTAGGAATATGGATGAAAAAAACACGAAAACAGTGGCGCCATCTGTCCAGAAAAAAATAAACTAAAAAATTAAAATTGAGTTGCTGATTAAAATAATAATAGTGCATCGTATTCGCTTGCTATTGGTTACGGGCATGTTTGTTGATTTGTATTATTATTTTTTGTCCAATATTATGTAGTTACATCTTCCAACTATATAAAATAATTTGAAATGAAAATCTTTGTACAGGGTAACTCTGGAACTACTCATCAGATCTTCGTGATTTTTTTTTTTTAAACGAAAGAGTACATCACGGAGAAGGTTTTTATGAAAGAAAATTTTAGGAAAATCCACCGGAAAAGTAGGAAATTTAGATGTCAAAAATACAACAGTGACGTCATCTGTCCAGAAAAAAATAAACTAAATAATAAAAAATATAGTTTATTGTTGTAGATTCAAATAATTTTAGAGTATTATATTATATTGGTTTCTATTGGTTAATTGGGCATGTTTGTTGATTAGTATTTTTATTTTTGTCAATATATAAATATATATATAATTGAACGTTTGTGTGTTGATTAGATCTCTGGAAAGAAGATAGGCTAATTTAAAAATGGTTAAATTTGGTTTTTTATTAATCTGATTTTAGTATGGTTAGTTTAGGATTTTGTCTTAATTGATTATAATAATCCACCACAGATGGAATACGAAAAACTTAGTATAACTTTTATACTTTAGAGTTAAATCATACGCTTACGTGCAAACAGTATGGTGTCCGCGATCTACTGCAGGTATATTGCCTACCAGATAATATCCTGCTGCGAATAAGAATTTTTATTCCGGGCAACAGAAAAGTTTAGATTAATTTTGAACGAATATTAAATAACGAATTGAACAAAGTTTGAGTCATATAGAATTAGTACATTTAACGGGCTAAAAAATGCACAGTTCAGCTAGTTTGAATATAAAAATAGGTACATTATATGGTAAAAAAATTAAATGTAATGGAGCTTGTAATTCAATATATAATATATTAATATAAAAACTTAATAAATAAAAAAATATTTTTTTATATTATATAATAATGAATAGGTATTGTTGATATTACATTGTGGTGAGTACTGAGCACGATGGTACTGACTACAGTATCAATTGATATTGTATGTGATTACTGATTTTATAGATATTATAGATTAAAAATATCAATTGGAAGTTGATTCTATTTTATTTAGAAGAAGTGTAGGTAAAAATTGTGGTTGAGGAGTGAAAATAATAGTAAGTTGACTTTTCTTTAATGTGATGTTTTAATTTTTTAATGTTTTTAATCATCTTGAGATCTACCTTGTTTGACTTAATTTTGTAGCTGATTGATTTTTCGTAGGTAAATTAAAAGTAATTTCTGTTTGATCTACTTAGCTAGTTTTCATAAAACTACAGGTAAATATAATAGGTATCAAGTACATCAACTCCAGTTATCATTAAAATACTTATGTCATAAGACATTGTCATGTAAAAATTTTACATTTTTAAACCAGGCCTACAAAAAAAAACCCAAGACTGAGCATGGAATAAAATTCCAAGACTTAAAAAGTCCGGTCCAACCCTTTATTTTATTAAATCATGATCATAGAATAGATAATATTATTTTAATAATTTAATCATGAAGACTTAATTAATCTTCATGATTTTAAAAACACAAAAACATGAAAATTCCTTAATTCCTATACTTTGCTAGTTAAAGTAGCAACCTTAGCGTACGCAGCCTGTGCTCGTTTCATTGTGCAACTCATTTCGGAACCTTTTTCGTGCAGGCGGCGACATTTTAAAACACGTCACGGTCAAAAATTGTATAACTTCCAAATTTGCTTTTAAATCAGCTTTTGTTTGTTCTTGAAAAGATTATTATTTTAATTCTAAATTCATTGGACTCAATAATATCTTCAACAGTCACATTATTGCTTTAATCACAATATCTGCTATATCTACAAAGAATTTAAAAAAACGTACACATTTATATCATTCATTATCCTAATTAAAAAATTTGTATTTTATCATATACTTATGTTTAACTTTGTCCCAATAGATTTCCTTCTTAATGCACATATAGAATCTAATAAACATCAGACGTATAACATAAGACAGCAATATATTTTGTCATAGTCAGGAAAATTTGAATTTCTTTTAAAAAATAAATATTTGTTTCAATATTTGAAATCCAATTTCTAATGGCACTAGGGCTTGGTAGGCTAATTGAAGACCTTTAAATTAAACTATGACTGAGCATTTTGTATTTATATACAATTTTAGTAACACAATTTATAGATTTTGTTTAATATACCTGATATAACTGTAAGCTTTAGGAAAATAAAAATAAATTGTTATGGCAAACTTTTTTACTTTATCAGAATACCTAACGCCATGCTGGTAATTTGTATATAAAACTCGATAATAGTAACACAACATTGCACTGTTGCAGACATTATATGAGTGTTTGACCATTTGGTAGCTTATTTTCCTGTTAAAAATTACAATTATTCAACGTCATATAATAATATTTCATAACATTACTAAATATTGTAAAATAAAACCATTGTTTATAAACATTAGTATTTATAATCAATGATAACACATATTTTATTTCAATTTTCAAATGTTTTTTAATTTTTTTTTAATAATGAATATACAATCAATCTTCATTATTATGACTATTAGATTTCACTAGTGTCACTATCAGAATTTACTTCACTAGCAGCTCGTGGACATTTGTTATTTTTTTTTTTGCCGCCATCAACTATTTCACCGTTACATGTTTAGTGTAAGATGTAGCTAAACGTTCTTCATCGTCATGAGAAACATCACTATCTGAAACTAAATTGTTCTTTTTAGAATAACATGTAAATAATTATAAAAAAAAAAAATAATTATATAATTATTTATTAAAATTTCATAAATATTAAAGCAATTTACTATTATATTAAAATTGTTTTGTTTATTAAACCATTTAAAAGTACATGTACACATTTCAGTACTTTTTCTCTGATATTTGTCAGGGTTGTGAAAATAAAACGTTTGAAGTGTAAAATTGTACACTTTCTTTCTATATTAAACAGTTAACTTATTGTTGAACAAATATAATTTAAATGAACAAAGCCTAAAATAATATAAAATATTCAGTAAAGATGGAGACGCACTGAGTAATTTGATTGACTCATTAAAAAATAAAAATTTGATTATCTGTTTCTGTTATCAATACGACAAAAGAAGTGAACAAAATTCAAGTTTTAATTTATATATACACAAGGATAATTTAAAGTATTCATCCAATATTAATTTTTTTGATTAACAGTAAATTATTCTATTTATTGCTGTTTATTAAAATAAAATTGTGAAATATGAAGTGTAAATGAATACTCAGTAAACTATACAATTATTTTTACCAAAGCACTTAATTTTAAATCATTTAACAATTACCTTGCATTGCTTTTTTTGCTACTTCCTCAGCTTTAGCTTCTTCTTCTTCATTATACGGTTGTAACTGTTTTTCTAAAGACGTAGGCTTATATTGTGCAAATCTATAAAATAAATTATCTTAAATAAATTTAAATAAAAGTTATAGGTAAGTGTAAGAAATGGAGTATCTCACTTTTTTACATCGAAAGGATACGGGAGGAATTGTAAATCAAAAGGTATGTCTGGAAGCGTATTGCAATATTTCAATTTACATATTAAATCGGACCTAAAAATAATGAATAATGATTACAAACACAAAATTAAAACAAATATATAACAGAGTAAACAGTTTTATTAACAACATACTTTTTTTCTACGGCTCGTAGTGGCCCTTTTTCTTGAGCTGTATTGTTTTGAACAGTTGGGACCATCATTGAAATTTATACTATAGCAATCACCAATAGAAACTACCCCTGTATATTATTCGGTAAAATTTACAATTCGCAGTGGCTATTTTCACGTCCGAGGAAATCCTTGCTAGAAGGCGAAGTGAAACGACAAGAAAATGACTAAATAAAAATTTCTAAATTTTATAACTCAAGATCCAACAAATCGATTTAAGGTTATATTTCTGTGAAGTTAGTACACTGTGCGATAAGTGGTTCCGGAGTTATGGCCTCTCAAGTGCACACCTAGCGACATGATCAAAAACAACAACATCTATTCCTTGGTCGTCGCATCACGCGTGAACGGCTAGACCAATTTTGCTAATTCTTTTTTTGTTGTGTTCGTAATTGTCAGGAGAAGGTTCTTATGTAATTTCTATTTAGGAAACTTAACCGGAAAATTAGGAAATATGGATGAAAAAAACGAAAACAGTGGCGCCATCTGTCCAGAAAAAAATAAACTAAAAAATTAAAAATCGAGTTGCTGATTAAAATAATAATAGTGCATCGTATATTGCTTGCTATTGGTTACGGGCATGTTTGTTGATTTGTATTATTATTTTTTGTCAATATATATGTAGTTACATCTTCCAACTATATAAAATAATGTGAAATGAAAATCTTTGTACAGGGTAACTCTGGAACTACTCATCAGATCTTCGTGATTTTTTTTTTTAAACGAAAGAGTACATCACGGAGAAGGTTTTTATGAAAGAAAATTTTAGGAAAATCCACCGGAAAAGTAGGAAATTTAGATGTCAAAAATACAACAGTGACGTCATCTGTCCAGAAAAAAATAAATTAAATAATAAAAAATGTAGTTTATTGTTGTAGATTCAAATAATAATAAAGTATTATATTATATTGGTTTCTATTGGTAAATTGGGCATGCTTGTTGATTTGTATTTTTATTTTTGTCAATATATATGTAGTTACATCTTCCAACTATATAAAATAATGTGAAATGAAAATCTTTGTACAGGGTAACTCTGGAACTACTCATCAGATCTTCATGATTTTTTTTTTTAAACGAAAGAGTACATCACGGAGAAGGTTTTTATGAAAGAAAATTTTAGGAAAATCCACCGGAAAGGTAGGAAATGTAGATGTCAAAAATACAACAGTGACGTCATCTGTCCAGAAAAAAATAAGCTAACTAATAAAAAATGTAGTTTATTGTTGTAGATTCAAATAATAATAAAGTATTATATTATATTGGTTTCTATTGGTAAATTGGGCATGCTTGTTGATTTGTATTTTTATTTTTGTCAATATATATATATATAATTGAACGTTTGTGTGTAGATTAGATCTCTGGAAAGATAATAGGCTAATTTAAAAATGGTTAAATTTGGTTTTTTTATTTATCTGATTTTAGTATGGTTAGGATTTTTTCCTGTAGGCGGCGACATTTTAAAACATGTCACTGTCAAAAATTGTATAACTTCCAAATTTGCTTTTAAATCAGCTTTTGTTTGTTCTTGAAAAGATTATTATTTTAATTCTAAATTCATTGGACTCAATAATATCTTCAACAGTCACATTATTGCTATAATCACAATATCTGCTATATCTACAAAGAATTTAAAAAAACGTACACATTTATATCATTCATTATCCTAATTAAAAAATTTGTATTTTATCATATACTTATGATTAACTTTGTCCCAATAGATTTCCTTCTTAATGCGCATATAGAATCTAATAAACATCAGACGTATAACATAAGACAGCAATATAATTTGTCAATGTCAAAAAAATTTGAATTTCTTTTAAAAAATAAATTTTTGTTTCAATAATTGAAATCCAATTTCTAATGGCACTAGGGCTTGGGGCCTATTAGTCCTACCGGAATGAGATAAGAAATATGATAAAAAAAATAATTAAATCATGTATAAACATGTATATATACGCAAGTTCGCCCGGCGTCATTTGGAAACGCGATTGCGAGGCGAACGAACCGATTTCGAGGAAAATGCACATATAAACGGATTTTAAAAGACGTTTACTGCACGATTCGGACACGAATAGCGTGCGAAAAGACGAAACGGTTGAAGAAAAAGAAAAAAATCGACAAAAAAGTCCGGCCGAGAGCACATTTTGCGATAGACATTGCGACCGCTACGGACGGCGCGCGAATATAAACCGCATATCGGCGGCTTCGAAAAAACGCGAGCTACGCGAATCAAGTATAAAAGGAGCGAAAAACGTTCGAAAATCGTCGAAATCGTGTAAATAAGATAAATTTCAAAAATCGGTCAAATGATAAAAATAGGTGATAACGCGGCCGCGGCGACGGAATTTTTTTGTTGGCTCTTATTGGCTCATATTCATAGACATATAAATATATATTTCTATGCTCATATTCGATCGCGCGAGTCTGGCGGAAAAAAACGGAGACTACCTCTGAGATAAGCGATAAGAAGAGAAAAAAGAGAAGAGAAGATAAGAGATTTATCATAATATCATGACAAATAAGTAATAGCAGATATTTATTTTGTCATGCATAATATCATGGCATATAAGTAATTTGGCATCTTAATTAATTATAATTTTAATTTAATTAAATAATAAACTGTCTAAAATAAAAATATTTGTTACAACTCTAGTCAATACTCTCTGTATATATATATTAATATATTTTGTAACTACATCATAAATAATGGGTAAGAATGAATTGTTTTTATTTAGGTTCAACTATAGAGTTCAGACTATAGACGTTTAGTAATAATGTTGCAGTCAATTACCTTTAATAATAATATATTTGTTAATTTTTATATGCTCATATCTGAGGATAAGTAAAATATGTTGTAAAACAGACAATGGCGGATTTTACGGTCATTTAGTTAGCAAATGCTGACGGGACTTTCTCCTAATATATATATATACACATGCCCACCCATATTGTAATTCATTTTAAATTTTTACCACAAAAAATAAAACATTTTATCTTGTAAACAAATGTTACTGATGCCCCTCTTATTGATTTGTTGACTTTGTTAAAACCCTTAAATCCGTCTCTGGATAGAGACAACACTAATTATGGGTATAATGTCCTCTTAATAACTAATTAAACTTGAAATTTAGGATAAAAATCATATTTTATTGATACCCTTATAGTATTATGTAAGGTAAAAGAGAAAACTACATTTTATGTTAAACCATCTTACTAACCTAAATTTCGAGAAGATCAATGTATTATTTATTCTGCGGTATTAACTTGTTTAAAAATTTAATTGTTTTTGTATTGTTTATAATTCCACATATTGTAATGATAATTAATCTCATCACTATTTAATTTTAGATGTGTCACCAAATCCAACAACTTCTCAAGCAAATGAAACTGAAAGTCAGTATCCAGAAGTAAGAATTCGTCAAAATCCACAGACTCATAATGTGCATGATGGAAATCAAACTGAACATAGACCACCCCATAATTGGAGAACAAGTATTAAAAAGGATGAAAAGCTGAATATCTGTCGTATTTATTATATTGCAGGATTTTTCTTGTTGCCATTTTTTTGGTTGGTAAATTTTATATGGCATTATAATGATGCTTATCTAGCTGAACCATTTGAAGAACAGCCTCAATTTCAGCGTTATGTTTTGAGATCTGGTATTGGCTTTATTTTCTGGTCTGTGTTACTTATTGGTTGGGTATTTTACTTTCAAACGCAAAGGAATTATTATAACTGGGACTATCTAACCTTTAATTTCCCTACCGGTTCTGCTTAAATTGATTGTGAAGTTAAACTATTCTCTCATACTAAAGTATTTTATTTTTGTACCTAATCTTTAATAACTATTAATGTAAAAGTAAAAAAAAAATTTTTATATGATTTTTATAACAAAAAATATTATGATTTTTAATTCAATACCTGTTAAAATTGTAGATCAAATATTGATATTATGCATTATATGTAATTATAACTGATCATTTGTCCTAATTAAAAATAAATGATAATTCAATACATACAACTTGGTTGTTATTTATACAGTTATTACCATGTAAACCTATTGAAAATATGATGTTACTTTTAATTGAAAAATTGTAAATTATATATTTACTAGTTTACTATAAAATATTGATCTTGTAGCTCATTTTGACGTAATTTCCGACAAAATAACTTAAGATAACAATACAATTGATTATAAATTAAAGTATAGAATGTTAAAGAACAATTTGTTTAGATATATAAAAGTCTGACAGTAACTATAGTATGACCTGATTTACTATTGATAAATCATGATTATAAGGTCCAATGTTCAATTAAATATTATGTTGCTTAAAAACTAATTAAAATTATTTTTTACCATTACTGTGGATTGAAAAATCATTATTTCATAAACTATTATATAGTGTGTAGATATTTAACTATTAAATAATTATTAAACTTTATTTTGTATATACAATTATTCAATTACCAAAACTGATTTAAAAAAAAATACTTTGTAATATAATTGGTTAACTGTAAATACTAAATAATAATATAAAGTCCAATCAATTTATAATCTTCCAAATCAAAACAGTTATATTATTACATAATTTATATGTTAACTAATCTAAAATAACAATAATTTTAAAAGATCAAAAAATATATAACTATGTTATTACTTATAAGTCATAACTTTTAACAATAGCCAAAAGCTTTAAAAATTTTAATGAATACATTTAGTAAGTTTCATAAAGAATCAAATAATAATTGTAATCAATTATTTATTCATTCAAAGTTCAACTAACACATCTAAAATTTTAAATGTAAAACATTTGGTTATTATTTTAATAATGTTTTACTTTAAAGTTAAGTTTATTTAACATTCTTTGTTTTAAATAAAATGTTTAAATAATTCATAAAATAACTAAAAAGTTGTTAAATTTCACAAATTCAAACTAAATTCTAATAGTAAAATATCTAAATAATTGTATCAAGCATTTAATTTGTATAGTATTAATTATATTATACCTTAATAATAAAATAATATAAAAGTGTTCATAATACAAATTCTATTTTAATCAATTTCTAATAAAATATAAAAATATTCTGTATTTACATACCTTAACTAATTAGTGCACATTATAATATATTTTAGTAGATTGTTATAATGCGATTAGTATTTATATATTATTAATGTTATTATTATAATTGCGTATCAACTTTCATAAATAATTATTCACTGTTGTCTTGGTTACTATTTTAATGAAATTGTTCTTAATTTTAAATCACTTTTTTTTTTATTAATTATGTTATTTCGAGATCATATTAAAGAAATAATTCAATATTCCATATTTATTTACTAAAAAATATATTTTATCTTTTTACATTAGGCATAACATGTATTAAACGCTTAGGTCTTGAAAATAAAAATCACTAGTTTTATACATTTAAAACTGTGAACAAAAATAAAAATTAATGCTTTATAATAATATAATTCAAAATATTTTTGAGATCTAAATTATAAATAAATTAATAATTTAGTTGTGTCCAAAATAAGTAGTGTAAATCCCTTTGATAATATGATACAAATAAAAAATTAAATATAAGGATCTTTACTCAGAATATAATAATTTATTTATGTCAAAAGTGATTTTTTTGATAATATGATGAATTGGTAACAGTAGAAAATCAAATTTTTATAATATTATTATCTAACAAGAATTATGTTTATGAATAATATTATTTCATGCATAATAATATTTACAGAGTTTATCAATAAATTTCATAAATTAGTTTAATGATGTAAGTACATACATAATATTATATCATGTAGACATGAGTACCTATAATAGCTGGTGATCAATGGTCAAGAAATTTATCACGTGATCGTTAATAATTAATCTGATGAAATAAAAGTACTAAAATAATAATAGCTGATAGGTAAAATTAAAAAAGTGGGGTGTATAATTTTCTATAAAACCACAAAACTTATTAGTGTTCAAATCAGATATTGTTGCATTGGCTGACCAACTGTGTTTTGGAAATCAATTTTTATCTTGAAATCCTCACATATACTTGAAACAATGTATCTTGGTGAGTAATTTTTCATTTATTTATAATTTTTATATCCTTGGCTATATGTTTATATATAATAATAATTAGGGCTCGACTTTTGTTGCATTTGCATTTATTTATTTATTTCTGGGAATGGTTGACACGATGCTTTCCAAGTTACAAATGTGTTTCAAGTACACACTATGTTAACAAAAAACTTTTTTTGGGCATTTTTACATTTTTTGAGGTTTTTGACATTGAAGTGAATTTTTAGGACATTATTTAATTTTTTAGGTCATTTTTTTACCCTATTTCTAGAAATATTACAAAAAAATTAAAAATTAAAATATGTAAATACACATATTGTACTAAAACAACTTAAAGTAATCTGGTTTTTAAATAAAATGATTCACAAATTTATATAGATTTCTGAAGAAGGTCGTGGTCAATTCCAGGGAATTTTTTCAAGGCATATTTTAGTGTTTTTAGATCATAAATGCATTTTTCAACATACAACATTACCTACTTAACAAATATCTTTTTATTTTATATAAAATATCAAGAATAGACATTTATTATCATTATCATTACCTATATTATATTATTTTATCAATTGTAAATATAGTGTAAATAATTTATAGAAAATTGTATATTTTATTTTCTACCTAAGTTATTGACATTTGTACTGAATTTAATTTTAAGCAGAAGAAAATAAAAAATCAGTGGCGATCATTGGCTGTGGAGCAGCTGGATTAGCAGCTCTTAAACACTTTACAGCTGAAGGATCTCTGTTCAAATGTGTGTCATTTGAACAGACTGACAATGTTGGTGGTACTTGGGTATACACTGACAGAGTAGGCAAAGACAAATACGGCTTACCAGTTCATTCGAGCATGTACAAAAGTTTAAGGTATACACAATTTTTCAAAAATATTTATCATTTTTCTAAGAAGGATTTTATTTTCAGAACGAATTTGCCTAAAGAAATCATGGAACTTCAGGGATTTCCCCATAAAGGTCCTGAAGACAAATCATACGTGGCAGCCAACGAAATGCTAAAATACTTGGAAGACTACGCTGACCATTTTGACTTAATGAAACATATCAAGGTAATAATATTAATGGATATTTATAAAATAAAAACTAATATAATATAGTGAATAACGTATTATGAGTGATTAGTTATTTATTAATCGTATTATAGTTCCATCATCATGTAAGAGAAATTAGTCCTTTAGAGGGGGATCGTTGGCGTGTGACTGTAATTGACTTGCAAGAAAATAATGTGGAAATATTGGAATTTGATGGAGTTGTTATTTGTATCGGGTATTAAATTCATACATATATATTTTTTTTCATTATATATACTATTTAAATTTTCTATTATTAATTTCTCTAATACCTATTTCAGCAATTACAGTAATCCAGCTATTCCCGAGGTTCCTGGAATAGAAAAATTTCGCGGAATGAAAATTCATAGCCATGATTACAGAGATTCTTCAGTATTTAAGGACAAAAGTGCTGTGGTGATTGGTTGTGGTCCCTCAGGATTAGATATATCATTTGATATTGCAAAAGTTGCAGAAAAAGTAATAACAATATATCATTTGAAATTTTTTTTTTATTTCATTCCAAATATTAGTAAAGATACAAATGACTTTTATCTTAGGTTTACTTGAGTCACCACAACCAGCGTGTTAGAAACATGAAATTTCCATCAAATATGGTTCAGAAAATTGATATTAAAGAGGTAGTAGAAAATGGAATAGTTTTCCAAGATGGATCTTATGAACAAGTTGATTCGATTTTATATTGCACAGGTAAGCAATTAATATTACTTGTAAATTAAATAAATAAATAAATAAAACATTTTAGCTACTAAAATTAACTTTAATTATTTTCAATATTTTGTTTTAGAAATATAAAGAAATTGGCCTACTATGGCTATAGAGAAATCTTATGGCCTATTTAGGCACATATCATCAAAATGTTCATGTTTCTATACTGGATTTTCTTCATTTGAATGACCTTTCAAAGGTCTAGAACTAATATGATAATATTTTTAGTTATTTAATTTTTATTTATAATCTTAAACTCAACTTAAGTCTTAAATTAATTTATATACATTATTTCACGTGTATGTTTGTATTTTCATATAATTTATCTAACTTTGAGCAGGATACAACTATAAGTACCCATTCCTGAGCCCAGAATGTGGTATTCGTGTAGAGAACAATCATGTAAAGCCACTTTTCAAGCATGTTCTGAATATTGAGCACCCTACAATGTACTTCATTGGAATTCCAACCAACACTGCTGGTTTCTGTATGATTGATTTACAGGTAATTCTACAAAAAGTACAAACTAAAAACACCACTAAATTCTAATATTTTTTAATCTTATGGAATAAAATTATAAAATAGATAAAATGTGTTGTAATATATTTAACACCTTAATATACGTACAAGTTATAACTGAGTTTTATTTACAGGTACAATTTGCCAAAACATTTTTAGAAGGGCGTGTGAAATTGCCAAGTAAGGAAGAAATGATTGAAGATACACGTCTAGACGTAGAGTCAAGATTAGCGAGTGGATTACGACCTAAAGAACTACACATGATGGGTCGCAGGTCAAAGGATTATTACGATTCACTGGCATCTTTATCAGGACTGGAATCAGTGTCACCCGTTGTTCTACAAATCTACTTTGATGGAATTGATAGATTTATGTGTGATTTCTCACACTTCAGAGAAGACAAGTACAAATTATTGGATAAAGATCATTACATGGTTAAATTTCCAAATGAAGAAGAACCAGTTATGAGGAGACAAGAGATTGTTTCAGAATAAGTTTTTGACTATAGTTTGATTATGATTTAGTAATAAAAACATTCATAGTCTAATGAGTGCTGAGTATACCAATACAAATGGTGTTATAAAATGATTTAACTGTAATTAAGTTAGTTTTGTATTAAATAATCGAACTGATTTGTATTAAATTTAATTTGTATTTGATATTTTTTGTACTAGTTGTATTTTTGTTTTTATTTTTATTTATTTAAAAAAATTATATTTGTTTTTTTTACATGTAAAATTATGTTGTTTTCATTACTAAGGTATTCTGTTAGTATTTATAAGAAGTATTTTATATTGAATACAATCCCTCAATGACCCTTGCCAATCTTTATAATATATATGTATACAGAAAATTATCTGAATACTTATTTTAAAAACATTCACAAATTATTTATGAGTTATAAAAAAAAAAATGAAAAAATCTATGACCATCTCTTCTGTTGTTGAACTTATTTTATGTAAACATATTGAAACATACTAAGATACAAAACATGTTTATGTATATAGATTATCCCATTACTTCAACTAAACCGTATTTATGGATAGGCAAGATTATATATTGCTTAGTATATTAGTGAATACAATAAGAACATTTAATAGCATTAAATAAATTGTAACAACATTTAGGTAGCACAATGGCCTATCCTCTGCATTGGAATATAATTATTTTGAAAAAAATAATCAACTTGTAGGTATACAGATATTACTCTAGATATTATAATACAAAGAAAAATATATTATTTACCTTCAATTAATTACATTAATAATGTAAGTAAAAAATCATTCATAAATTGTTTAACTTTAAAAATACAAGTTAATTATTAACAGGAAAATAGCGTTGGTTTTTTATTTATATTATAGTTATAGGTTACCTACTATTTCTATTATACAAATACAATATTTTTAAGCTGTGTTCTCTAAATAATAATATTTTTTTGAATTATTAGGTATGTAAAAATGCATTGACCACTAAAATATTATTTTATTAGGATTAGCTTTGTCTTCTAATATAAACTATTATAATTTACAAACCCATGTTTATTGATGAATGAATAAATATTTTTTTTTAATAATACCAATGAGTATAGAGTATAGAGTATCCTTCTATATGGCATCAAGAATTCAAGTCTCGAGATGTACGCTTACCAATTAGGTAATAATACCTACCTACTAGACAGTACTGATGTAAAACTTGAAAACTAGGTATATTTAAACATTTGGTTATTTACATTGGATCCGATGTTTGCATGTATTAAACTAAGAGAAAAATACAACCGAAACAGAAGTTATAATTTTACGATAATAAATTAATAGATAATTTGAATTAGGTATTGATGAAAAAGTCAAATAAATATTGTGTATATTTATTGTAATTTTAATTTTATATTGATAATCTAACAATATAACAATGAATTACAACATAGGTATTTAGTACCTATTTTTGTTTAGTTGAATAAGTAATAATAGGTACCTACTTAAAAGTGTCCCTATATATTAATAATAATAAATACCTAAATAATAATCATAACAAATAAATGTTTTTCTTGATCTCTAAATTTCTGGTAATTAGGTACTATACCTATTGTATAAAAAAGTGGCGTATTGGTGCTATAATAAGTAGGTATTATAAATTATAATTCTATTGGTTAGGTTATTCAGACTGTACGGCGTGGCTGCTCCAAAGGGCGTAAAATAATGATGATGGTTATTATTTTTATTTTATTTTAATTGTAAAACATTACTTTTTGGTTTTCTATGCATAATTATTATTAAATAATATGTTGTCTGATATACAATATTATGATATTAATATGATATAATTGATGTATTTATAATATATATTTATATCTCATTATGGATAATTAAACATTAAGGAGATTCCATACCGTGATTTTCTGTTTTTGTCTAACACACGCGCGACATAGGATTTTAGACGGATTCTTTGCCAAACATATCAATTGATCTAATGAAGTGATGAGAATTCTGAAAACAGATTTAAATTTGTCGTCAAGTCTACTTGAAATCGACTTTCTCACAATTTTGATTTTTTGATTTTAGCTTCTCCAAAAATTGAAATACAAAAATGTTTTAATACTCTTTTTTAATATGACATTTTCTGGAATTTGGGGGATAATATCAAAAATGTGGGAAAGTCGATTTCAAGTAGACTTGACGACGAATTAAAATCTGTTTTCAGAATTCTTATCGCTTCAATAGATCAATAGGAAAGTTTGGCGAAAAACACGTCTAAAATGCTATGTCACGCGTGTGTTAGACAAAAACAGAAAATCACGGTATCGAATCCCCCAAATACATTATCATTCTGTGTCCTTAGAATAATTAGAAAGACACCAAAATTTTAAGTCGTGGACTCGTGGGATGAGCACGTTTGAAATTTTGAATACCTCTGCAGTATAGGTAGGTGGTATACGCCCTTGAGTATACGTCTTACGGGTTACGAGTAGTATCGATGTTTATAAATACTACTAACTATAGGTAATATAAATGATAGTATGTTCTAGACGAAATGATTGCAAAAGGTCAACTTAAAAAGTTAAAAGATCAATAGATAAGTTCAATTGATCGTATTCGTAAGCCGCACTAGCATAAAATATTGCTATATGTGCTGTTAGTTTTGATACTAGAGTGAATTTACTTACTATAAAACTTTTAGGTAAGAACATTATCTGTGCTTAAGTGTTGCCGATTTTTCGAAATTTTCATTTTCAAGCAAAATATGGGTATGTGAAATATCAAAAATTAAAAATGCTCATATCTCACTTGAAAATTAAAATAAAGAATAAAATCCAACGCTTAAGCACAGATAATGTTATTATCTAACAAATTTATGATATGTCAAATCACTCTAATATCAAAACTTACAGCACATTATGAAACTAGTGGACGAAAATTTGTTATATTGTATGTGTGTAAGTTGGAGACAACAAATGCATGGGTAGCATCCTACTAAAAAGTACATATAGGTACCTAACACGTTACACGACCAATAATAAGCAATTAAATATATCCGTCCACTTAAGTACTTGTGGAATGTAATCTCTATATTATTAAAAATGCAAATAGACAATAGCTATAATAATATGTAGTATAGGTAATTTTAATTATTATTGTTACTAATTATTATTTTTAATTACTAAAAATTAAAGTTCTTTATTAAATATTTAATATCGTAGTGGTTCATTGTAGTCGGCCTCAACAATACGTAATATGATGTAACCCTTGGTTACGGAAATAAAATGCATTTCTAAAGAATATTTTTAAATAAAAGGAAATAATCTGCCGATGCCAATTTTCCAGTGAACTAATAGGTAGGTATACTGTGTAGGTAGGGACATAAAAACCGAGAAAGCCGATCGGTGTACCCACGGATAATAGCAGCGTATTTTATGTTTGTTCATTTTTTACCGAGCGAAGTCCAGTTATATATTTAGATATTTAGTAGGTTTATCGTATACATTATACAAGTAAAAATAAATAAATAAATAAATCATCATAAAGTGCCTGAGACAGACTATCCCAATTCTTATAATGATTTATTTTATAGTTAAATAACTATAAAGAATGCACTTCCCCTAATATATACCGATGTCTACGTGAATACTGTGGTGTAAGCTTTACACATATAATATAATGCTCAAGTACTCAACTTCAAGATTTCTGATAATCTTGAAACTTCCCATATTGAACTCATCGCGAGTATATAGGTGATGCCGATAGGTCATTAATAAGGAGTGGATTTCAATGCAAATTGCATTTATTTTTCTGAATGTCCTAAAACAACACTTTCCGATAGCACAAAATTCGTTTCATTCATCAGAGAATTTATTATGAAATGGGACTTTTATTTTGCATTTTGTGTCATTTTATGTACGTTTTTAGGGTTTTAAAGCATATTTTAAATATTTTAAAATACCTTACTTGACTATAACTAATTTGGCTATTGAAATATTGCACCCTCCTATATTGGTGAAATGTTGATTTCTAGTTTCTTCAAAGTTGTAGGTATTAGGACTTATTATAAGTTTTTATCAAATATAATATAATATATTGATAATAAATATATTATAATAATCCTCATACAAGTATAAGGCAATTATATTCTTACCGCCTAAGTAATTAAGTAAAGCCACCTAACTACCTAAGTATTCTTCAAATTTATAATAATATAATACATTAATATAATCTAAGACCAACGTAGGTACAAGGTACCTATATCTAAATTTAAGATAAAAATTAACTTTGCCGTTTTTTTTGTTGTTTTTAAGAGCATAGTATGTTTTTGATCTTTTAAGCGTTCAACGCAGCATGTATATTTATTATTTAGTACATTTTTAGAGAATATAATATGACTGCGTAATAGTTAAATTAGTATTATCATATTTTAACACGTGCTCATACCACTTGTCTGAATATTTTTTAATATAGGCGAGATTTAAAAGATAGTTTATTATCCCTGTAAATTAATTCAATCGAGAAGTGCCTACCTAGTACCTACATTTAAAATAAAATGTTAACAATCACGTGATAAAAGCCAAGCCCGTGATGGCGTAATAGTGATCAACGCATAGGTCGTTGAATGGATCTAATAATTTTTTTTTACGATAACTGATTACTTCTGTATGGAATAAATCATTTAGGTAGGAAACTACTCGAAAAATAAATTGACTATTTCAAATGTTATTACGTTTTCACCAATAATTATTCTGTTATTGTGTTGTGGATATCCAAACTTCCATTATTTATTACACGTGGCAGACAAAATACATTGATTAAACAAAATAATGATGCACGCCGGTAAGTTCGAACAATAATCATTTTATTTTATCGTATTTGAGATTAATTACTAACCTATTTAATACAACGCATAATAATAATACACTTTGATAATGCTCTTATCTTATATTTTATTTATTCAAATCTCTTATTGCTTGTAATTAGAATTTTGTTTTGTACTTCGTACGATTACTAATTATTAGCCTAACTGTTACATTGGGGTCTTAAGTTGCCAAATGTCATAATAGGGCGGTGAATGGTCATGCCACATAATACATGACGTAATATTATTATAATATTTTATATTATATACCTACACATATCATATTCAGTATTATATAGGTACATATATACCTAAGTATTTGATAGGTACTAGTGGCGTATTTTTAGATACGAATTAAACAAACATTTTATAATATTTTTAAATGCGTGTCAATGGTCGATGTATTTCATTATATTATTATCATGTTATTTATGTTTATTGTTGAATGTTGATACTTTTATAGATTCCCAGTTTAGTATAATTTATGATACCCAGTTGCGTAGCTAGGACATAGATTGGTGCGGTATTGGCAATAAAAAAATCTTATACAAATCAAATTTGTATTGTTTGTAGGTACTATAACAAACGCGATAACCAAATATATAGTATTAAATACGTCCATTCTATTGAAATGAATAACAATTTTAACAACTTTTTATAATATAATGATTATAGTACAGTCCATTTATTACAAACAACTTACATCTTATGTAAGTTATTTATGAGGTAATAGGTACTAGGACTTACTTATAATATTATATTATTAATGTGTCCAAGTCCAATCTAAAATTTTCATTCTTCTAGGAATTTTTTTTTTATAAAAGAAGTCAATATTTATTTTTCTAATTTAAAAATATTAGGCGAAAATATAACTAATATAGGAGGGGGCATGACCTGTTACATGTATACATGTTTCGGTTAAAGTAGTTAATTTAAATTTTTATGATATCATGTGATATACTTAACTAGCACAATATAATTAAGAATTAACAGTCGAGGTCTCTGACTAGGGGTAAGTACCTCAATAATAAATGTCAATAAAAAATATTATAATATTTACTTACCTAGTCACTAGAGCATCTAATGTATATTTTTTACATATAATATGTCATTGCAGCTGTAACGGTTGTTATTTATAATCAAATAGACTATTTACTGATTTCTACATTGTATAGAATATTGCCAAAGGGCATTAACAAATAAAACAATATATCTCAAGACTCTAAGAAGTTACCGCCATATTCATGTATGATTACCAAATTTAGATGTATGTTATTGCGGAATGCGGGATTCTTATGAATTACGATTATAGGCACTTCGTTTAATATCGTTACGTGTTTCATAACAAATATAATGAATCACATAATATAATCATTCATTATAAATAACAGTCGTTACAGCTACAATGACATATTATACGTAAAAAATATTAACATATAAGGCAATAAGGCATTGTACAATTTTTTTTATTGTTTCATTATGTTATTTGTTTATTGTAAATGTTTAATGAATTGATAATAAGTAAACTAATCATAATGCATAATATATGTAATATATAAGTTATGTAATTTTATAGGTTGATATATAGGTACTCAAATTGGTAAAATAAAAGTCGAGGGACTCTGTTCACTTTTTAAAAAGAGATCATCCCCCATCATAATATATTTTATACGTATTGCTACTTTCTGGATCGTGGAACACAGCTTTCCATTATTGCACAAAATGCATAACCCAATTATAGCATACAAAAATTGTATGATACCGCAGTACCGCACATGTGCAAATCTGCAAATTTATAAAAATATATAGCCTGATTCCGCCAATCCACCCACAAAAATACATAGAGCGATAACGCAGTACTGCACAAATGTATTAAAACCAATACAAATTGAAATATACAGATTTATATAACATAAAATTCAATTTAAATTTTATAAAATCAAAATACACATTCAAAATTAAAAAATCAAAAATGTGTGTGCTACATACAAATAATTGAAAATAGCATCTATATAGTAAATGTAATATGCATGTATAATATGGTGACTATATATAGGTACGTCCCGTCGTCTCCTGGGGAATCTTCACGACACTAAAATGTCCCGTTTTCAGAAGGTAGACCAAGAATTAACGAATAACGGAGGCTGCTGAAACTGAACCAGAAATTATTTTCTTTTTTTTTATTGAACTTACGCCCGGCAACTATGGCCATTAGCTGTTTGTTGTTTTGTAGGGGGGGGGGGGTGGTTGGAACGGTTGGTTGGAACATGTTTTTAGCTTTGGCAGAATTTCAAGTTGGGCACGCGTAGGTTTCTGCTATGCCTGATCGGGGAATGGCGGCCTCATTCTCTAGACAGTTGCAGCCTGCCCTGAGAGAGGAGCCATCCGTGGTCGAAGTTCGAACCGGCGACGGTTCGCGTCGGAACCGACGCCGTAGTCCGCTCGGCCACTACATCCCCCCAGAAATTATTATTGAACTACAGTAAAACCGATATTATAAATATTATAGATATTATAGATATTGTAAATTAGAACTTATAAGTTATAACACAATATTTTATAATATATCATATTAATTATATTTTTTCGGTGGATTTTTTTTCGTTAGATTTTTTTCTATCTATACCAGTAAAACCAGATGGCCCGCACTAATGCTTGATTTCGAAAGAGTTTTGCAGTTATATCTTATATTGTATACCATTGAAACATTATTTCTTAAGCATAAAAAAGTGCAAAACAGTTTTAAAGAATTTATTGAAGTGTCCAAATTCCGAGTTATGGCTTTTTTTGACATGTGAAAATATACGACTAAATTTGTGTGCGGCAACGGGATAATAATTATCCAGTAGGTATTTTAAAACCTGCGTGCGGTTTTGTCCTATGTTTTTTACTTTCTTCTGTATCTCTTTTACCACTAATTATCTAAGATTGTACATAGTTACTATTTACCTACTTGATAGTTTGTATAAACTATAAAGTCATAAAGGTATAAAATTATAAAGGTTCCAGTCCCTGCTATTACTTATTAAAATTATGACGTTAATCTTGGATTCGTCTAAAGATTCGTCATTGATTATTATACATTGTGTTTACAAATTATTTATGACTTGTGGGCTGTGGGTGACTAGTAACTACACAAATAAACGGATCAAAATATTACTGCGTACCTATGAATACAATTGAGCGTTCGCCAACAACGAAGTTGATTTTAAGTAGAACCATTAAACGTCGCCATTTGTTATATAGGTACGACTACATGAAATCAATTGAAAAAATGCTTAAAAATGTGAACGATATTTTAGGACTCGTTCCAATGAACACATACGTCAAAGTTTCAATCGTATCTATATTACGAATTTGTTTCAAAAAACACAAACACCATAATTTAACTCAAAGACGTTACCGGCATAGTCATGTACAAGGTAGGATATATGTTTATTATAGGTATTTGTTAAGCCATAACATAATACACTGTATAAAAATAATAGATTTATTTTAGGGATATTAAAATATCATGTGTGAAAATATTATTTATGTAAGAATCATTCCCATTGGCATTATGGGTACTTACGTTTGACTGTATTTAATATTTATATAGAATTGTATTGGAATAGATACAATCTATAGTGGACTTATTGTTCATTATTAATCACGTAAAAATATACCTATATGAAATACGAATAAACCTAAATCCTATAGTACCATAGGCGCAAATAGCGTTTGGGATTGGGGGGGGGGGGTATGGACATTTTTGAGGAAAGGCTTAACTTCTAAAGCCCCCCTCCCCTGTCCCCTAAAATATTTTTCATAATTATTTATTTTTCTTATTTGTTAGATGACCACAAAAAAACAGTCCATTAATCAGTATCAACACTTTAGTGTGACTCTACCTTCCTCTCAATTTCAAATGCCATGCCTATCTATATTATGAAATCTTTTAAAAAAATTTAAAAAAAGTTTAACTAACAATTTATTAAATGCAATTACAACTTACAAGTAGGCAATAGTGCAGTACTATGCTTGAAGATTTTATAATAATTTATAATTTATACCCTTAAGGGCGTCCGACAGGGGCGTGTACAAGGGGAAGATGTGGGGGTCAGATACCCCTATTAGCCTTTTTTTTTTTTAATTTATAAAATAGTGTCTTTAGTGTTAGGCGTTACAAGGAAATATAAAGAAAAAAATTAAATAAATTGTGTACTATAATATTGTTTAATTCAGGTGCGTCATTTTAAATTTTTTAAAGGTATGCTAACAACTACAGTCTATAGGTATTAGGTAAGTAGGCAAAAAAAAAGTCCAGCAGACCAATATAATAATTATTACAAAACAATTTTTTTCTCGCTACACAAGAAAATTACAATCATTATATTTTCCATGTAATAATCTATTTATCTAATATCCTAATATAATATTATGAATATAGTGCACCTAATAATACTAATTTTGTACTTAAATTTAACAGTTAGGTTAATGAAAAGCCAAAAGTAACCGGTTAAGTTATAAAGTTTAAATTAAATTAACTTTTTAACTCGTGAATGGCCAGCTTTGCCTAAATCGTTGTAAATCTGTTTTCGAAAAAAAGCTACCACAAAAATTTGTTCCCCCCCCCCCCCCCACACACACACACAAAGTGCTGCCTGGGGAAATTGCCACCTCCTAAATAGGTCACTGAACGTGCTTCGATAAAGATAATAATAGAAAATTGAATTTTCCGTGATTACACAGTTGCAAATAATATTACCGTTGAGCATTGGCATTGAGGCGTAGAAATGAAGAATAGTACTTCAGAATCACATTATACTACTATTATAGAATGTACTAGAATAAATATTATTATTATGTAGGTAGGTTATATAGTTAAGTATATAGGTGGGATAACAATTAAGAACCAGTTTTATCACCACCACTACGGTTTAAGATCAACACTCTCCATCACAGAACGATAATTGCCATTATCTCAAATCTAAATTTTTAATAATATTATTATCACGATCACAATCACTGAGTTTTGTCTTTTGTGTTATTATATTTTATTATTACTTTATTCATAATATTAATTGTCATTTCACATTTGTCAATATTATCGGGTTGTCGCGCAATGTTGCGTATATGGGATTAAGCTTGTTAAAGTTTAACTCAACTTAGTCAATACTCAACTTCTAATACTCAAGTGGATAAAATTGATAAAAATCTCATCGTGTGATTTACAATTCTCAATTCTATTTTCGAGTGGCAATTCTCGTTTCGTTCGGCTATTTAAATCTAACTTTCGCTACCCGTGCACGTCGGACGCATACCCATTACCCCTACACCCTATATTTGATTTCGGATTCGGTGTTTTTGGAATACATTGAGTTAAAAAAAAAAACATTACTGAAATTTATAATGTCTCCGTGTACTGAAGAATCGAACAAAAAGACCATCGGCATCATTGGTTGTGGGGCATCTGGTTTGGCAGCTTTGAAAAATTTTGCATCCGACGATTCGCTGTTCAAATGTGTAGCGTTTGAACAGACAGCCAGCATTGGAGGTACATGGGTGTACACAGACGATGTCGACCGAGACCAATATGGCTTACCAGTTCACTCCAGCATGTACAAAAGCCTGAGGTATATATGTGAATAATTTGCAATTGTTTTTTAGGAGTCTAACTCGTCATATTATTTACATACCTTTTAACTTGTTTCCCGTACTATTAGGTCAAACTTGCCAAAAGAAATTATGGAGCTAAGTGGATTTCCACATACAGGTGTTGGAGATGCTTGCTACTTTCCAGCTGCATACATACAGAAATATCTGAATGATTTTACTGATCATTTTAATTTAAGACCACATATTAAGGCAAGTCAAATAATACTGTCTGAAGTAAAAAAAAATATTATATTTATTCCACGTTAATATTATTAGGTATATTTTTATGTATAGTTTCATCACCATGTAGAAAAAGTAAAACCTATCAATGATAGTCAATGGGAATTAAATGTTATAAATTTACAACAACAAACTAAAGAAACGTTCATCTTTGATGCATTGGTGATATGTGTTGGGTAAGTGATATTAGACGTACCTAATGGTTTTTAAACAAATAATATGATTAACATTTTTATTTTATATAAGAATATTAACCAATATAATATATTGTAAGCTTTATACCTACTTCTCTATACTATTATTCATTTAAAATTACTGGCTATAATTTAGTTTTATGACTATACAGTACTAATTATAATATATAATATGTTTTGTATTGAATTTCTGTTATGTATTTTTTATACCAAATCAAAGTTTATTTTATTTAAAAATAAATAAATAGGTTTTTGCAAAAATGTTAATAGAATTTGTAAAAAATATTATATTATATATTTATACTGTGAAGTGATTTACCTACATAAACATGTTCATATTCTAGTAATTATAGCAATCCCGCTATTCCAGATGTTAAGGGTTCCAATATATTCAGCGGGAAAATCATGCATAGTCATAGCTATAGAGATGCAGATTCATTTAAAGGGAATTCGGTGCTGGTTATAGGCTGTGGTGCATCTGGCTTAGATATATCATTTGGCACATCAAAAGTAGCGGACAAGGTAACCTTTAAATTTATACTTAAGATTATCCATTATTTATTTATAATTTAAACATAATTTTAGGTTTTCTTGAGCCATCATAATCCTCGACTATTGAATTTGAAAATTCCATCTAATTATTTCCATAAAACCGATGTTAAAGAAATTGTTGAAGATGGTGTTATTTTTCAAGATGGCTCTTATGAAAAAATTGACACTATAATATACTGTACAGGTAGGTTAAAGCTTTAAAAGTATTTATTTTATTCTATGTTATTTATTGAATTTATTTTCCAGGATACACCTATAAATATCCATTTTTAAGTAGCGAATGTGGAATAAAAGTTGAAGACAATGTTATTAAAAATCTCTTTAAGCATATGATTAATATTGAATATCCAACAATGGGATTTATTGGTGTACCTAGGAACACTACAGGATTTTACTTATTTGATCTTCAGGTAATTTAAAATTGTTTTTATATTATATAGGTATTTTAAAAATACATATTTTTGTGTTATCATTCATGTAATATTTAACAATTTACTATTTTCAGTCCAGAATTTTTAAAAAGATTTTAGAAGGTGGTGTGAAAATGCCTAATAAAGAAGAAATGCTTCAAGATACCTATAAAGAAATTGAGGATCGATTGGCTAGTGGTCAGAGATTAAAGGATCTTCATGCGTTGGGTAAAACTAAGTGGGCCATGGAGTATTACACTTCAGTTTCAAAATTTGCCGGTGTAGAACACCCTCCGCCAGTGTTATTACAAATCTATTTTGATGGAATTGGAAGGCTTTCAGAAGATTTTTTGAACTTCAGAGGTGATAAATATCAAATTATTGATAGAGAACATTATAAGATACAATATTTTGACCAAAACGAATCGATTATTAAAAAACAAATTTTATATTCTTTTTAAAACAATTAAAATTTAAAATTATATCTTGTTAAATATTTTTTTTAGAGTTCTAATTTGTTACATTGTATTTTTATAAATTTTATTGTTTAAATATATAGTAAAGAATAGAAATATAGTTCAAGTATCATGCTATTTGTAAGTGTCTTATAAGAGTTATAAGTTAACCTGGTTAAATATTTAAAGAAAACTGTGATTGTCTATTATTTTGTGTTGATTTAAAGTAAATATATTATTTACTAAGTAATAACTAATAAATATTAACTATAAGTTATAACCATTTATACATTAGTTATAATTAACCCGTTGATAAAACATTATTGGTTTTATAAAATATGTATTCACGTTAACTAAGAATATATTGTCATAGTTATATATTTTTATATTATTGTTATCAACATTTTCTTGTAATGTTAATACAATTTTAAAATGTTTACCTATTTAAGTACTATTTCAAAGTAATTTACAAGTGATCCCATATTTGTAGCATTATTAGGTACTGCATAAATGCCAAATGGTATAAATCGGCTTAAAACCGATATTTGATACTGATTTTGAGTATCGGTTAAAACTGTTAAAACCGAGTATTTATATATACTATATATATAATGATATATATATTATTAATATATTCATATACACAGCAAATGTTGTAAATCAAGTGTTAACAGGTTTTCTAAACTTAGTTATTAGTTACAACATGTCATTGGTCAACATCAATAAAGTAAAATATTAAAATGCAAATAAGTAATAATACTAATGTTATATGGAAAATAACATGGAGTCAGTATGCTTTAACCGACATATTATGTTGAAAGTCAACAAAAGATTAAACGAACGTTACAATTTTAAAAAATAAAATAAGATAACTAAAAATATTGAACTTTTTATGAAAGAACATTGTAATGGAAAATGTAAAGAATTGTTAAATTAATAGAAAACCAAAAAGATTCAAATTATATACTCGATTACCTTAAATAAATAAATTTATGTTGGTATACGTATGTAATGATTTTACTATATTATTCACGTAAATATAGCATATAGTATTAAACATTAATTGGTGGAAGATTTTATAATTATTAAATATACTGTAATCAAAAGGGGAAATAAAACCTTAATACATATTATTAACTACAATCCAAAGACTAGGTATTATTTACATTATAATAATACGAACAGTTATTATGATCAGAGGTGTATCACCGTAATAAATGTATTAGAAAATGTTCATTGAAAAAACATCTTTAATTAATGTTGGCTGTATTTAAGTTTTTAATAACTATACTGATACAACTCTAGCTGACAGTCTTTAAGACCGTGTTAAAAACTATGGTACTTTGTTAACGTCTAATTTCTTGGTCTATCCTAACCTAACCTAACCAAATTAATAACATTTAAATATTTTCTTTCATTGTTATGTTTACAATATCGAATACCTTGATAGTTAGTAGGAAAATATCATCGCAAAGCTCACGACCAGTTATGATAGTCGTCTATCATCACCTTAGCTTCAACAAACCATAGGTTTACCTAACTAACCTTCTTATGACTTATTAGGATACTTTGAATAAAAAGATCCTGAGTTGCAGGTTGCCGAACATAAGTGTTTGATTATCAAGTTGATCAGGTCCGGGGCTTTTGCTCTTGCTGTTTTGTAGGACAGTGGTTAGTTCCATGAGGTTCAGTGGTTGATTGAAGCTATGTTCGATGGAAGATGGGATGAGATCTGGTATGGGAGGATAAGAATATTTGAATGATAGAAATTTGTCTGAGTAATTTTGGTTGCTGTTGTTGGTCTTGAAAAATTGTGCAAACGCTTCCGCGATGTTATCCGGGAATCATAAATTCCAGGTTGTCAATATTCAAGTCAATACAAAAATTCAACTTGGTAGATTCCTAAAAAAAAAAATTGAAAGAGGGTGTGGGCGCCCGCAGGCAAATGCATTTTAGAAAACAAAAAAAAATTTAAATAAATTATACTGTGGGAATACACATTAAAAACTTCAAACTAAAATGTCCAGAATCATAAACAAAAAAAAAAATATTTAAAGTATTCAAAAAATTCAACTTGTTACATTACTAAAAAAAAAAATTGAAAGAAGGTGTGGGCACCCGCAGGCAAATGCATTTTAGAAAACAAGAAGAAAATTTAAATAAATTATACTGTGGGAATACACATTACAAAGTTCAAACTAAAATGTCCAGAATCTTATCAATATTCAAGTCAATACAAAAAACTCAACTTGGTAGATTCCTAAAAAAAAAAATTGAAAGAGGGCGTGGGCGCCCGCAGGCAAATGCATTTTAGAAAACAAAAAAAAAAATTAAATAAATTATACTGTGGGAATACACATTACAAAGTTCAAACTAAAATGTCCAGAATCTTATCAATATTCAAGTCAATACAAAAAATTCAACTTGGTAGATGCCTAAAAAAAAAAATTGAAAGAAGGCGTGGGCGGCCACAGGCAAATGCATTTTAGAAAACAAAATAATTAAATAAATTATATTGTGGGAATACACATTACAAACTTCAAACTAAAATGTCAAGAATCATAAACAAAAAAAAAACTATTTAAAGTATTCAAAAAATTCAACTTGTCCCATTCCTAAAAAAGAAATTTGAAGGAGGTTGTTGGCGCCCGCAGGCAAATGCATTTAAGAAAACAAAAAAAAATTTAAATAAATTATACTGTGGGAATACGCGTTACAAACTTCAAACTAAAATGTACAGTATTATAAACAAAAATAAATTATTCACATATTTAGTTCATTAAAGAAAGATATTCATAGGGCACCAGGTTGTCAATATTCAAGTCAATACAAAAATTCAACTTGTTACATTACTAGAAAAAAAAATTGAAAGAGGGTGTGGGCGGCCACAGGCAAATGCATTTTAGAAAACAAAATAATTAAATAAATTATATTGTGGGAATACACATTACAAACTTCAAACTAAAATGTCAAGAATCATAAACAAAAAAAAAAACTATTTAAAGTATTCAAAAAATTCAACTTGTCCCATTCCTAAAAAAGAAATTTGAAGGAGGTTGTTGGCGCCCGCAGGCAAATGCATTTTAGAAAACAAAAAAAAATTAAAATAAATTATACTGTGGGAATACGCGTTACAAACTTCAAACTAAAATGTACAGTATTATAAACAAAAATAAATTATTCACATATTTAGTTCATTAAAGAAAGATATTCATAGGGCACCAGGTTGTCAATACTCAAGTCAATACAAAAATTCAACTTGTTACATTACTAGAAAAAAAAATTGAAAGAGGGTGTGGGCGCCCGCAGGCAAATGCATTTTAGAAAACAAGAAGAAAATTTAAATAAATTATACTGTGGGAATACACATTACAAACTTCAAACTAAAATGTCCAGAAACATAAACCTAAAAAAAACTATTTAAAATATTCAATAAATTCAACTTGTTACATTACTAAAAAAAAAATTTGAAGGGGAGTGTGGGCGCCCGCAAGCAAATGCATTTTAGAAAACAAAAAAGAAATTTAGAAAAAATTAAATAGTAGGTACACACTACTAAAAAAAAAAAAATTGAAAGGGAGTGTTGGCGCCCGCAGGCAAATGCATTTTAGAAACCAAAAAAAAAAATATGGAGAAAATTATACTTAAGGAATACACATTACAAACTAAAATACCCAAACTATTAGACAGAAAAAACTATTCAAAACATTTAGTTTATTAAAGAAGGATTATTCATAGGGTACCAGAATATCAATGTTCAAGTCTACACAGAAATTTAACTAGAGTCACATTACTAAAAAAAAAAAATTGAAAGGGGGGTGTGGGCGCCCGCAGGCAAATGCATCTAAGAAAAAAAAAAAAATTTAGAAAAATAAATAGTAGGAACACACATTAAAGAGTTCAAACTAAGATGTCCATAATCTTAAACGAAAGAAACTATTCAAAATATTTAGTTTATTAAAGAAGGATTATTCATAGGGTACCAGAATATCAATGTTCAAGTTTACACAGAAATTTAACTAGAGTCACATTACTAAAAAAAAAAAATTGAAAGGGGGCAGTAGGCGCCCGCAGGCAAATGCATTTTAGAAACCAAAAAATAAAAATATGGAGAAAATTATACTTAAGAATGAATACCCATGACATAGTACAAACAAAAATGCTCAATAATTTTAAACAGAAAAACTATTCAAAACATTTAGTTTATTAAAGAAGGATTATTAATAGGGTACCAGAATATCAATGTTCAAGTCTACACAGAAATTTAACTAGTCACATTACTAAAAAAAAAAAATTGAAAGGGGGCAGTGGGCGCCCGCAGGCAAATGCATTTAAGAAAACAAAAAAAAAATTTAGAAAAATTAAATAGTAGGAACACACATTAAAGAGTTCAAACTAAGATGATTATAATCTTTAATGAAAACTATTAAAAATAATTATGGGTAGTTCATTTAAGAAGGATTATTCATAGGGTACTAGATTATCAATGTTCAAGTCTCCACAAAATTTCAACTAAGGTCACACTCCTAAAAAAAAAAAATTGAAAGGGGGTGTTGGCGCCCGCAGGCAAATGCATTTTAGAAAACAAAAAAAAAATTTAGAAAAAATTAAATAGTAGGTAAACACTACTAAAAAAAAAAAAAATTGATAGGGGGTGTTGACGACCGCAGGCAAATGCGTTTTAGAAACCAAAAAAAAAAATATGGAGAAAATTATACTTTAGGAATACAAAGGACAAAGTATAAACAAAAATGCCCAATAATCTTAAATAAAAAAACTATTCAAAATAATTATAGGTAGTTCATTTAAGAAGGATTATTCATACGGTACCAGAATATCAATGTTCAAATCTCCACAAAATTTCAACTAAGGTCACACTCCCAAAAAAAAAAAATTGAAAGGGGGTGTTGGCGCCCGCAGGCAAATGCATTTAAGAAAACAAAAAAAAAATTTAGAAAAATTAAATAGTAGGAACACACTACTAAAAAAAAAAATTGAAAGGGGGGTGTGGGCGCCCGCAGGCAAATGCATTTAACAAAACAAAAAAAAAATTTAGAAAAATTAAATAGTAGGAACACACATTAAAGAGTTCAAACTAAGATGATTATAACTTTAATGAAAACTATTAAAAAAATTATGGGTAGTTCATTAAGAAGGATTATCATAGGGTACTAGATTATCAATGTTCAAGTCTCCACAAAATTTCAACTAAGGTCACACTCCTAAAAAAAAAAAATTTAAAGGGGGCTTTGGGCGCCCGCAGGCAAATGCATTTTAGAAAACAAAAAAAAAATTTAGAAAAAATTAAATAGTAGGTAAACAATACTAAAAAAAAAAAAAATTGAAAGGGGGGTGTGGGCCCGCCCGCAGGCAAATGCATTTAAGAAAAAAAAAAAAATTTAGAAAAATAAATAGTAGGAACACACATTAAAGAGTTCAAACTAAGATGTATAATCTTAAACGAAAGAAAAAACTATTCAAAATATTTAGTTTATTAAAGAAGGATTATTCATAGGGTACCAGAATATCAATGTTCAAGTTTACACAGAAAATTTAACTAGAGTCACATACTAAAAAAAAAAATTGTAAGGGGGCAGTAGGCGCCGCAGGCAAATGCATTTTAGAAACCAAAAAGAAAAATATGAGAGAAAATTATAATAAGGCATGAATTACCCATGACATAGTACAAACAAAAATGCTCAAATTTTAAACAGAAAAACTATTCAAAAATTTAGTTTATTAAAGAAGGATTATAAATAGGGTACCAGAATATCAATGTTCAAGTCTACACAGAAATTTAACTAGTCACCATTACTAAAAAAAAAAAATTGAAAGGGGGGTGTGGGCGCCCGCAGGCAAATGCAATTACGAAAACAAAAAAAAATTTAGAAAAATTAAATAGTAGAAACACACATTAAAGAGTTCAAACTAAGATGATTATAATCTTTAGAAAAAACTATTAAAATAATTATGGTAGTTCATTTAAGAAGATTATTCATAGGGTACTGAGTTATCAATGTTCAAGTCTCAAAAATTTCAACTAAGGTCACACTCCTAAAAAAAAAAAATTGAAAGGGGGTGTTGGCGCCCGCAGGCAAATGCATTTTAGAAACAAAAAAAAAAAAAAAAATATGGATGAAGAAAATTATATTTAGGAATACACAGGACAAAGTACAAACAAAAATGCTCAATAATTTAAACAGAAAAACTATTCAAAACATTTAGTTTATTAAAGAAGGATTATTCATAGGGTACCAGAATATCAATGTCAAGTCTACACAGAAATTTAACTAGTCACAGTCACATTACTAAAAAAAAAAATTTAAAGGGGGGCTGTGGCGCGCCGCAGGCAAATGCATTTAAGAAAACAAAAAACAAAAAATTAAAAAAAAATTTAAATAGTAGGTACACACTAAAAAAAAAAAAAAAATTGAAAGGGGGGTGTCGGCGCCCGCAGGCAAATGCATATAAGAAAACAAAAAAAAATTTAGAAAAATTAAATAGTAGGAACACACATTAAAGAGTTCAAACTAAGATGATTATAATCTTAATGAAAAACTATTAAAAATAATTATGGGTAAGTCATTTAAGAAGGATTATTCATAGGGTACTAGATTATCAATGTTCAAGTCTCCACAAAATTTCAACTAAGGTCACACTCTAAAAAAAAAAAATTGAAAGGGGGTGTTGCGCCCGCAGGCAAATGCATTTTAGAAAACAAAAAAAAAATTTAGAAAAAATTAAATAGTAGGTAAACACACTTAAAAAAAAAAAAAATTGATAGGGGGTGTCGGCGCCGCAGGCAATGCATTTTAGAAACCAAAAAAAAAATTATGGAGAAAATTATACTTTAGGAATACACAGGACAAAGTACAAACAAAAATGCCCAAAATTTTAAACAGAAAAACTATTCAAAAACATTAGGTTATAAAGAAAGGATATTTTCATAGGGTACTAGAATATCAATGTTCAAGTCTCCACAAAATTTCAACTAAGGTCACACTCCTAAAAAAAAAAAAATTGAAAGGGGGTGTTGGCGCCCGCAGGCAAATGCATTAAGAAAACAAAAAAAAAATTTAGAAAAATTAAATAGTAGGAACACACAATAAGAGTTCAAACTAAGATGATTATAATCTTAATGAAAAAAACTATTAAAATAATTATAGGTAGTTCATTTAAGAAGGATTATTCATAGGGTACTACTAGATTATCAAGTTCAAGTCTCCACAAAATTTCAACTAAGGTCACACTCCTAAAAAAAAAATATTGAGAAAGGGGGGTTGGCGCCCGCAGGCAAATGCATTTTAGAAAACAAAAAAAATTTAGAAATATTAAATAGTAGGTACACACTAATAAAAAAAAAAAAATTGAAAGGGGGTGTTGGCGCCCGCAGGCAAATGCATTTTAGAAACAAAAAAAAAAAATATGGAGAAAATTATACTTTAGGAATATACAGGACAAAGTACAAACAAAAATGCCCAATAATTTAAACAGAAAAACTATTCAAAATATTTAGTTTATTAAAGAAGGATTATTCATAGGGGGTACCAGATATAAATGTTCAAATCTACACAAAAATTTAACTAGAGCCACATATAAAAAAAAAAATTGAAGGTAGGTGTTGGCGCCCGCGGGCGGCAAATGCATTTTAGAAACCAAAAAAATATTTAGAAACAATTTTACTTTAGGAATACACATTACAAATACTAACTAATTGCCCAAATTTTAAAACAGAAAAACTATTCAATGATAATCTCACGATGAAAGAAGAGATACAGAGGTTATCAAGTTATCAATGTATAGCATAATATCTACAAAAAATACAACAACAGTTAATAAAATTATGAATAAAAGTGGAAATTTTTCAAAATTGCAGCTAGAGTTAAATCTTGGTAAAAAAAATTGAGGGTAGTGTAAGCGCCGTAGACAAATGCATTTTAGAAAACAAAAAATTATAGAAAAATTTAAATATTAAAACCCACCATTAAATAGTTCAAACTAAATATCCAAATCTTAAAAAGTTTTTTAAATGTTTTAAATTAGATATATATAAAAAATTCAAAAAAGTCAAGTATATAAAATTAAATTGAATGGCGAACGTGAAACAGCTCTTTTTTCAATTATCTAAGTATGTACACAGGTACTCAGTGTACTCCTATGTATAACCGGTTATGTTGAAATATATTTAACAAATCAATCTCTTAGAATGTCAAAGAATTGAAAATAATTGTTGAGAAACCTGGGGTGAAATAACACTAAACCAAAAGAATCTAAATACGACGTACCTAATAACTACATTCCAAAATTCGGTATTGTTTACATTGTAATAATATGAACATTATTATGATCAGAGGTGTAATCACTGTATATATGTATTTAGAAAAGTATAAAAATAGAATGTAATTTATTAAGGATGTAAAAGAATGTGGGAAGGGAATCTTGAGAATTCTTTGACGATAGGATACCAAAACACAAACCCATATTTTAAATTAAAACTATTGATTTCATACATTTTCTATTTACAAAACTCATGAGTATTGAAAACATTATAAAATCCTAATTAACATAATATTTTTTTATATTTTATAATTTGTCGTGGTAAAAACATCATTATTTAATGTTGGCTGTATTTAAGTTTTTATACTATACTGGTACAACTCTAGCTGACAGTCTTTAAGACCGTGTTAAAAACTATGATAATTAGTTAACGTCTAATTTCCTTCCTATCCTACCAGGACCTCAACCGAACCAAATTAATAATATTTAAATCTTTCTCTCAATTGTTATGTTTACAATATCGCAAACCTTGATAGTTAAGTCGAAAGATCTTCGCAAAGCTCACGACCTGTCTCGCTAGTCGTCCTCGGCACCATAGCTTAAAACTAACCATAGGTTTACCTAACTAAACCTCCTTATGACTTATATTAGGGAACTTTGAATAAAAAGATCCTGAGTTGCAGGTTGCCAACTTAAGTGTTTGATTATCAAGTTGAACCGTTGACTGTTGACACCTTATTTATAAATCCAGGATGGAAGCCCATATATAATAGAGATATGGATAGGCCACGTCCTGTTAAATACATATGAGGCCGCGTTCCCGGAGGGGATGCAATTAAGGCTACTTTATATTGATACCGATATTGGTAATACTTATTTGGCCTCAATTGTTCCCCTCCAAGACCGCTCATATATGTCCTATCCATATCTTTATTATCATGATGGAGCCATACCCAGCATAAAATCGATCAACGAGTCTCTATTAATGACTTATCAGCATCTATCCTCTCACCACACACCTGGAGACAACACATGCACATGAAAGTTTTTTTAAAACACCATTTTTAGCTTCAATTTTTTCTTAAAAATACCAGGATAATGTCGATCATAGGAGCAACTTTATAACGTATTCATTAATTTTATTTTGGACTAATTGAAACATGCTATGGAGGATGGTCCTTTTGTCGTCAGTGTCCACAAATTTTCAATTCTAATATGAAATCCCAGCCCTGTCCCCCATACTCTCTGATATAAAAGTCCAGCCCACCTTCCTCTATGCAAAGATAAATTTAAGACAAATTTGTAAATCAATGCACAGTCTCTCTATGCATTAATATTTGTGATTTCATTAATTTCAGTAGTTTTTGTTAAATTAGATAGGAAAACATAAGACACGATCATTTACACCAAGACTGTGACTAACACAATCATCCTTGATAAAACACATGATATAAATACCTTCTATATTTGAATTAATCGTTTTTTTTTTTTTTTCAGTTACTTTAAATTGGTGGACGGCACGTTAACTACGGTCCCTCAACCTACTGTGGCGACTTTGAGGCATTTCCTTTTAGAATTCAGAATTCCTCAAACATAACTCTTAATTCAAGAGTTTGTAACTAATACACTCATAATATAATATGAGTATAGTACATTTCGTAGTAGGATATTTATGGACGACACTGCAACCATGGCCCCTCGATATAGAAATGGTGGCGCCCGGCACGTCTCTTTTAGATAAATGATTAAATACTTAATCAAGTCTTCCAATCTAATTAACATTTATAATTTGGGATAATTTAAAGAAAAATTTGAAATTGAAGAGAGACTGTGAGAATTAACAAAAAATGTGGTGTGAATGTACATTCGAACACTTGTTATAATGTATCTATTGAACCATAGTTAATTTTGTTATAATGTACTATAATAAACATTTGAACATTTATACAATCTACGTATAATATTATAGCTAGATTTCAAGTATGATTTTTTTTAGTTTTTTTTTTGATTGTTACCTACCTATTACAATACAAGATCTTATTTTTATATTTTGAAGCAATATATGTTTTGGATTATTTAGATCTATATAAACTGAATTTCACCCTCAGTTTAGTATTATAAAGGTGCATTTGTTGTAATCAGAGTCGTGGGACAAAATTTTTTCAGACCCTACTAGAATGTTGTAGTCATTGGCGCCGAGTACGTACTTTAGGTGTTTCAATATGAACCACCTAATAGAGTGGGTAGATGCTTTTGGAATTAGGTCAGTATTGTTTTATTACTATTGTTTTAATTTTGTCTATAAATTATTATTTATTTTTTTTTTTTATAGTCTGATAGCTAATAATATTATAGAATCTATGTAGGTACTTTTTTTTCTTTGTAAATACTTCATTTATTGAATACCTAATTTCATAGATATAATTATATAAATTAGTAATTTACTTAGGTATTTACTAAAAATTTTTTAAGTAATAACATTAAATATTAAATAATAGCTGTATCTTATTAACATATTATCATAGTGCCCATATTATGTAAGTAATAGGTTATATATTATAATATATTTTCTTTACAATATTTATTACATAAACATTATTAGTTAACAAATTAAAAACAAATAAAAACTATTTACATTTTTACTCGATTCTATTTTTAGTGCTTAATTAGGTAACATTATTATTGTGAGTTCTTTATTAATATTATACTGTAATTATTTGGTTAATTTGACTTCAGATTTATTCGATGAATTTTTGAATTTTGACTTTAGTATATTAATATTTTATACATAAATAATTGTACATAAACTTTAATATATATTATCAAAATAAATATTTATACAAATAATATTGATATTTAAGCTTAATTTGTAGATCAAAAGAATTTTAAATCTATTATGTTTTGTGCTGTTTGTCTTTTCTTAGTAGATAGGTATAATGTTCACACATCATTATATTGTGAAAAAAAAAACATGGGTAAGTGTGGATTATTCAGTGTATTATATAATTTTTGTGTTTTTTTTTTTGTGTCAATTTTGGTGCTACTGCTTAAAGTGGGGTTAACGTCGGCGACAGTGTGGGGGATTGACCTAAGTAGTGGTATTGATTTGGCAGATAATATAATGTAAAGGAAAATATTCAGCGGCAATAACAACCATTTAATAATACAAATCATCGAGGGCTTATTAACAAGACATTTCATATTTTTCAATAATACGGGTGCTAAAATAAAAAATGATCCCTCATTACTACAAAAGATGTTTTTAAGTTTTTGTACAATATATAACAAACATATACAATTTGAATTTTAAGAAGTGAGATAATTCAATTCTCTAAACTTTTTTTCAATTTGACGTGGCCATGCTTCCAATTTAAAATTTTGCTTCATTAGATATTGAAACAGAAAAAAATGACTAGTGCCCAAGATAACGAATCACAATGATGAGGGTTGTATTACAGAGCCAATTTGGAGACGGAAAAAACTGTGACAATTTAGGAAGTATACTCATATATTTTCAAGTTTGCCATACTTCTGGATTAGGAAGCATTGCTGTTCTTAGCTTTAAAAATAGCTTGTACATTGCCTGTATCTAGTACGAGCCCCGAGAGAACATTTTCAAAATTAAAATTCTCAAAACCGTTTACGTACAACTATTTCTCAAGATCGTTTGGAAGATTTAGGACTTTTACAACACGTGATGTGAATCAGATGTTCACATAAAAATGAAGATGTCACTAATATATTTGCTAGTTTTAAGTTCTACTTATCAAAAAATCTAACTTACTACTTTGAATAAATAAAAAAGAAACACTAATGTAGTAACTGTATAATAAGATCGTATAATTAATTAAAGTGTATAAAATTATTCATAATCTAACCTATACCTACTGCTAAAATAGTAACATTAAATGTACCTTTTTAATGTATACCTAAAGTATGTTGTGTTAGCAAGGTGTTCAAATTATACATAAATATTGAATATACAATAATGTTTCCTTCCATAATATAATTGGCCTACCTATTTACTATATAATTTATTCAAAACGGTAATGACTAATGACTAACTAATAATATAGTAGTTTTTAGTTTGGTACATTAAATTTGATGGAATTTTATTTTTAATTAATATTTTAGTTTACACTTATTATGTATACCATTAACTTCTTTTAGATTTTTAAACTTTGTCTCATCGGTTTAAAGGATTTTATCTTTTTAAAACTGATGAATTTATATCTTATATTAAAATAATTTCATTGATACTTATATAGTTATATGTTATATTTTGTTAAAATTTATTAACTATTGGTTATTGGGGTCCATTGGGTGGGTATGTGGTAGGTTCTAAACTACTATGAATATTTTGAACCACTATTTTTGAAGGGACCCCGGCGCCACTGGTTGTATTTAATTAAACTATAATAGGTATGTGGAATAACAGTACCTAACCTTCTATGATAATTATTTATTAATATATATTATCAGTAATAGCTCAAATTCAGCACTTTTACGGTACTTAATACATTTTTCCTAAGATTTTAACAGAAATTATGGAGCATAAAATATAGAAATACTCTATACTATGTTACGGTCCATAATAATGTTTTTTAATATACTTTTTCATAATTAATATTTATTACAGTTGGCTTTTATGATTTGTTTGCACTATTAGTACGTATGTTTTTGGGAGATCCCTATTATTACAACAAACACCGTTACATATGCGGTTTTTGGGTTAAGTTCGTTTAATAGCATGTTTTCATTATTTGATTCGTATTTACGGTTATTTTCTTAAAATGTTTTTTATATTTCGGTCATCCGTTAGAAAAATAAATAGGTACCTACCTACCAGGGTGTGTGAATAAGGAATTTTTTTTGTAAACCAATTCGAATTATTATTTATTGTTATACTTTTTTTCATCGCATTAAAGTTCACAGCCCTGATAATTACTTTATTCCAATCAATAATACCTACCACAGTTAATGTGGTGTCAAATGTCAACTTGTCAACATCAACTGCTTGTTCAACTTGATAACACTTAAGAGGATGTCTGATTTTAGCGCACCATTTATTTCTCTCTCTGACCCACACGCAATCATTTTAGTGTTTTCTTAATCGCACATTGGGTATGCTACCGCGTGGGTCAAAGATGGGAAAACAAATAGTGCGCTGACATCCCAACCAGCAAATGATCTTTTTAGTCTATCCTATAAGTCGAGGTTGTAAACCTATACCAACCGGTAACGGTATAGTTTTGTTCAGCCATGGAGTCATGAGCCATGGAGCCCTTGGAGCCATGGAGCCTTGGCAATTCATGATCCTTCCCTACCGTATTCGGCATTGTTAACATAACTATTCTACCTTTACACATTCTCTTCCCCGTCTCACAGCTATATAAAGGTTTCAGCCACTCTAATTCCACAACCTCCATATGATCGGTATTCTTTCTATCCATCTTTTCTTCAGCTAGTCTCTCGTCCCTCATTTCCCCCCTAAATTAACTTCTTTAGTCACTCTCACTCTCCTTATCGTACAGTGACCGAACCACCTAAACCTAAATTCTTCTTGTTTTCACTGCAAGATGTACACTACCCTATTAATTAATTTCTTATTCTATCCTCTTTTGTACCTTACACCTAACTTATTCTTTTCACCATCTGCGTACCTACCCTAACCTTACATTCTTTTTCATCTTTCATACAACCAACATTCTGAAATCCTGTTGACCCATTTCCTTATATTCGCCTATCACAACACTTCCTAATTCCTTCACTCAGTCTCTAGTTCCTACAAGTCATCGTACTTGATTATCGGTGAAAATATTTAAATATCATGGAGCGTGACTTCCCTATTCGAAAGAATTACTTAAAAAAATTCATACCTGACCATTTTCTAATTTTTTAACACACACGACTTTATTGATAGCCAGATAGTGTTTATACCAGTATAATTTACAATATAAATATTGAAAGTTTTCAGGCAATACATACTGGTCCCTGATCAATAACAAAAGGTAAGAAAAACCGTACCGAAAAATAAAGAAAAAAAACACCCCGTGACCGAATCAAAATCTGCTACGAAACTGTAGTAAACGTATATGCTTCTACGTTCCCGAGTTAACAGATTGTCCGTGACAATAAATATTTAATTCAAGTCTTAAAGTAAATTTAAACTCAAAAATAATATGAAACACCTTACGCATAAACATCGACTCTTCCAGTAAAAACCTAGCTGTACTGCAGCACACGCTGTCGCCGAAGAAACAGCTATCTTCATCCGTCAACATCTCGCTAATTGAAACTTATCTAGTATAGAATACTAGTATCTTAATGCTCTATTATATACTCTGGTTTCTATTCAGGGGTAAAAATACATTTTTTTTTTTTTGATTTTGAATATGAAAGCTGTGAGATGATCGATATGAATTTCGTGAGAAATCTAGAGGTACTAGAAAACTGAGACGAGTGTGTTGAATGAAATAAATTAAAAAATTGATTAACACAAAAATCGCTTTAAAATTAATTTAATTTCAAATAATGAGATGAACCTTATTAGATCATTTAAATTTCAGAACACCCCCAAGTTGTTGGTCGCATGTCAATTTAACCTATACTAGACCGACAAGTTTATAGACATTCTATCTGCATTCCCTGCCGGTGGCCCTAGACACTGTTGGAGAGATTAAATTTCTTAGTAATTAAATTTACGGTAACGAATTATAATAGTTACGTAGGTACTTGTCCAATACTCGACTATCAGAATTAAATTAAAGAATGTGATATACCTAGGTAACCTATCGATCGATTCTAAACCAGAAACTTTACCTAGGTACAAATAATATCACAGATCAAAGAGTGAAATTTGAAAATTTGAAGAATATTTCCTATAGGTATATCCCGTAAACCCCCAAATAAAACGTACATTTAAGGTGTTCTCTTAAAACCCAAATGTTTCATGCCCGTATCCCGTATGCCTAGAAAATGTATGTTTTCACATTTAACGAAAACTAAAACTATCGTGAGGAACGTAATTACGAAGAGCGTATAAGACAAAATAATCGTCACCAAGTGGTAGGTATAATCTGCTATGTACTTCAAATCATATTAATAACAATTAATCGTTATGTATTTTATATTTATATTAAGTAGGTATAAAAACCCACCTTCCTACTTATAAAAGCATTGCCTAATCATTGATTTCAAATTTTAAAACTATTCTCCTATAACAATAATTAACGGTTGTGGGCAAAGTGATTATAATTTAAGGTATTTTTCATAATATTCCTATTGTTGTACACCTATAACAACGTATTTTCAAAACTACTCTACGTCTAGCGGTATATAGTCAAGTAGTCTATTTTTTAGAATTTTTTTAAATATCTATAATTTGTTTATTAAATTATTTTGGAAACGTAATAATTTTTTTTTTGTGGTCAGGATAGACAGTTGACAGTTGACTAGGTACTCTTTTAAAACTTTTGTATTTTAGGTGTGAAACAGTATACGTAGGTGCCACTGATATGCATATCAAGTGGAAAAATAAATGTTACGTTTGTTAATATGACATACCCTCAATGCTTAAATTAAACTTCTGTTTGGGAAAATATTTACCAGCGATAAATGTTATGACATTAAATATTTAGACATACCTTTACCCATCATAAAATATTAAAATCTAAAATAAAATTATGGTACAATACTAAAATATATAATTGTAAAATATGGGTGTATAATGTATACAAAATATAAAGATTAATAACATTATATTGTTATAAATACGTCGCGCAAATCTAAGGTGTTAACCGGCGATAGTATAGGCAAATAAGGTACGCGTATTAAGCTGGTCTTGTTAAAACGAAGACAGTGTTTGGATTGTTCGGACTGGCATATAATTTATATTATTATACATTGCGCCTTGGTAGGTAGTAACGTATATTCTTCTACGTTACCGAGCTAACAGATTTTTCGTGACAATAATATTTAATTCAAGTCTCAAAATTAAATTTAGCCCCAAAATAATATGAAAACAAACTGCGCGTAAACCTTGACTCTTCCGTGAAACCCTAGCTGTACTGCAGCACACGCTCCGCCGAAGAAACAGATATCTTCATCCGTCTACATCTATCTGCTCCGAATTGAAACTAAAAAGTGTGGAAATATTTTATGAAATAACCTAAACATTACAAAATGTGGAAGTTCGTGTTATATTATAGTATGATACTGCTTAACGAACTGTCCGTCAATTGTTGGCTTATTGTATTTTTTTGTTCACTGCATTATTAGAATAGTGAATCTTGTCCGCCGAATGTCGACAATTGGCGATTGCATAGACGATATAAATCTATTATAATATGAAAATCCATAGAAATTATTCTCAGTATATACAGGATGACCAACCAAGATCTGACAAATGCAAATGCTAATACTTTTGCTATATACATCATTTTAAAGTGTTTTTTTATATCTATATATTTATTGTCACTCGCCCTACACGTATAATATACAATAATTATTTTATTTTGATAGATCAAGAATTAAAAGTAAAATTGATTTAAAGTTTTTTAATTCAAAATAGCACTTTGTGAATCTGATTATAATAACAATTTTTGATGGTAATAACATTTATAAAAGTCAAGTAGTTTATTTTTTTAAATATCTATAATTTGTTTATTAAATTATTTTGGAACTAATAACTTTTTAAAAATATTATTTTATGGGAATACCCTAGGTACAAATATATCACAATATCAAATAGTGAAAATTTGAAGAAATATCCTATAGGTAATCCTGTTAAACCTACGCCAAAATAAACGTACGTTTGAGGTGTTCGCTTAAACCCAAATGTTTAATGCCCGTACCCCGTACGCATAGAAAATGTATGTTTCATATTTAACGAAAACTAAAACTATCGTGACGGAACGGAATTACGAAGAACGTACAAGACAAAATAATCGTCACCAGTGGTAGGTATAATCTGCTATGTCCTTACAAATCGTATTAAATAAACATTAATCATTATGTATTTTCTTATTTTAATTAGGTAGATATAAAAACCTACCTGCTACTTATCAAATCTAGGGAAAATGCAGCGCGCGTCTTCATATCTCCGATCCAAAATTTCCGTCTGGAAGTATTGAGATTAATGACATTTATAAAAATAGGCACCTAGCTTATAACAGAATGAAATGAAATATGTGAGTAGGTAATTGGAATCGCTGTACGTCATACGATTGTTGCATTTGCCATATATTATTTATAATTATAAACTCCTACCGTCCTAATCTAGAGAAAATATATATGGTCCTAACCGATGGATGGGGGATATGGATATTTTACATTATCTTCATAAAAAATGTATTGTTTTCTTTCTCTAGACGCAATGCGGTAAATTGAATTCAATTACTTGCAGGTAACCATTTATTAATTACTTGGTGTTATTAACAAATTCTATTGATATAAATAGTAATTAAATGGAAATAGTTTTATTGATCCCACATTGTTAAATAATAATGTTTAGAATAAAAAAGTTTATAACAATATACAGTTACCTAATATTAATATTATTACCTGAATAAAAAGAATATTACTAATTTTACTAAATAACAAAATTTATCGTTTTTTTTAATATTTATAATTCCTATATTTATACCGATTTTCTAACCGTTTCATACCGATCTTCTATTTATATTAAAATAATTTAAATATAAATATATAGCAATAACAAATCATTTTTGAGTAGCGGCCATCTTTCGTGACATTAAATATTTATTTTAAGTCTTAAAAGAAAATTTAAGCCCGAAAAGATTATAAAAACAAAACACTTACTTTAATTATCGACTCTTTCGCCGGAATCCGTTACGTGTGTGAACTGCGACGCCGATGAGGAAACGCTCCAGAATACAAAACTTTGAATACTGTGATTTATGAAAATAAATTATACGAAACGCAGTAAGTTTTTGTTCATATCTTCTTTGCCTTATTGAAATTTTAGAATTTTTAATCGACTGTGTCTTCTGCAACGACTTTGAGATTTGCCATAGACAAATAATAAATGATAGATATTATACTATACATCGGTGCCTACGTCAATATGATGAATCCACGGATATAATATAATGCAACTTTTTATATCAAAGAGTTCCGTGTTAAGGAACGATTTGTTCATTGAAATTGATATGACAATAAACGAAAATAGTTTATAATTTTGAATTTGAATTATAATATATGATATAGGTATTATTTAAATTATTATTTTCGTTTATTAATTTAATTATTGATTAAGATGGTGAATAGATATTAGAAGTACAAGCATAATTTTTATAAAAGCATATTGTATTTTATGAATTATTAAATAAAAACGTGATTACTGGATTTTAGAGTTAACATAAAGCCATAAACGTATACAGTAAAATACTATATATACCAACTAGATTTCTAAACTCCAAGTCTATAATTTAAATTCTGAAGCGGATTGACAACTGTATTAATTTACAATGATGTATTCTTTATTTTTTTAATATTTTTAATTATTTTTTCTTGTGGTCTGTGTAAACGATAGTATTCGTAATAAAGATTTAATTTTCATATATAATATTATTTATAGGCACTCAGTATTAATCATAAGTTTATTTTAGTTTAGTTTAATTATATGTATTTAGTAAATAATAATAGGTATACGAAATTGTGTTTTCGAATAGCAATTTATTGTTTGTATTAGTATTTAGTAGGTACCTACACCATAATAGGGAACTAAAATGTTGTAAATGATGTACAAATGTATTTTTGGTGTTTTAAGGTTTTTAGGTGTCTTGATTACAACTAACTTAATTTAAAGTGTATTGTTATGTTAAAATATAATGAAAAATAATAATTATTGTAAAATTGCAAAACATTTAATACCTATATCTAACCATCTTGGGTATGAACTACACTAAAAATGGTGTAAAGTATGCTAATAAAACATATGATGTATACCGTTAATACGTATAAAAAATATAAGATTAAATAATAATAACATTATATTATTAAATACTTCGCGCAAACTATAGGTGATAACCGGCGTATAGTATAATATGCAAAAAGGTACGTATTAAACTTGTCGCGATGAAACGAAGACGGCCTTTGGACTGTTTGGTCTCGCGTATTTTATACATCGCGCTTTGGAATTAAACTTATAATGCTTTTACGTTCCCAGTTAACATAGATTGTCCGTTTGGCAATAAGTATTTATTTATTTAGACGAAAAGTAAATGTAAAAAAATTAATTATAAAAAACAAACCTGCGCGTAAACATTGACTCTTCTGATGAAACCTAGCTAGAGTGCCGCCATCGCCGAAGAAACAGCTATCTTCATCCATCTTCATTCGATCCGATGAGCTTAAACTTGAAAGTATCGAAATATTTTATGAAAAATAACCGGAGATAACGACATTTGTGTGGTTGTTGTTTAAAACTTACATTTAATATAATATACGGTTTAACGAACTGTCCGCCTATATTGATGGCTTATTATTTTTTTGTTCACAGAAAATCAAATACAATAGTATTTGCTGAAATCATTAGAATTGTTAATCTTCGCCAACGAATTTCGACAATTGACGATTGCCATAGATATTTTAAAAGATAGATTTCACTATGATAAAACCATAGAATTTATATATTATACTTAGTGCCTATACGGTATATTGATAAATCGTATGTTCTTTTACAGAAACCGTAGTGATTAGCAATGTACCTATTCTGGTTTTCTATTTCAGTTATATTCGCATGCCAAGTTTAACTATACAAACTGGTCCGCAAGTTAAACAATTACAGAACAACATTAGTATATCTTATAAGTATCTTACAAGTATATCTTATATCAAATTAGAGCACCGATATAAATATGTAAATAAAAAAAAATTATTATTTTATTGAAGTAGTATAATATAGATATTAGTAAAATTTTACCTAAAGGGCTGTATTGCTAAGAAGGTAATACACTATTTTAGTTTAATGTTAATAGGCTTTAAATTGTATTTTATATAGATATTAATTAGATTTAAGTTATAGCATAATTCCTTTAAGTAGGTACCTATATAATACTTGTGTACTACGATATTGTATAGGTCATGTTGGTATGTTACAATAGGTATTATTCAGTTATTCAACAAACACTTATGTATCACTTTTTTCAATAATCTATCATTTATATTCAGTTACTTCTAAGTGTATCTTCCACCTACTAACTATGTTACACAATGTTACAAGTGTTAAAAGGTAATTACAATTGCGATTGAAAACAATAGATAGTGATACATGTTACAAAATGTTGAGGTTATATATAGAACATAGACATTGAAGTACGAATATAAGGTTATACAATAAGATATAATATGTATGATAAGTGTATAAACAAAAGTGTATTTACGTACGCACGGGTTCGACGTAAAAATAAAAAATTCATTGCGTTGTAGGTATTATTTTACAGTACGAACACAATGTTACATAGTAATAAGATAATTATAATTGCGATTGAACAAATAGGTAGTGATACGGCATGTTACAAAATATAGCAATTTCTATAATAGGTAATAATATTACATAAGGTATACAATAACATACTAATATTTGAGTTAAATCAGCACAATTTAGATACATGCAATCAGTTTAATATTTATGCATATGAATTGTTTATTCGTATTTTATTCGCCGTTTCATTGCTTCGGTGATTGAATTATGAAAGATTATTTACAGTGATCACAGAATTAAATTTGTTCTTTTGATAATATCAGGTTTAACAATAAGATTTTAAAAGAAGTAAAACAAATACATACATTAGGTTATACATTAAAAGCATTTGTCATTTTGTCGGGTGCTATTTCAAAAGTGTTTCTAAGGGTTTTCAGTTGTGGTTAACATGAATGAAACACAGCGTGGGAAGGGAACAATAATATCACTGTTGAAGGTAGCAGTGCTGTCTTGAGAAGTCTGTTGGCCGGACATGTTGTATCTCAATGTTTCCACACAAAACAGCCTAAAATACAATATACCAGTTAATTGATTTAATGAATAAGCTTATAGTATAATGTAGTTATTAAAAGAGTGATGTACAGTGATCGCAGAATCAAATTTGTTATTTTGTTTGGTAAAATACTTTAAGCACAACGTCAGTATATCTTAATAAAACCATTAAGAAAGTTAATAACACTATTAAGGCAATATTGGGTCTATCTAATAAGGTCTATGAATTTTTATGAACGCATATTAGTCCAAGTTAAAATGAATGCGTTATACATATAAGAGTATTCTGTTTAGATATTATGTAAATATAAATATGAATAAAACACGGGGTAGTTAAACATTAAAAATAAAAGTCAATGAAATATTTCTGATATAAATTAACCTGAGAACATGACAAAAATATTATATTAAATTGTATAGTGAATAGTGAATAGCGATAAGAATAACACATACAATATGTAATAGTTCTCAAGTAATAGTTAACAGTGATCACAGAAAATCAAATGCATTAACCTTTATAATGAAGAATACGATATGATGTATACTCATAAATATAAGGTTTACATGAAATATAAATATTAAAAGCATTTGGTCAATGAGAGTAAATTGTTATAAGAGTTTTAAGTTGTGATTAATACTAATTGAACACATATTGGTGGTTTGGTGTGTGTGGAAAATGAACAAATACTAATGCGCTATTCATAATAACCTCAGGGCTGTGTCGAGAAGTCTCCAGAAACAACAAACCTCGAACACAGCTTGGTAGACTTGTGACTGGT